>CAJQZP010001468.1:7420000-7797500 GCA_907164705.1 Parnassius apollo | reverse complement strand
TTTGTATTGACTCTAATCCGAAAAGAGTAAAGAGACGTGGCTTAGCAGGGACTGTTGTTCTAGCTTTACTGAGTATTAGGACTCTTTTTCTACCTGCAAAAGAATGCTATTTCTGTCGCCAATTGATAGCACTGATGTGTACCGATATAAAGAGTACAGAGCATCAATATAATTAAAGGCTGTGAGGTATTCCATCTTAGTCCTCAAATGTTACAACTCATCCTTATCCTTATTTTTTTTGAAGTTAGCTGCGGGTATTCACAACTGCAGTAGCCGCTTACCATTAAGTAGGCTGTTAGTTCATTTTTAACTTCAGTTTTATAAAAAAAGAAAGTCCAAATTAAGTACGTTTATTACTCCAGATTATAATTATAGTTCTTTACGTGGTAACCAAAGTGTCCGACCTGGTAAGTAATGTAGGAATTTGTTGGATGTAGGTGGTTCAGGACAGTCAGAGCTTTGTGGCATTCCTCAGGGTGGACCTATATTCAAGTGTGCGGTTGTGATGGGCTGTAAAAATGATCATAATGATTTTGTGTAGATTAAGGAATATCACAAGTATAAGGTAACAACTATAATGTAGCCTAAATTGTTATAAATTAAAAACTTTATCAACTATTCGATCTTTAGGGGAGGAAATCTTTCTGCAAATTTACATAGAACCATTTGCGAGTTATTTATTTATGTATTTTATTTAATATTTCTTAGAAAAACAATCATTCACATCGGTTAACCATTGGTGAAGATGTCATGTAACATATTTACAACATAAGAAAAGAACATACAGTAGAATTGGGAAAAATCTTTATTGTTGTCGGCTTAAAGTAGTCACGTAGTTTGCAACAGATCTGAATCACATATTTCCATGGAAATTTGTTAAATGGTCCACAGTTTTTACATAAGAATAAGTTTATAAAAACGGATCGTTTTAACGTTTATAGAAACTGGTCAAAAGCTCTCCTAGCACAAAACATAAAAAAGTAATTTTTAGAACAGGGAATCTTATTGAGAGGCTACTTTATCATTAAAAATTTATATGACAATGTTGAGTGAGTGCTTACGATAAGTATTTTTGTCAGTTTTAGAAATATTTTTGTACTTACCGTTACAGCCTATTAAAGTCCACTGCTGAACATAGGCCTCCTCCATAAATTGCCTCATGGGGTTTTTAATTTTTAGGGGTGAATCCTAAGATTCGGCATATTCAGTTGATTATACAAATTTTTTTGTAAGTAACAATGTAACATAAAATTTTTCATAACTTTATATATACACATTTACCGAATAGGAATCACTTTTGGCCGGATGGTTCCCAAAATATAGCATTTTAATTGTTTTTGGCCAGGGGAATCAATAAAAGAAGACAAGGAAATCAAAATTGAAACAAGATTTAGAAGAAAATCAAGGTTCCTAAGTCGTATCAGTCCGGAAAAATCTCTGGTGGTATTCGATTTCACAAAGAAGTAGTGCGAGAAAGAAAACTTCTTTTAAATAGCACGGTGGTGAACCGCCAGTCATTCAAATGGTATGGATGATAGATATCTCGAGTTTTGTCGCGAAAGATCATACTGACTGCCTCGTTGGTCTAGTGGTTGTAGTGCGACTGCTAATCATGAGGTCCTGGGTTAGAATCCCGGGTCGGGATAAAAAATCTATTATTGAGTTTCTCCGTCAAAAAAGACTCAGTAGCTGCCCGGAGTCTGCTTTTTGGTTCGCGGTGTCTCACCCCCGTGCCTCGGAAAGCACGTAAAGCCGTTGGTCCTGCGCCTAATCTCTCTCCGATCGTGTCGGTTTACCGTCCCATTGGATTATGAGAGTGAGGGAATAGTGAGTGCACCTGTGTACACTGTACACTTGTGCACTATAATCCTGTCCTGCGCCGATGGCTAGTCTCCGTTGAGACTGGCCGCCGTGACTGAAATCCGGTCTGGAGGACATTATTATTACATTATAGAAGCGTAAAAAATATTTAGGTTTCATATTTTAACATTATGGGTACTTTTTTTCTCCGGACAACGTTAATTAAGCCTCTCAAGATTCACCCTTAGTCTTTGAGGAGACGCTGCAACCCATTTCCTATTTGTTTCCATTACGACACCCACTGGGATATTCTTAAACCACCACTACACGGCTATTTTTGTAATTATTATAATTAAATTTGCTATGCAAACTTATGTAATTATATTATTTATAGTTCGCAGATAAAGTTAAAAAATGTGTGAAGGTTTATTATTCCTACAAACACAGAGAATTACCATAATATAAAGTACTTATAAAAGCCTAGAAATTCGTTGCATACGTCTACTAACACGCCTTATTCTTTAGATGATATACATGTACATGTGGATAGCCACTTTTCGTCAGGTGCTCTGACGAAAAGTGGCTATCCACAGTGGAAGTGGAAGCTGTTATAGGTATATGTAGGAGACAATTATAGGTAGGCGACAATAAACACTTACCGTAACTTACCCTAGGTAATGTTTAAAACAAATCCACACGGAAAAACTATCAATTATTTTCATAAACATTGGCTGTAAATTCACTTTGAAAAATGGTAAAGTAAAAGAGAAAGATATTAAATAGTTGTAAATGGTAAAGTAAGAGAGAAAGTATATTAGGATAACATGTAAATAAAGTAAATAAGAACATTCTTCAACGAGGAAATGTCTCTTAAGCAAAAATATCCACACCATCTGTTTGCTGGTCACGTATCTTTTGTATCCCTGCGAATATTATGCCTTAACTGAATATTTGGTATACCGCACGAATTATTCCACGTTCTATTATAATAGCCCCTAACAAAAAATATTCACTGTCAAACTTCCATGCCCTTTACTTCAAAGATAGCAACTTTAAGGATTTGTGTAAGTAATAAACAAATATATGAATTGTATTAAGTATATACATATTGAAAATTGACATTAATATTTAAACTGCACTTAAAATTAATCACGAGCAGATAAATGTACAATAGCGACTACGAAAATTTCGGAAAAATTTACTATTTATGATAAAAATTTGGTGGAAGTATCCATAGGTCACAGTAACCACCATTGAAAACTTAAACTCACTCTATTATTATATAAACATAATGTACGTTTTACCTTGGGAAAATAAAACTATGTGTAATACTATAGGCCAACAAATGGTATTACAATTCAAATATCAGACAGCTTATTTTTTGAATTACATTTCAGCATGCATTTCATACAAGAGTGACAAAACAAGCACATCTGTTAAATATGTAGATGCTTTGACCCATACATCTATGAAGAATTAAAAACAGAATACGTTGTCACAATATCTTTTTACAGAACATTACGGAATATTTTTTATGCTTATACGACACACAGTAAAGTTATGCCGTTATGGTTTGATCGCTGTTATTCTATGAGAACGTGGTCTTTCCTCTGTTGGACCACACCGTTCGTAGCTTAGCAGTAGCTTCACCGCATAAAAATCTCTACTCTCATCTTGCCGGTATTTAGTAGACGCACGAGTTTATCAATAGACTATTACAGATTAATTATTAAACCAGGGATACAAGTTTATGTATTATAAACATACATATTCGTACTTCCATAAAATAATATCATTTTTTGGATTGAATTTACTGTTTTATTTACCAACTTTATTTTTAACGTGCTATGATGTTTAACGTAACGACGCACACAGGGTAGTACAAGAAATACTAAGTTTATGATAATCGCAACATTTTATGATCGTATTAAACGCGTAATTTACGTGTATTCATCTTGCTATACCTTTTATTTATGTTTATGTTTTCGTCATTTACTAGTTTTAACGAAACCAGACCTTTTGCTGAAGTATAAAAGAATGAAACAATATTTCTTAATTACCATATATAAACCAACTTTGTGCTACTTTTACTGATACTACATTAGGTCAATAAACGTCACAAATTTTTTTCGCTTGAGTTGGATTTTTCCCTTTTTTGTAATAAAACTTCAGAATGTATCGAATTTCTTCGTTAGATTCACTCATTTTGGCAAACAAAAAACAATTCAAAAATGACGGGAAAGTGTTTTTTCTTTTTCTTTTTATTAATGTTCTAAATGTATTTATATTAAAATCAGTCAGATACAAACAGTAAAATTAAAGAATTTTAAACGTGGTAGAGTCATGCTGCAGCTATAATATGGATCGGCTCGACCGGGGAAGGACCACGATCTCACAGAATACCAGCGTAAAATAGCAGCTTAATACTGCTATGTTTCATATGTTGAGTGTAGAGTACCGGAGACCCTGTTTACTGGAAACGAGGCATTTCATCTCAGTCCTCAGGGGTGACAACGCATCTGCATTTTGATTCTTAATCGAGGATAAATATAGATGTCTATGGACCACAGCATCCACTTACCTTCAGGTGGACTGTGTGCTCGTTTGTCACCCTTATTGTATAAAAAATAAGATATTTTTTTGTATGTTTTGTGTATCTGACGAAAACACTTTTCCGCTGACCTATTATTAAAACAATAAATTCAGGGAAACAAACCAGGGTTTAGGCAACAGCGTCTTCTTAGGAACAAATAGAAAATAAAAATATTGGATACCGTGATAACTATGACAAGTGTCTAACTTCTGAGGCAATCTATGTTCAGCAGTGGAATTTGATAGGTTATAATGAAGAAATACAATACGTAAAATTTCGGCTTGCATCAAGCAATGAAAGTTAAAAGATTTGTAAAAATTCAAACAAATATCAAGCAACAAGTAAAAATACCATTAAAAGAGAAAGACTTATAAACACAAATTTACTTTAAAACTATTATCGCTTTAGGTTTTATAGTTCGAACTTTCCAGCTTATAAGTTCTCACAATTTATACCTAGTTATTTCACTATTAACTTAACAAGAAGTAATGTCTATCTCATTATAGTATTCTAGAACTTTAGCATTTTATAAGTAATCATATCTAATATTATATCACTAATGAATAAAATATTTTAATTTTCATTTCACAATACACATTCTAACAATTTATTACGTTTTAACTGTCCGGAAATTTTGAAAGAACATCGAATAAAAACATCAGCATCATTACATAAGGCCAACCTGCTTGTAATTCATAAAATTCATCTCATAAAAACTACATCATTATAATATCATGATATTTTTAAAATTAAGTCATAAAAGCCATGTTGTATAAACAAACCATCATAAATTTTTCATTATAAATTTAAAGCTGTATGAAATTCAGGTAGACCCAGTTTCATCCCAAAATTACCTATTTTAAGTACTTTGATGGGCAATTTAGCAGTCATATTTACGTCGTGATCGCCAATAACATGATGTTTACCTGAAAAAGAGATTTACGTGAAATATTTTTGGATACAAAATATACGTTATTAACAACTAAAGGTAGATTACATTAGCATTTTTTACTTTTAATACTTTAATAAATCTTTTACCACACATCATCCCGTGGGTGATCGTAAGAGGTGACAGAGAGAAACAAATCAGGAAATGGGCAGCAGCAGGGAATAGCAGCGTCTTCCAGATAACAACTAACCAAATTGTGCAGCGTCGTAATTATGGCAAATATCCCCCTAATGAGACTATTAACGAGGCCTATGTTCAGCAGTGGACTTTAATAGGCTGAAATGGTAACACTAATGCTTAAATGCGTGTAGAGCCATGCTGCAGTTATATTAGTAGTATAGTTGTAGCACGAATGGGTCGGCTCGACCGGGGAAGCACCACGCTCTCACAGAATACCAGCGTCAAATAGTAGCTTAATGCTGCTGTATTTCGTATGGTGAGTGTAGAGAACCGGAGACCCTTTTTACTGGAAACGAGGCATTCCATCTTAGTCCTCACGGGTGACAACACATCTGCATTTTGATTCGTAATCGAGGATAGATGTAGATGTATATGGGCCACAGCAACCACTTACCATCAGGTGGACTGTGTGCTCGTTTGTCACCCTATCCTATAAAAAAAAACCTGTAAGGGGTAAATTTTGACACAGACCTCCCTCTTAATACTTAACAGCACAGCTATTGTAAAGTACATGAGGGTATCAGGACAGCAAAATACACGTAAAATACTTGTAAGTCCATCATACTTAATTTTTGATAAGCCTAAAAATATGGAAATGATTACACTATTTTACTTTATTATATTGTAATAAACTGAAACGAATGGTATCGCTTAGACTAAACTACTAGACTAGGAGATGTATTGGTTACTGGATTCTTAATGATTTCTTATATTTACGCGAACACTATACATTGATTAAAACTACTTTTACGGATTTTATCGCGTTTTATTTATATTAATTTTATTATATTATATAGGGCAAACAAAGAGATCAATTAGAACCCGCGTAAAAGAACACATAGCTGACGTGAAGCATCAACGTTCCGGGAAGTCTGCAGTTTGCGATCATATTCTAGATGGCCCCAACCATTACATCAGATTTGATAGACCACAAATCCTCGCGAAAGAACATCGATTCCTACCAAGGATGATACGTGAGGCTATTGAAATTAAAAAACATCCTAATTTCAATAGAGAAGGAGGCTGGGTACTACCACCTGCTTGGGATCCTATAATTAATAAAATTAAAACTAAACCTAAGCATACCACTGCAAGACTTCAAAATACAGTTAGTTCATTCTGCGTAGATCGGACCAAAGACAATAATTAAAAAGCTGAAAGTACTCCGGGTTAACTTCGACATCGGGACGTCAGTCACCTCAGTCCCTCGTGACCATGGGTGCTGGAAAGCACCCGAAACTTCGGGTATTAAAATTAATATAAATAAAACGCGATAAAATCCGTAAAAGTAGTTTTAATCAATACTGGATTCTTTTAAACTTAAGTTAATCTATAGAATACCTAGTCATTCTAACAATATCAGTTACTCTTGGGTAATGTATATAAAGTCTAAATCCCTACTTAAGGATATTATATATATTTCCTGCAAGTTGGAGCATTTTACAGACTGATTAAATATTCTGCACAGTACCAGATTAAACAAATTGCTAAAAAAATATAATTAAGGTATAATTACAGGAGGTTAGTATCAACCAATGAAAGTGGTGTTTAATTACACTTGAAACAAACAGAAAGCCTTCTAATCTTCGCTTTAATCACTTGGAGACACGAACGGTAGTAATTAAGACTTAGGTTTTATACAACTACCTCAGAGAGTTCATCAACTCGTCTGACGAGTTTATTTTGTCACATTTGTATAGCACATTCTGAAATCAAAAACATTTTGAAATCAAATTAAGCTTGTTAGTATTAATTTCGTATTAAATAAATATCTGTATACTGATATATACTGCATAACTTTCGATTAAAAATTCTGAATTAAGCCGCATTGAATAACAATCTCTTTATTTTTTTTTCTTTAAATAGTTCCATTGTGTAATTTTCTCATTCCAACTACTTGCACATAACTTTAAACTCATACTTTTTTACCCGCGTCGTCGTCCGCGTAGAGGTAAAAAATTGATAGAATTTCGTAAAATATTTGCCAATATGTTATACCAAAACCTATGAAAGCACAAGGAGAAATCCTTTTCACAAGAACCGTGCATTTTTTCCGGGATAAAAATTACTTTATGTCACTTTCCACCATATAAACTATCTCTATGCAAATCAGTTTCTATCTTTTGCTCCCTTGCTGCGTTGCTCCGTTGTTACAAACCAAAAACCACATTTTCTCATTTTTAGAAATATCTTGATCTGTATGTTTCACATCTCTGGTTTAAAAAAAATACTTAAAGTTCACTTTACTAAATTTAAAATACAAAAATCAATATGTGTGTGCGCCGTGTGGTGGATGCGCAAAAAAGTTTACTACCCCATTTCGTTCCGTGGGTATCGCAAGGGCAACTTCAGAAATACACCAGAAAAACCTCATGACTTCTGATAGAGAGCGGTATTGTTATCTCACTTACGCCAGGCGTCAAATAAGCACCAACCGGGAGCAGACGTACATACAGACAGTTGTTTTTTTTTAAAATCGAATAAGGGTAATAAACGAGCACACAGTCCACTTGATGGTAAGTTGATGACCCATAGACATTTACCCTCGATTAAAAATCAAAATGCAAATGAGTTCACCCCTTGGGATCAAGACGGAATGTCTCGTTTCCAGTAAAAATTCGGTCTCTGGTTCCTAACACTCACCATACGTATCGCAACAGCATTAAGCTTCTATTTTACATTTACCAATATAATTTTTAATTCTATAATAGTATGTGTTATTTATTCCATTCAATAAAATAATTTTCACATCTTATCTGAATTGCCGAGAAGTTAATTAAAAACTTAATGTTGCTTTGTCTAGGCAAAGGAAATATACATGAACGTGACTAGAATTGCAGAAGTAGAATGACTACAATGGACATTGTTTAACTTATTAAGCTTACCTATCTTGAACTTAAAATAATATTTGAGATAACCGTGATAAACTAACGCGTAATCGTAATTTAACATGCTTCATACATATAGGAGGAGATTATACACGCAATTTGCTCGCAAAACGGAAATATGTTTATGTATTATTTATAAGAATGTATTCACATTGTATATTGTATGTTAGTATATAGTATTATATGTTAGTATATTGTACATTATATAGGGTTGATTGACCAACTGAACTGACCTGAGTCAACCCTCCTTTTTCCCTTCTTTATTGAAAAAATCTATTATCTCGATCCATTTTTTATATTTTTTTAAAACACGAAAATTTAAATTAAACTAATTGCACTCATGATTTTTTATTCAAATAACCAGTTCAGTTTTTTCTATTATGTCGCTAAGATCAAAAAATACTATTCATTTTCATCAGTATGTAATTTGTATCTAAATATAGTTTCCAAAACATACGATTTTAAAATAATACCCAGCAAAGCTCAGTCATCCAGTTACTATATATAAATACAGATAAAGTATCAATTTTTTTCGCAGTAAAAATATTTTTAACTTTTCTTTTATTACTTCTATACATCTTTATCTTACCATATATACTGTTTGTATATAAATTATCTACCAACAAATTACCGACGATGACGAAAAGAAAAACACAAAGCTGAAAATTGACATCGATTTGAATATATTTTCAATATTATTATACTGTACATCGGCAAAGATTTGGTTATGTCTCTTTTAAAACTGCATAAACTTTCAGAAGGAGTGTTATGATGCCTGGGCTGACGCATCGCTGACCCGCGATGTAAACACCAGCGCCCTTAAAAAGATTGTAACTCTAGGTCCTTCAAAGGGGTAGGGCAATTTTGGAGCAATTTGACCTGATCCCTAAAAAGGTCTTGTTCTCTAAAATAATATAATAAATTATTAACGGCAAGCTCGTGCAGTACTTTGAAGAGCCCCAGCTCGTTTGTAAGTACGATCTCCGCCAGGATCGCTAGCCTGGTGGTTTTCCAGTTCATCTCACACATCGATTGGCGAAAGAGTGATTTAGTCGACGAAACATGCTTTCACTCCAAGCTTGTAAATGCTAGTGTTCAATAGGGCTGTATATTACATAAAAAACCCCAGGAGGTTACCAGCACCCCTGGTGACGGAGAATCTCTCTCTGAGCATCCACGACCAAGTTATCCCGCTCTTTCTGAGCGTGGGCAACACGGCAAAAGAAGAGGCAGGGCAAAGAGGTGCAACAAGACCAAGGTGCTCTTTTAACCGGGGTACAAATTAGAACACTCCTTTGTACCACGGGCTGGAGTTTAGTATACGTCAGAGAGCACATCTGCATGGATGCCGCCGTGTTTGGAACTATAGGTCGGCCGATTGGGATAGAATGCAGTATTTTTTACATCCTACGGGGCGGACTTGCTTCTCGCCGGACCAGCGCTCTTAAAAAGAAGTATAATTCCGCCTACAGGTCCTGCAGAAGAGTCTATGCCAAGACAGGGTCTTAGCACATCAGCAGAATTGGCGAGAAGCTAGTTCGCCTTCCTTCGGGAACCCGTGCATTCTGATCTCTTGCCAAAGCTGTCCAAGGGAACTCCTGCTAGCCTTCTCTGCACAGACAGGACGACTCACTGGCCCATGCCGCAAAGGAGAAAGCCGATCTGTTAGGCTCTCTCTTTTTGCATCCAACTCGACTTGTGCCGGATAAACATCCCGAGCACTGTGTAAACCGCATGGACTGGATGTGAACAAGTCGAGCGGGCCTGATGGAGTCTCTCCCATTGAGCTGAAGACGTGTACTCCAGAGTTGGTACCGGTTTTAACGCGTTTTTTCCGGTTTTTTTTTATAGAATAGGGTGACAAACGAGCACACAGTCCACCTGATGGTAAGTGGATGCTGCGGCCCATAGACATCTACATCTATCTTCCATTACAAATCAAAATGCAGATGCGTTGTCACCCGCGAGGACTGAGATGGAATGCCTCATTTCCAGTAACAAGGGTCTCCGGTTCTCTACACTCACCATACGAAATACAGCAGCATTAAGCTACTATTTCACGCTGGTATTCTGTGAGAGCGTGGTCCTTCCCCGGTCGAGCCGATCCATTCGTGCTACAACTTTATAACTAATATAAATGCAGCATGGCTCTACCACGTAAAAAACCTTCTTCTTCCGGTACCTTTACTCTCAAGGCGTAGTCACGAATTCACGGAAGACAGCTTTGTCCACCCGATACCTAAAAAAGGTGACCGCTCAGACCCTTCCAACTACAGGCCTATCGCTATCACCTCCTTGTTCTCCAAAATAATGGAGTCCATTAAAAACTGCCAGCTCATAAGGTACCTTGAGGATTACCAGCTGACTAATGACCACCAATACGGTTTTTGTCGTAGTCAATCAGCTGTTCTTCCAGTCTACCTAACTCATAGATGGGCGGAGGCAGTAGAAACCAAAAGGGAGGCATTGGTCGTGAGTTTGGACACAGCGAAGGCTTCGGAACATCAAGGCCGTAGTAGACGGTACATGCTCTGATTACAAACCTATTACATGGTCAATTGGAGAGTAAGGCCAAATTGGCCTTTAAAAATCCTGGCGTGCTTAGCAGAGCGAGGCAGTATTTCATGCCGATCGATGTGGTTACAACTTTTCAAGACGCAAGTTCGGCCCCACATGGAATATTGTTCTCATCTCTGGGCTGGGGCAACCCAATGGCCAGCTCCTTCCACTTGAACGCATCCGGCGCAGAGCGGTTCGAATCGTGGACGACGCACGAAGTACTTATTATGGCCAGTAGCCAGTTATTCGACGTGTTGCCTAAATCGTGTGACGTACATTCACTCTGGCTGAAATTGATCGTATTCTGTATGGTGTTTACACGCATTGACATGCGTGAATTCAGTCAATATTTGTGCTTACGCACTACAAAGGGGCAAGCCCTTATTTTGCTGTAGACTGCGGACCGGTTCCTAACTTAACGTCCCTCTTCGGTGAGAGCCCGTTGGTTGGTTGACGCTCCCACACTATTTTTTTATTGTGGGAGAACGAAGCGCTTGTACCGAGTATTCATATATAAATATTGTGAGCCTTTTCCAAGAGGAAAGGGATAAATAATAAGTTATTGATTGATGTCAACCTGGTACAAGTGGAATAGGGACGATTTAAGGTTCTTTACCTTTTTGAGCCTTTTCTTCGTAAACGGGATTTGTACTTTACTTACTACCAAAAGTTTTCGATTGCTCTGGTAAATATTAGTTTTTCCAGGAGACACCTGTCATAGATGGCACGGTTAATGTAGTTTAGTTTAACCCTTAGAAGTCTTTTAAAAGACCCGTTTGTAGGGGTCTATCAAAAGTTTTGTTTTTGTTTGTTTGTCTTCTCAATTTTATGATACTTTTTCCCTCTGGTTGTCTTAACCGGCATCTGATTTTGCATGCTCACATGCTCGTTTACCCCATTTTCTATTAAACTAGTATATTGATTATTGTAACGAAAAAAAAAGAGTTTATTAAATATCACTAATAGGTATGTATATTATAAACATATTAAAATATTTATTAAATATTTAGAGCAAAACTATCACAAAATATTTATATAAATAGTTATTTGAGTTATGCTTACGTATTTGGATTGAAGTAATTTATTGGAACGCTCAACCTACAAAAACGACAAATTGAACGAAATATTGCGTGAAAGACAGATCTTAATCGGTTTCTGATTATCTAAGACGGTGTGGGGTAATAGTCTGTTTTCCTTCCGTGCGGAGTAGGTCTACAATAGTTGGGGAAGTATTTAAAGAGAAGGAAAGGAAATTATGAAATATTTAGAAGTATATTATTATTATTCTAAGAAAACTTTAACAATATACAACTTTATATGACCCTTACGTGTAAACACATAAAGACAGCAAGTTATTACGAAAACCGTTAAAAAAAATAAGGCAGAAAAATCCCTAACGCGGTTGTGTTCATAAATTTTACTTTAGTATTCGAAAATAGCGTAGTTATAATCAAACTAACTAATTTTATGGGCAAACATTAGGTCACATATTATAATTCTACTCATGTATGTCATGTCCGTTCTAAGACCTTGTCTGCACATCGTTTCGGTTAACGTTTATACCGAGTTTTACGAACGTTTATAACTGACCGAGTTTTATGAACGTTTATAACTGACCGAGTTTTATGAACGTTTATAACTGACTAGCGATACGCTTCGGCTTCGCACGGGTGATTTCTGAATCACGATAACAAGCGTCACCTACCGGTTCCAATTGAGTTCTTAAATCATCCAGGTACCTACTCAAATACACACAAAAAATCATTGAAATCGAGTTTTCGAATTCTAACAAGTAACGGTCAGCAGCAAATTTTTGTAGTATAAGAAGGCATATATTGTGGCATTAAATTTTCTCACACAACTGATCTTAATACTATTGCGCGCCACTGTTGATGTCTGGTACATGGCACTAGCACCATCTAGTGTCGAATAGAAGAACTAAGCTTTCTAGGAAACTACACACTCGAATTTTCTACATCTAGTCGGTCGGGACCGCTATTTGCTGAAACATTCTAGATGTTTCGGTGGAAAAGGCGTATATAAAGCCGTTGAGTGTCGCGACCGAGGTACCACGTAGGACCAGTATTGGATTGGCGACATAAGCGAAGACCTCGGAGTGAAATAAAGTGAACTAAAGTGTTAATTGTGATTAATTATTAGTGTCTTTTAAGTTTTAATTAGTGTTTGGTAATTAAAGTTTCAATCTTGGTAATTCAATCGGCAGTTTTTATTGCCACGAACCCTAAGCTCGTAACAATATAAAGAGTGTTTAAATTCAGAAATCATCCGAAACTAAATATTTTCTATTAAAGTTTGTATGGACATTTAGAATTCGAGTTTCCTGAGTTAGACAGATAATATAAGTCAAAAAAGTTTTTGACAAATAAACTTCCTAGAAACTGAAAAGTTGCTTACATAGTTGTTATCATGTTGTAAGTTTCAAAATACCTAACCAAATGTCAAAAGAAAAAAGAAAAATTAGCAAACGTTTGTTGCTCCTTCGGAGTACATTCTTGCATATGTAGGTAGTCGTATGACTATACAGGCTTATTTTGCAATAGCCGGCCAAATTTACCGAGAAGATTCAGAATAAGTAATACAGGCAAATGGTGAAGAAAAATTAATTTAAAAAATTCAAATATTCTGTCCTTTTTATCTTAAATTCAAATTGCGTGATAATGCATTATTTTAGCTGATTTTACTATGCATGAACACATTTGTAAGGGTCGATTGGTAGGCAAAACGTTGTTACCCATTAATTACATACAATTTGGGATAATTTCAAATAAAAGTCGAAGCCTTAATTACTCGTATTTTTAAAAACTGCAATAACAGTATATCTTATGCTTGTGGCTTATGGATGAAACCCGAAAATTTTGGTCCCATTCCCGGCTGCGCCCCACAGGCCGTCTTAGCGATGGCCTGTGTTAGTGCCCGGTGGACCAGCCGCATCTGCTCCACACTCATAGGATTTGAATTGCGAATTCCTACACGCGCGAAGCTAGCAACGGCACTGAACCTTATCTTCTTCTCCCCCGTTGCCAGCTTCACAGACTTCCTGGGCTGGTATTTGGGAGACTCTTCCTCAGATTGACTGCGTTTTTTCGCCTTTGGAACTCCTCTTCGGCTCCTATCTCAGCTGCTATCAGCCTTCGATACCTTTTCCTTGCTGCTCCACAAAACTTATAAGGCCTAACGAACTTTTTCTTTTCCACTCCGTGGTTCGTTTCCGATTGTGGTTCGGCTGCAGACGTGCCCTCCACTTCACGGCTCGTTCCAGTTTGGGGCGTAATATTGCAGGGTATTGGTGAGGCTAAAAGAGCCTCTTCCAAACCTACAGCTAGTTCTACTAGAGGAGATTTATTTTTTTCAAAATATTGGTTTTCGTCCATTTTGCTTCCACGTATATCTAGGGAAATACTCGGTTACCCTCGGCAGACCCGCGCATGCCGAGGTATGGGCTAAAATACTACCCGAATCAACCTGGTCTCGGGTAGGCACCGTTTGCGACTGGACTCCCTGTGTACGCTTGACACCTTGGATTTGGTTAGGATAGGAAAATGGGGTGGAATAAAGAAAAAAAGAAGAAGATCGTCTGAGTGTTTCTGTTCTGTCTGTTTCCTATTGAACTAGACCAAATAATAGGCGACAACCACGTGAAGGAAGAACTCCTCAGACTTTCCCTGGAGATCAACACGACCTGCTCTCTTCCCCAGAGCCATTCGCCAAACTGCTCGCCGGACAGGAGAGCAGAATAGACGTTAATCTAGTCCTAGAGTCAAAAGTTAGGAGTAGACTAACCCCCGACCGTGGCAACTATTTCAAATATCTCCCCTATGAGGCAATCTGTGGGGAAGGCCTATGTTCAGCAGTGGACTTTAATAGCCTGTAGCGGTAACGGTTAAACTTTGCATGTGTGAATCAACAACTTTAAAAAAAAACATAATTAAAATAAACTTTGAAATAACTGATTATAATTTATAAATATCCTTTTTTTTAATTTACTGTTGAACATTTTGTGAAGATCAGCGTATATTATGTATGGGAGCAGCTTAAAAGCAATACGGTTTACGTAAATTTATGTTACCAGAAAACACTAAAAACGCTGAAAGTGAACATTATTCGACGCTTGGGGCAGCCTGCAGTCTGTGAACAGTTGCCGGATTCGTTCCATTCACTGTAACATCCAGGGATTATTTGTTATGACAGATTCCGTCGGCTTAGAACCACCGATATCCTATCCAAGGATAATTGTCGTGGAGGCTATTCAGAGTAAAAGACATTAATCAAAAAGAAAAACGCATTGGCGTTCGATATATGGCGATATAAACTTCTCAGTTGTTTAACAAATTAAAAAAACTAGACCCAGGTATACCCATAGAAACCCAGGATATACCTAATTGTAAACCAAATTTCATAGAAATCCGTCCAGTAGTTATCGCTTGAATAGTGAATATTAAGTTATACGAGCAGCAATATTTCAAAATCACTAATTTACATTCACAAAGTTTACATCTAGTTCCCTGGGTTCTGTAAAGCGTTCGAAACTCAATATAATTGCAAACACAACTTTCATTTAGTCTTATCAAGATTTCGGTTTAGATTTATTCAAAAAAAAATGCGTGTGGCACTCGGTGACTGCCGCGGTAAAGCTATTGCATAGCATTTTTTATCAACTTATGCAATTATAATTATTTATTTATTTTATTTATGCAGTTAAGTCTTTGATATTAAATCAAGTTACACTTTTTGAGCGTGGTTACCGATAAGAAAACAATTTTTTTTCTCTTATTGAATAAATGAGAAGTTAATATTGTTTAAAATATTTTTAATATCTTACAATACATGTAGGTATATCTAACAGGAATTTTTATCATTGAGTTAGCAGCTGGTGTACACGCATACGTCTAGTCGCACGCACACAAACACCGTGCCGAAGTCTGCCGAGTGCCGATGTCTGCCGAACTGAAACGACGTTAGACGATGCACGGCTTTCAACGCCACACCTCCGTGCCCGTCGGAGTGGGGAGCGTGAGGTTTTTTTTCGCTTACGGAATTTCTGGATTCGGTCCCCGCGCTCAAGGCCCGCGATAGAAGCTATGCAATATCTTAAAAACTGTCAGTAGTCAGAATGCACGTCAGAAGTGAAAATTTCTTAGCTTTAAAAAGTTGTTAACATTATTTTTGGGTTGTTAAGACATATGGGAGTTCATTGCGGTTTCCCCATACCAAAAGAGCAATATACATATACCTATAGCTCTGTGAACGTGACCATCATGCTCAGATATATCTGTGTATACGTACGTACGTATCTGAGCGCAATGGTCACGAGTATATATATATATATATATATATATATATGTTTCTGAGCAAATAATATATAATATAAATTAGAATGAAGAATACGGTCTGTTAATCAACTACTTATAAATTTGGACCATATAAAAAGACTAATGTTATGGTAAAGTATTTTGTTTAAAAATTTAAATAAACTATAATAAGAAAAAATTATATTCCAATAACATGACAACCAATGACACATTAATTGAAACCGTCTGAAATTGACACGTGGTTTGTAGAGTGAACGTAATGTGAAAGCGCAGACACTAATGTAATTTGCGAGGTGGCACGCTGTTGCACCAAGTTTTAAACGTATTGAACCTCGTATAAACCATGGGCATTTTAAAACTTGATAACATCGTTTAAAGTCACTTCGTTACCTCCCCCTTTAATTACCGAACATTTGATCTCTAAAATATCATTTTCACTATTTTTAGGAAAAGCTTATTATTCAGGATATTTCTCTTGTTTTATCATCTGGATGGGATGCATTAAGACTTATAAAAATATATCAAGAATAAACATATATTATAAACTTAAAACGATTTAGTAAAATATATACCAAGTACATATACTAAATGCAATGAAATATAAATAAATAGATACTTTTTTTATTAGCGTTCCTTTTATTATTTTAACAGAGTTATATTACGACAATTTTTTTTAAAAGACGTTACCCCTACACTAGGATTTTCTCCTGTATCGTGGGGGCAGTTTACAAACATAAATTGCACAAGGACAAACATCCAGACCTGGAACAATTATTTGTAGGCCATACAAATACTTGATCCGTGCGGGATTCGAACCCGCGAACCCAGCGCAGCCACTCATAGCTAAGCCACTGCGCCACGGAGTCGTCACAATCACGTGGTTTATTGGTTAGACTATTTGATGGGATTCAAAACCCTGAATTTGCCTCGCACGAGCTCGATTCGGACTGCGTTTGCGCGAGTATGTAGTCAGCCACTCGCGCTCATATTGCCAGTCCTTTAACTCGCGCTCAAAAAACCGACAAAACAGGGAGCGATGAGCATAACAAGGAGCATGAAGTGCGGCACGACGAGTATTGTGGGCACACTACGTCTCTGTCTCTTTTCCTCACTACTTCCCATGTCACTCGACGTGTGTGTGACCGGGGGGTTAGCATAGATATCCATATTTTAAGCTTACGAGGAGAAGTAGTATCCAGGAAAGTATATTTAAAAAAATAGAGGATAGATTAAAAAAATAGGATTAGTAAACTTTTGGTATACGTTTATTGGAATTATAGCATCCTATATAATGTCATTATTTTTATATGATGAAAATACTTGAAATAATCTGAAAGTGTAATTAAATCGTGAAGTATTTTTCAACATTATTTTCTTTGAAAGGCAAAGTACACTAAATTTAGCTCTTTTTGCACGCTCTATGTTAGTTTGATCACAGCGTATGTAAAATTAAAATAGATTTTGCAATTTAGTTTTTATCCACTTTCAGACGTTTGTACGACAAATGAAAATATAATAATTTCATGACCATGACCTATTATTATCACAAGAATCATCATAACTTATTTGATCCATGCGTTTTGTTAAGTTCTTTAAAACTTTAATATTGATTTTAATTTGTACCTTTTTATTTATTTATTTATTTACACTTTCATGCAAAAAGTAGTACATATGACGGACTTAACACCATAGGGCATTCTCTGCCAGTCAACCATTAGGCTAAACTGAGATAGACATTTAGGAGGCGACGCAGCAATAATCGAAATAGAAAGGGTCATCATCATCATCATCATTACAGCCCTTCACAAGTCCACTGCTGAACATAGGCCTCCCCCAAGTAATGCCACAAAGCACGGTCCTGAGCCACCTGCATCCATCGACTTCCTGCATGTCTTACCAGGTCGTCACTCCATCTAGTGGGGGGTCGCCCTACACTACGCCTACCGGTACGAGGCTGCCACTCGAGAACCTTTCTTCCCCATCGGTTATCAGTTCTTCGAGCTATATGGCCGGCCCATTGCCACTTCAGCCTACTAATCCGTTGGGCTATGTCGGTCACTCTGGTTTCACTGCGGATATCCTCATTTCTGAGTCTATCACGCAGTGAAACTCCGAGCATAGCCCTCTCCATGCTGGAGGACCTTGAGGTCCTCATACGGCCAGCGGTGAAGGACCACGTCTCAGATCCGTAAGTCATCACTGGCAACACGCACTGGTTGTACACTTTAGTTTTCAGAGATTGAGGTATACCTGATGAGAAGATGTGTCGTAATTTCCCGAACGCTGCCCAGCCGAGTTGAATCCGTCGATTGACCTCTCGGTCGAAGTTGGACTTACCTAGTCGGACTATTTGTCCCAGGTAAACGTACTCGTCAACAACTTCGAGCATAGTGCTCCCAACAATTACCGGCATAGGTGTGACATGGACATTAAACATGATCTTTGTTTTGTCCATGTTCATCTTAAGACCTATGAGACACCATTGAGGTCATTGAGCATAGTGCTAAGGTCCTCCAGCGATTCTGCCATAAGGACTATATCGTCGGCAAATCGAAGGTGAGTGATGTACTCGCCATTGATGTTAATACCGTATCCTTTCCAGTCCAGTAGCTTGAAAACGTCTTCCAACGCAGCGGTGAAGAGTTTCGGGGATATAACATCACCCTGTCTTACACCTCTCTGCAGTTGGATAGGTTTCGTACTCTGGTTCTGTACTCGGATAGCCATCGTAGCCCTACTGTACAAACACTTCAGCACTTCAATATACCGATAGTCAACTAGGCACCGCTGAAGAGACTGTAGCACGGCCCAAATTTCGACGGAATCAAAGGCTTTCTCATAGTCCACATACGCCAGGCAAAGTGGCAGATTGTACTCTTCGGACTTCTGTACAATTTGCCGAAGGGTATGTATGTGGTCTATGGTACTGAAGCCTTTTCGGAAACCGGCTTGTTCGGGAGGCTGGAAGTCTTCGAGTCTGCGTGCGAGACGATTCGTAATGACTCTCGAAAACAGCACGTAGACGCGGCTCAGAAGGGAAATCGTTCTGTAGTTCTTCAAGAGAGCGTTGTCGCCTTTCTTAAAGAACAAGACCACCGCGCTTCTGCTCCACGCCTCCGGAGTAATGCCACCATGGAGGACGGAATTTAAGAGCTTCTGAAGGACTTCAAGTACCGTTGTTCCACCCGCTTTCAGAAGCTCCGCTGTAATTCCATCCTCGCCCGGGGCCTTGCCGTTTTTAAGGTGGTGGAGCGCCATTCTAATCTCGCTCAGACTGACGTCCGGGATACCATCGGAATAGTGTCGGATAAGACTTGCTCTTGGATCGTTACTCACACTTGCGTGTGGCTCCAACGATGATGTGTACAGCTGCCCATAGAACCTATCAATCTCATTCAGAATCACAGGTGTCCTGGAAACGATGTTGCCACACTCAGTCTTCAGCCTTGACAGTTGGCTCCTTCTGGCAGACAGATCTCTGGCAAAGACTTTGGAGCCCTGGTTCCGCTCGATCGCTTCTTTAATACGAGCAGTATTAAAGTTGCGTAAGTCTCGCCGCATGCATTTGGAGATCTGTCTGTTCAGCTGCCTGTATGCTGTCAAATCTGTTGACGATTGCAGCCTCATCTCCCGTCTAACCGCCATGAGATTAAGAGTGTGATCGGAGAGTTTTTGTGTTCTTCTGCGGCGGGTCTTGCAGAACTTAGCTCCGACCGCATGGACAGTTTCCACGAGCTTGTCATTCATATCGTCCACTGCATTGTAATCCTCTAGGCACTGAAAGCGGTTTTGTAACTCGAGCTGAAAGGTTTCGGGATTCTGGATTAGAGCACGAGGGGGACGGAGCGTTGACTTTATTAGACGAGACCTCTCCAACTTAACGTTTAGGTTCAGTGTGCCTCTAACCATTCGGTGATCGCTGCCAGTTTTCACCCTTGCGATCACTGAGACATCACTGAACAGTTGGTGTCTGGTCGTCATAATGAAGTCAATCTCATTTTTTGTCGAACCGTCGGGGCTCGACCAGGTCCACTTCCTGTGGGGCCGCTTCTGGAAGAAAGAGTTCATCATAAAGAGTCCCTCTTTCTCCATAAAGTCGGCCAGCTGCTGGCCCCTTCGGTTCCGTTGCCCTACTCCAAATTTCCCCACCTTCAGCTCACCGCTTTCTCTAGTGCCCAGTTTTGCGTTGAAGTCTCCCATCAACACCGTGTAGTGGGTTTTGGAGGAATGCATGGCTCTGGAAATATCCTCATACATTTCCTCCACCCCCTCATCGGGATGTGCCGAGGTTGGTGCGTAAACCTGTATGACCTTCAGCGAATACCGTTTGGTGATTCTGGGTATCAGGTACGCGACCCTCGTCGACACACTCCCAATCTTTACAACGTTGTTGACGAGAGACTTGTGGACGATAAATCCGACACCTCCTTGGGACAGATGGTCGCCCTCCCGGTGGTAGAACAAGTTGCCGGACTCGAGGATTGCCGTATCCTCCCCCTCTCTTCGGACCTCGGATAATCCAATAATCTGCCAGCGCAACTTGTCTACCTCTTCTTCCAGCTCCAGTATCTTCTCGTCAGTCCTCAGGGTGCGTGCGTTATATGTTGCCAGGTCGAGTCGTCGTAGGTGGCAACCGAACCTCCACCGGAGATTCTTAGCACCCCCTGCCCCGCCGTTACCATGGTCGCCACCGTATCCAGGAATAGCGGGGCCGCCGGGGACTGGGGGCCGTTTTTTTGCGTCATTATTCATGGGGGGATATTTGCAATAGTTGCCACGCTTGGCGCGCGGGTTGGCAACCGCAGTTTTTTATTATAACACAGTTGTTATCGGGAAGATGCTGCTGCCCATCTCCTGCCTGTCTCCCTCTGTCGCCTCTTACGACACCCACGGGAAGATATGGGGTAGTGGATATTCTCAACCGCCACTACCGCCACTACACGGCCGGATAGAAAGGGTAAAAAAGTATATATATATATATATATATATATATATATATATATATATATATATATATATATATATATATATATATATCATCTCTGTCAAAACAAGTATGAAATATATATTCGAAAATTTATGAATGCTTTAACTTATTTGTAAATAATATATGTTATATTAAACTTGTAATTTTTTGTTCCAAAACGGTAATTGTCTCAAATGCTACATTTAAACGAGATCTGATATCGGGTTCGAAAGTTAGATAGGTTTTTAATAAAGTTAAGAAACAAAATATTACTACATAAAATAAATTTACGAATTGGGATTAAAGTTTATTGAAGAGATAACACTTTGAATGGAAGTGTTAAAGTTAAGGATTTTATCGCATTTAAGTTGGGCTATGAGGATGTGAAAGGTGAAGTTTCTTGAGATCCAATTTTTTTATAAATTGTAGATTAAGCTTACAGTGCCTTGAATTATTTGATTTAGTATATACTTCAATTTATTATTATGTATTTTATTAATTGTACCACGATTATGTGGTGACGGCTAATAGAAATGTATTACCTGATTAAAAGTAACAATGCCAAATTCTGGAAAGATTTCACTGGTTTCGATAGATGGTGCTGTAACATATTGTGTACGCAAGACGTAAATATTGAGAATAGCAACTAGGAGCCACGTCAAAGGCGATTTAGGTAAATTCTCCTTATAACAGGAAAGGCCTATGTTCACTTGTGAACTTTTATGATCACAAATAGAAATTTTTTTACCTCCAGGCCGATGATCGCACTCAGCCAGTTTCTCTATCTCCTCGGTCTACTTCGTGCTACATCTACTCTAAAGTTTGAGTACAGCAATAGTAATAATGATAAGAAAGTACATACTAAGGAAATAAAAATAGGTTAGTTTTCTAACATTCAACTAAGCTTTAAATAACACCTAACGGTGACGTAGTGGTGGTGATAGGTTTGTTTAAAGGGCTCGCAGATCATGTGTCAATTTACTTAAAGTGGACATGTCACCTACAAACATCTCTTGTCTGGGCAATGAACTCACATAAACATGTTTGACAAAATATATTGTATCTTGTATGTATCTCTGATATACAAATGTCACAAAATCCAAGGACTTTCTACTAGGTGTTAGTAAATGAAATGAATATTATACATATTTGTTAAAAAAGAGCAATATATATGGCAATGTTAAGTAAATAATTTTTAAGTTTATTTGTTGATTAAAAATTAGACTAATTTCATTATAGTCCACTAATAATAATTATCAAGGAATATACCCTATATAGCTGAAAGGGAAATAGCGTTCGAGTCACTTGAAAATAGGTTAATATAACTTCTGTCAATTAAATTCAGGCAATAATATTTAATTCTGGCTCTTCGATACTGTTTTCAATTAGAAATTATTTTAATCTGTATATATATTTCTATATTACTGTAGAATTGGGTTAGAATATCTAAAGAAAAGAAAATAAATTTTATTACTATTCGCAGTTGTTATCAAAAGCAGTTTTGTATATTTATACTTATTAATTGCATAAGTGTCTGCAAGATAATATAACAATCGATTGCTTTTAACAACATAATTCAAAAAGGGCAAAATTAAAAAATAGAATAAAAGCAGAAGCTACAATTAATGCCATGTAATTGGTTAATTGTATTTTTAAATATTTTTAGGAATATTCTGTTACTGTTTGCCGTTCCAAGCAAAAGAGATTTGTTTGGAACAACATAAACATATTATTACCTTTAAATAAGTAGTAGAAAAACGTTTATACATCACGAGTTAACTAAAAATAAATTCAATGATATCGTAATTGTAATTTCATAAAAAGTTTTCTTGGCCACTGTGACAAATTTTAAAGAAAGTTTAAAGAAATCCGACATCTAACACGAAGTTTTTAGTTTACTACGATAAGGAAATTCTCTGTAGATCCTGTGAGAAATCTCAATGATACTCGATGTGCAGCGAACTTTTGGAATACTCTCAGTCTGTTTAAGTAGATGCCACGTTTTATCCAGTTTTATCTGTTTATATATTATATATTATCCATTTATATAGAAGTTCACTATAATTCCACCTCAAATTTCAACAACGTATCCGAATCAACCATACCCTACATAAATAACAAATGCTACAGATAAGGGTAACAAATGATTCCCATATAAACGCTTGTGTACCCACTACGCAACTATAGTTCATCATATATCGATTTTATCGGCTCCCATATGTATCACAAGTGACAGTACTAAACTCGAGCTTGTTACGACCGTAAAAGTTGTACAAAACTTTGATCACCTTAACTCAATTGGACTGGAATACGGCTCCAATTATAAAGTCGAAAGTTTTATCAAGTTTTTTTGCAAATATTACATGAAAAATGAAAATCAAGCTTTATTCATGTGCTTTTAGTGGTAACATAAACACAAACAAAAACATAAAGCTATCCATGTGAAAGCGTATACGTGATAGAGCTACACTGCAGCTAGTTTTAGCATAAATGGGTTGGCTTGACCGGGTTATGACTACGCTCTCGCAGAATTCCAGCGTAAAATAGCAGCTTAAGGCTGCTGTGTTTCGTATGCTAAGCGTAGAGAACCGGAGATCCTTTTTTATTCCTTTTATTCCATCTTAGTCCTCAGAGCTGACTACGCATCTGCAATTTGATGCTCAAACGAGGATAAATGTAGATGTATATGCGTGCGTGCGTGCGTGCGTGCGTCCGTGCGATCGTGTATGTGCACACGCATATAATTTCCTAATTGAACATTTAATCGGCCCTCCAAATGGTCATTTGCTGGTCATGGATTTACGTAGTAGGGGACTACGTAATCTATCTGTAATCGCGACGCTTGTCAGGTAAATTTCCGAGTGCAATGCAGATGTTTTATATGCTGTCTCTAATGCTGCTCTCCAACCCGGGTATTTTGATGTCTGACATATTCGATATGATTATAATGTCGTAATCTGTAGAAGGTCATGAGATCTTTCTTACATTTGCCTTAAAGTAGTCCTACCAATCTATTACGTGACAATTTTTTACATAAATCACAAAATTATCTATTTTAGATTTTATATAAAACGACAACGACGACGAAAACACTGAAAGTATGCCTAACTCATAAATAACAACTTATGTGTTTTTCTTTTCATTCATTACAGCCCTTCACAAGTCCACTCCTGAATAAAGGCCTCCCCCAAGGAATGTCACAAATCACGGTCCTGAGCCATTTGCATCCATTGACTTCCCTCATGTCTTACCAAGTTGTCACTCCATCAAGGGGGGGGAGGCTGCCCTACACTTGGCCTACCGGTAGAAGGCTTCCACTCGTGAACATTTCTTCCAAAATGTCTTCAGTTATATAGCCGTCCCATTGCCACTTCAGCTTACCAATTTATATGTAAACTAATATATTAACTGCTTTTGCCACCTGACCATAGCCACATTATTCTCAGCAGTTGGGGGTTGAGGTCGTCACGAATTTCATCTTGAACAAATACATAGCCACGACCAAATTGTTTCGAGCTTTCTTTATTTATCGATGACCTAGATACAACACCTATATCTTTCAAAAATAATTTCAACAACCTTTCTACATTTATTATGTAAGAAAGAGGGGAGTAAAGGGGTCACGAGAAAAGTTACTTCGTTCGTCTTATCTTGCATTGTTCTCGAGGTCGAGTTACATCGCTTTTATTCTGTCCTATAATTCTGAGCAAGCCGTTTATTTTACAACAAAATTATGGACTGTTCTTTGTTTATATATTAATTTAAGTTGTGTATACATATCTCAAGATATCATAAATATTAAACATGTGCTATGCTATTTTATAGTATGACCTAACTTAGTTGTATAAAATTAATAAAAATATAAACTTAACTGAATAGTAACCATCAGTTTAAGTAAGAGCTTATTCTTATTAGTCTCTACAGTAGCATGGCGGTCCTCGGAATTTAGGAAACGAATATGATGATGAAATGTCAATACGCTTGTTTTATTTCGTTTTAGCTTCTCTAAGAAACCCGATTGACCCTTACCACCTGCTTCTACTATTTGTGACTTCATATATGGCTTACATAATATTTTCTTTAAGTTGTCACTGGATCTTCTCACTCGCAAGTGTGGGCTTCTCGTCGAAAACCTTCCTTTTGCGCATATCTTGCGTAAATCACTCAACGGGTTACGTTACTGTCTATAGCTTATAAAATATAAACATCATAAAAGTCAAAAAGTCGAAGTCTGTTTTAAAAGCTACACAATTACTAAAGTTCTATACCCTAACAAAGTAATTGACAAGATAGAATGTTTTTAATTATTATATTTAAGCTAATCATACAGTTATCATACAAGGTAACAGTATAAATTAATACAGTAAAAAAAACAAGACACAAGTCAGTTACTTGTTTGGCAAAATTTCTTTGCGTCGATGTGAGATTACACTAAATATCTCTTAATATCTTTCTTGGTTACGAACATATCCCCTGAAATAGTACGATTATATTAAACACATCTATTAAAGTACTTTTGGATACAATCCGATAATTGTAAAAAAATCCTTTCGGCGGCAAAGGTGGATCGAGAAAATCCGTCTAAAATAACCATCTTGAAAATCACCACAAAACCTCTTAATTTAGAATGTTATGTATGAAGCATTTTACTAGGAAAGCAATCAAAATTACATACTCTATTGTAGTTTTATAATTTGTACGTATAATGATGGGCAGTTGTTGTACTGAATTTTATAGTCACTAACGTATTTTTTGACATAGAAGGCCTGTAAAAATACTGTGCTGCAACTATACACGTAACCCTAGTCACCCACTAATCAATCCACCCGCGAATAATTTAACGCTTATGTGATGACCACGTAACTACACCTACACCACGAGTCCATGGTTTGAGTCCCAGCCAATTCGTAAGAGATAGGACATAAGCTCCAATGACACAAATCTGATAGACGACGCCGTTGTCGTTTGCCTCCGACAAAACTCGGCTCTTTTTGCCTTCGATAAGACCCGCCTCAGCTCATCTGTCAATGTGAAGGCCTATAAAATCTGGTACCACAATTATACCTAAAATGGAACTCCCAGTTACCAGTTAAAAGTCTCCGGTTCTTATAACTAATCATACAAATTACAACAGCATTATGCTGCTATATGCTTGGTCATTTCCCGGTCGAGCCAACCTCTTTTGTATATATAAAACCTGTTCTTCGTTACGCACAATTTTAAAGCAGTTGTTTTCTCTGATTACCTTGGAGACAGACAAATTAATTTCAATTGACATTTTAAGTTCGGATTTACCACGTGCTCGGAGATAAAGGGAAACGTCATAAGGAAATGTCTGTTAAATTTTAAAAAAAAAGCTATTTCGAAGACGTGTGAAGTCCGCCAACATGCAACGTGGCGGACTTCTCCTTACCTTTAAACTCTCTAAGATATAACAGAAGACCTGTTCCAGCGCTGGGACTTCATACTGTTATCAATAGAAATCCATAAGGTCTTTTTGGCATATCCCATAGTAGTTTCTTATGCCCTCTTTACTGCACACATTAAGTTGCACGGCATAAATAAAAATCATGTAAATGTTTATCATTAGATTTCATGCGGATTATAGATATTAACCATAAAGTATATAATAAATACTTGTTACAATAAGCTTTTGTACTCAAATAGTTTCCTCTCGTTACTACAAGTACGCTAAGCTCGTATTTTAGTATTTATAAGCCTGGAAATTGTGCAAGCGTGGAGCTTGTGGCTTTTGTATTGGATAACATGACATAAACGTTTGTTAAGGTCTCCCTAAACCTGCTAAGCGACGTTATTGTATGCCGGTATTAAAGCAAGGTTTATCACACAATCTTATACCAGAATTTTGATATCAAGTATTATCTAGATTATTTATGCCTATACAAATTATATATATATATATATATATATATATATATATATATATATATATATATATATATATATCGTTGCTTAATTATTAAATACTAAGATCCACCCCGGCTTCGCACGCGTGATTTCTGAATCTCGACAACAGCATAACATATCGGGTGCTAATGTAAATATAAAGTATCTGGGGACCTATTCAAACACACCTAAAAAATCATCAAAATCGGTTGGATGGTTTCTATAACGGACATAAGTAGAAACATTTTTAGTATATACTTTAACCATTAACATTATAAAGAGGAAAGATTTGTTTGTTTGTACCGTATAAGCTTCACCAGTTCACCATTTTTTCACCAGTAGAAAGCTAAATTATCAGGAATTAACTTAGAATATAACTTATTTTTAAAGCAATAATATATAATAAATATTTTTATATATCCGACGTTTCGAACACTTTACAGGGGTGATGTCAACGTCCAGATGTCATAGTTAACCGTGGTTACCACAGATGAAAATTATTATTTTTTATTTCAATCTACGCAGTATGAGCGTATAGTATCTTGAAGTTTTGCAGTTGTGTGCTTGAGTTGGGATTTGATTTTATTAATTATAGGATCCTAAGCAGATGGTAGCAGCCAGTCATCTCTATTGAAATTAGGATGTTTTTATTTTTATTTCAATAACCTCGCGAGTCATACTTAAAAGGAATCGGTGTTCTTTAGCGAAGTTTTGTGGTCTATCAAATCTGATGTAATGGTTGGGGCCGCCTAGGATATGCTCAAACACAAACACAAACACAAGCACAAACTGCAGACTTCCCGGAACGTTGTCTGCAGTTTGTGAAATCACTGATTTATATAATAGTTAAAAAAATTAAACAAACTTCGCATTTTGTTAAGTAGTTACAAACAATATATACGATAAAAACTATATACGATATTATTTTTATTAAGGTGGAAGGATTTTTTTTCTATGTTTTTTTTTTTTTTTTTATAGGATAGGGTGACAAACGAGCGCACAGTCCACCTGATGGTAAGTGGTTGCTGTGGCCCATAGACATCTACATCTATCCTCGATTACGAATCAAAATGCAGATGCGTTGTCACCCGTGAGGACTAAGATGGAATGCCTCGTTTCCAGTAAAAAGGGTCTCCGGTTCTCTACACTCACCATACGAAATACAGCAGCATCAAGCTACTATTTCACGCTGGTATTCTGTGAGAGCGTGGTCCTTCCCCGCTCGAGCCGACCCATTCGTGCTACAACTATACTACTAATATAACTGCAGCATGGCTCTACCACGTAAAAGGCCGTATGGGTTAGTTTAACTCTTTATCTTTATCTGGTATGCAGTAGCAGTGTACCTATATCTGTGTTTGTAAGAGACCAGTATATTTTCATTATCGGAAAAAATCCCTCCGTTGAAATGAGTTTGCATAATATTATGGAAATTATAGAAAATCCTTTATTAACGTACAAGAATGCTTCACATACGAGTATATCCTGTTATTTATTTAGGGGTTTAATAGGCTTTCATCGTTCACACGCTTGTCGTTTGTAAGATATAATAAGCTCACGTAGTAGAAAAGTGAGATTTATGTGTACATTGGCGGCCATTTTTAATTACGCGTCGGCGCTATTGTCGAGACCCTCGCCATGTACTCGATGGGGCCTTGCTACAGAGTAGCTTATAGTACTATCGATTTTTACATTAAAAGACTTTGCTGTTATGGTTCTTCGTACTTATAAATGCATAAATCCTGGCATACGGGAACTTTGAACGTAACGTTTATTCTTAACTCTTTATTTTTTCAGTAACAAACTTACTTACTTACACTTACAGTACTACTTACGTTATTTTTAAAGGATAAGGGTGACATGCATGTCCACCTGATGGTAAGTGGTGTCTGTAGCCCATAGACATCTACATCAAACTTCGTTTGAGAATAAAAAAAAAGAATACGTCAAGTTTAGTAGGTGTAAACGAAATGCATAATATGATTGACGGTCGCTACTCTTCGTATGTGTCTGAATATTTTATATCTGGCTTAATAAGATTTAATCAAGTGAAATATTGTATATTCCTTAGTCGTTCATCTGCAACAATCATAGTCAAATTTTATTATGCCGCAACTAGGCCAAAAACAATGGATAGAAGCTGTGACCCATAGATATCTACAATCTAAATCTAACCTTAAGGTTATATTAGGGTATTTCATCTTGATCCTTTATTAATAAAGGATCAAGATGGAATGCCCTGTTTCCACTAAAAAGGTTCTAACGTTCTCTACACTTGTTATACAAAACACGACAAATTAAGATGCTATTTTAGGCTGGTATTCTGTGAGAGCGTGTGTCTTCCCCAGAATTTTTCATATTTTATTTTTATACAACGCAATAGTGCAGAAAACTGTTACCCTTATTGCCCTAATCTACATCGATGTTGTGGATCGATCCCAAAGGAGTACTGCTGAAAGCCCCTGCAATCGCACGGATGCGTAATTAAAAATGGCCGCCTTGCTTAGTAACAGCAAACATCACCACGCAGATTACCGCAAACCGTCCCTGTTTAATATCTATCTATAGATATATCTAGATATATATTAGATACGTAATTAATTCTAGATATATATTAGATATATCTATATAATAATGACTTTAAGCCCTAAACTATAATCAACTAACTACAAAAGTGATATTATTTTAACGCCTGTGTACATACTAACGCCGAGACACTCCCTCTTATTGTTATTATATCTATATATCTTATCATTTAGATGATTATTTTGATTTGTAATTAAACTTCCTGAGTGTATTTAATTTAAAAAGTATATTATTGTTACTTTACATATTATAATGCTATTTTCAAAGGTAGTAAAGCGACTGCTACATAAAAACAGCAGACAAGTTTTTCTTCTAAAACTAAACTTAATTATTATTAACGCGGAATATTACTTAACTTGTTTATTGTTGATAAAAATAGATGTATTTTTTTTTGTTTTTCTTTTCCTTGTACCACTATAGATAGTATGGTTAATGTGGGCCTATAATACGACATGGCATGCTTTACTGCAAACTGCGACTGACATGGACGCGTAATCGTCTTTGAATTGGCAGGTCATTCAATAGTTTAATGGACCATATATGTACATAACAACATAAATTAACAAAAAAAAAATGTTACGTTATACAAAATTTGGTTTTGCCGCACAGCAAAAGTACAAAAAATATATTAACAGTAAAAACACATTTTTAAAAACAACCTTTTAATGAAATGCTCTAAATAGAAGAAAATAGACTTTAAATTAAATTAAACATGAAAACTTGTCTTTTAATATTGTCTCATAAAATTTGGAAAAACAATAATTTTACAACAGCTCTTAGACCTCTTCGCTGTTATGCAGGCTGTCCTGACAGAGAGGAAGTAAAAGTGAAAAGATATTTGGACGATTTCTATTCAAATACATTTTCCTTCTCAGTGTTTGTCTGTAAATTATGAACATTTTAATAAAAATTTCTATCAATCATTTCTCGTCAGACATTCTGATTCAAATGAAATTTCGATCATTTCGGTTGCTGGTATTGGTCGGAATTTCTCCACACGAGCAAATATGTAGAAGTCTATTTAAAGAGTCAGGAAAAAGTAGACTTTTTCACATTTTCACTTTTAAGGGTTATTACCATGACTTTAGATGGCTATGAAAAACACCAAAAACAACAACAATCAAACAAAAATTTTATAATTTATACAAACAAGGTCTTGCTTGACGCTGGTACACAAAAGCTAACAGTTTCAGAAAAATTGATTTACTTGCCATAAAGCTTTAAAGTAATACCTAAAACAAAATTTTTAGGAACATTGTAAAACCTTGTTTTATTCTAATAAAGATCGCAAGAATCGCTCACAAAGCCCTTTCTCAAGATTCTTACTACAAAGTAAGAAATATCCATGTTTTTAGTACATAAATGATGAGCTAATTATATTGGCATTTAATTAATAAAAAATCTTTTTCTTCTTTGTAAGAAAGCGCAAGATGCTTATTATTAAAGGATAAGGCGATCGTTTGGCTATTAACTTTGAAATAAAAACGGTGGCATCCAAGAAGATTAATCGTGTATACAAAGCTTTTTTACGTTTTTTTTTCTTTTATAGAATAAGGGTGTCAAATGAGTACAGAATGCACCTAATACCCTTTAGATATCTACGTCTATCATCGATTAATAATCAAAATGCAGATGCGTTGTCACCCCTGACGACTAAGATGGAACTTACCAGTAAAGTAACGATGTATTTTAAATTGTGATTGCAAATAAATATATTCATATACCCGTATGGTAGAGTAATATATATATATATATATATATATATATATATATATATATATATATATATATATATATATATATATATATATATATATATATAAGCCTGAGTAGATGTATGACAAAAGTCTCGGCAATATCCTCCCGAGTAATTAAAAATGGTTGCTTGCGTTCAAATAAATTCCGTTTCATTTTACCATAGCGGTCCGTAAGATATAAATACAATATTACATCATGCATTACTCAATCTTAAAAAAGCTCACGCTTTATATTTTTAGTTATATAAATATACAGTTTAAAACTTTCTTGTATTCATCTTTTTGAATAAAAAGTCCCATGTTATAAAACTTATTTGTAATATTACATTATTTATAATGAACGAATGAATTTACGCAAATTTATGTTTGAGTTAGGTTAGAAAATTTATTTTAAGCCTATCGAAAGTCCACTGCTAAACAAAGATTCTGTCCTAGGAGGAATTTTGCTAGAGTTGCCACGCTTGGTAGTTTATTTTTTATTTTTCGTCGTTAACAGGAAATTGCTTATGTCCAGTTTATGACAGTTTCGCTCTGTCGCCTCATACGATACTCAATGGGCGATTATGGTGGTAGTTTCAATTACACCGTTACTAAGCGGAATTGTTACGTGAAAAGTTGAAATTAATTTGATCATAAGTGAAATTCAATATCAAATGAAATTATTTTAAGCTAAACACATATGCCCCACGCCTGAGCACAGACATTTTTTTATAGAACTTTTACTGTTAATGGAGAGTCCACCTTGTAAAAAAGTGTGTATGTTCCGTATTTTATATTTTCACATTTATGTAGTTTTCTTCAAACAAATTTTCTTCAAATTTGCTTCAAAGTGCGAAGCATATTTTGTATTTTCTCAGTTATATAATTTTCTTCATGATGACTTATTTTACCGCTGAGTGTTGAACAATACAATAGGCGCCGGAGAAGAACGAAATCGGTTTGCTTTTGATTAATTGATAGAAAGATATTGACAATAACTTTTAAGTGATAACTTTTTGAATAATAATAATACTGTTAAAAAAGATAAAATTATTTTATGGTATTTTTTTAAACTTAATAGACAAAGGAACTTACAGTCCACGTGATGATAAGTAGCTACTACGGTCCATGAACGTTTATACGCGGCAGAGCCATGCTGCAGTTATATTAGTAGTATAGTTGTTGGTATGTGGTATATGGTTGTTGACGGTAAGTGGATGCTGTGGCCCATAAATATCTACATCTATCCTCGATAGCGAATTAAAATGCAAATGTGTTGTCACCCGTGTTTTTTTAAATCCCATTAAACGACAGTGACGGGTTTGTTTTTTTTTGGGGGGGGGGGGGGGGCGGGGGGAAAAAAAAGCACAAAACTTTAAAATTTTTTTTTTTTATAAAAAATTTTTTTTATATTTATATTTTTTTTATTAATTTTTTTAGAATAAGATATAAATATTAAATCCCTTTTTTTTATTTTTAAAAAATATTAACGGAAAAAAATCTTAGCGTTTATATAATCAATAACATGGTCGTTTAGTATCGCACCTATAGTTATATTTAAGTACTTTCTTTTATTTTCTTTATTTACTATTAATATAATTTAAGCTTCAATTCTAAAATATGCTTTATAAAGATATCTTAATTAAATTGTAAATATGTTTTAACTTAAATTATTAAGGGTTAAACATAAATGAATGATAATACACATGAAAAAAAAGTTTGTGACCACTAGCAAAAGCTGATATATTTTTAAAATTTAACTTTATTAAGAAAAGTGTTTACGTTGTATCTTTCCTTTTAATAGAAATACACTGTTTGAAGTTAAATAAAACTTTTTTTTAATAACAAGAATTGAGTAATTTAATCCTAACGTAATTGTAACAGAAATTTGATGAAAAAAAGATTGTTTAACCAAACTTATACAACAATTTATTATTAAAACGTTTTTATATAACTCTTCAACTGGCTCGAACACATGCGAAGATCCTCCTAGGCAGGCTGAGAATCAAGTTATCCAATATTTCTTGTGTTAGCCTGTCCCATTCTTAAACAGCGGCTTCCCTGATCTCTGGCACTGCCTGGGGAGGCGGCTGACGGTTTCATACAGCTCGCTTAAGAGCATCCCACACCTGCTCTATTGGGTTTAAGTCAGGCAAACCAATCTAATCTAGTGATGTCATATTTTTAGAGAACAGCATAGACTCATTGCGCTCGATGTGCGGCCGCATTATCATCATGCCCATGGTTTTCTCGGAATGGTCTGGCGAATCAATGAATAGTGACTGTTTTGCACCTATCTGCTGTCATGAAGCCTCGATACCTCAAAAGCGTTCTAGCTCCAATAATAATTCCAACCCAAAAGGACAGCGATTTCCCCCTTTTCTGAACGATTTCAGTGGCAGTTCTTTGCCTTTCAGAGTCTCCTGATCTTCTCCAGAGACGAACACGTTGGTTATCTGGATTAGTACTGATACGTTATTTATCAACGAAGAGACAGTTTTGCCAACTGTTTTCCTACTCATCTCCTTCATTTTGCTGGAACCTAGCTCACTGCAGTCCGTCGCTGACGTTGGCAAGAATTCAAAAGTGCTTGCTCAGACCTCCTTGTTCGTATTCCAGCGTGGTGTAAGCAGGCACGAATGGTCTGAGTGCTGACTTCATGTCCAGAGGCGGCCCGCACTTCTGGTTTTTATTGTAGTGGCGTTGATTGTTGAAACATGGGCTGCCTGAAATCTGATATAGCACTTCTGAGTAGCAATCGGAACACTTAGGTGACCACTGCGGGGTCGGTCAGCAAAAATTGCCATGCTGCAGTACATCTGCAACGTGGCCATGACATAAGATTGGGACACAGCAACTCTGCGTGTTCATCATTCTCTCGTGGAATATCCTTCTTCCCTCAAAGTTACAATTCTTGCTCGAAATAGAAACTTCTGATAATCCTCTTATCATTTTTTCAATCACGACTTTCCTCGAAAAAATATTTTAAATCCATTAAGACTGACTAAGTCAGATTTCTGTATGAATGTAAACTTGGACTGAATTTCTTTTTATATGGAAAAACAATTGAATTTGTTTTACTGTCTTATATACTAGTTCTATATTTTTAAGTAAAGAATCTAAAAAGAAAAAAATTATAATTAAAATACCATAACAAAAAAATTTTGATTTTTCAAACTGATCGCAAACTTTTTTGATATGTGTCCATAATTATGATATGATAGAATATGATACATTACGATGAAATTTGCTAGTTTCGACAACTACATTATTTAGACCTAACAAAACCTCACAAACTTTGTAAAAGGATTGCCCTCTAATAATAATGTACCTATTATAATAACTCCTTCTAAGTACAATCGGATGCAATATCAATTCTTTGATACTATACTATACTATACTAGTACAATCAATACATTAAGATATATTTGCCTTTGAAGCTTCACATTGCCGGTCAAGTTATTTACGTCTAGCATATTACATATATACTTTGGGGCTTAGTTAAAAAAGATTATTACATCTCATGTCTTCCTGAAGTTGTCCATGGTAACAACTAAGGAACAATAATATGCTTACTTAAAAATTTCACCGTCCCATGATTCCGTATCTTTTTGGCAGACAGAAAAACTGTTAAGAACGTTTGTCACATTAAACGTACAATAATTAAAACAATTACTAGTACAATTAAATAAGCCTAATAAGTGGCTTGTACTCGAATATACAATCGTTTAAATCGAGCAGTAAGCGGTTGTCTGATCTAGTATTTCTTGGTCTGTTTCGATTTAAGCTCTCACGTCGATCGAACCTTTTAAAGTTTCGTGTTGTTTTTTTGGATCCCTCGACCCACCGCCAGCCGATGAGGGCTGAGGAGTGAGCCAGAACTAGTACATACTAACTACTCACAACGAACACACACGCACGCATGCACCCATTCACTTAATATCTATAAAGCATTTCATGTCAATCCTGAAGACGACAAAGTTTGTGACCTTTTTTATTTGAAGTTACTTGCCAATTCCAAACGACTGTGGAAGCAAATCTAAAGATCTCAATATAATAACATTTCTCATATAAATTAAAATGTACCACTAAATATTTACGAACATAAATAGGCGTTAATTTTCTTGTATTGTATGCTTAAAATAAGTGTTTCTCCGTGAATTTTGAATATTTAAGTTAACTGCACGTGTTATTTTATACGAAAAAAAGATATATTTTCGTAGTAAGTGCAATTTCATACGCTTTTCGCCATCCGCCAGCACCGTAGGAATTTTAATTGCTAAACTTACCATGTGCTCGATGGCGAAGGAAAACAAGGGATATTATTTGAGGAAAAAAATCAAAGACTTTTAAGTCCGTCAACAGGTTTTGAAGAAAAATGTGTCCAATAATATAATGGATGTAGCTTATAACTTTATAATATTAAAATTTTATCCAACCAATCTTCTTGCTAAATATTGTGATTGTAGGGAAATTATTCCGACTGCGAAAAAACCAGAAGCGGTTTAAAGTTTTTTTTTATAGAATAGGGTGACAAACGAGCACACAGTCCACCTGATGGTAAGTGGTTGCTGCGGCCCATAGACATCTACATCTATCCTCCATTAAAAATCAAAATGCAGATGCGTTGTCACCCGTGAGGACTGAGATGGAATGCCTTGTTTCCAGTAAAAAGGGTCTCCGGTTCTCTACACTCACCATACGAAATAAAGCAGCATTAAGCTACTATTTCACGCTGGTGTTCTGTGAGAGCGAGGTCCTTCCCCGGTCGAGCCGACCCATTCGTGCTACAACTATACTACTGATATAACAGCAGCTGTAATAAATAAGAAATAAAATTTTAATTAAATTTATACATATTTTTTTTTATATATATATATATATATATAGCATAGTATATAGTAGACATAACAAGTTGTAGAATTTACTTTATCAATTATAATATCCTGACATTAATATCCCTATATATATCCGGAATATGCTCACTACTTAGAAATACGAGTAATATCGACTGGTTCCCTCAATATTTTCGCCCTAAAAATTTAAGACCAAAAATAAAATTATCCACATTTACATCAAAATTACAAATCGTAAACACCGGTCCCTATGCCATGTCAATAAAAATATATAACAAAATTCCAGAACAAATCAGAAACATTAAAAGCATTAAAAAATTTAAAAAGGAAGTTAATACATATTTAACGAAAAAATTTTATTACTCGTTGCAGGAGTTTTTTAGTGATTGAGTAGGAAATAGGAAATTGAAACAAATAAATAATATAATATGATCCAATTTATATTTAAGTTAATTGTAAATATTCATTAAATGATAATTTTATAATACTATAATGTGAATGTAATAATAATATTAATAATTGCCCATATTTGCAGTGCCCTTGCAGGGTTCTTGTTTTGAACATTCTTTTAAATATAAGACCAAATGTACAACAAGAATAGCAAATAAATTGAATTGAATTGAATTGGTATGCTAAGATGGATATTATTTTATGTACTAAGCCACATTACATTTTATTAACAAAACGTAAGTATATTAATATACAGTCCTCTATTAATATACAGAAAGGTTGTATGTGCTAAATGTTTGTTTAATCCTCGCCTCGCCCAAAGGTTTGTGCCTGACGTAATCACGTAAGTGTTTGAAATGTGGAAAGCACACTTTTATTTGTTCGCGAAATGAGATGTTTGCTTTAGGATCGTGATATGAAGTGTAGACTTTAATACATTTTTGTTTCTTTGGTTTTGGTTGTAAATTATTCGCTGACTAGAAATTCCTTTTATAACTTCTCTGTTATTGTCTCTTCGTCTGTATAGATAGCTAAGCCGTAAGTACTTCCTATTTGTTGACCTTTTAAAACTCCACGTCGTTTACAAAGTCTGTGTCATCACTGATGAAAAGTGATAGTGATACCATGTAACTGCTAAATTTCAGTTAAGATCTATGTATAAGTATTTTTTACGTAATAACAATTAAACGAAGTATTATAAATAAGAACTATTATATACAGTATTATAAATAAGAATTAGTATAGTTATCCTCCTTGTACTGGAAGGCGACCCTCCAACTGTCCAAATGGATGCAGGTGGCCCAGGACCGCGCTTTGTGGCATTACTTGGGGTAGGCCTGTGTTCAGCAGGGGACTTGTGCAGAGCTGTAATTATGATGATGAATAATTACCAAAAGAATGTGTTATTTTTAAGAAACAAAACAGTTTTTTCTCTCCCTTTGAAAGTCGAATAGTTTGCATTTTTTTATTAACTGGCTTTACGGCCCTGGGTTCTAGCCCTTCTGAGCCTGTAGTTTGCATGTACAACGTGTCACACCTAGAGCGACGAAATAATATTATATTATTGTGAATTTCTAAGAATCTAAATAAAAAGAACAATTGTGTAATGAATTAATAATCCTAATCGGTTTCGAATTGAATTCATCTTTTCATATTTTACAGCTTTAAGGTCAGGCTTCGTTTAAACCCTAAAAATAAGTCCGCTGCTGCTTGTCGTTAAATTCTTATCTTATTATTAATCTATAACTACTACAGTATTTCGTGTATATTTAAGTATTTTTCATAGTTTTGTTAGGTAGGTTGAAAAAGTATTTTAATTAAAAAAAATTGTACAATTTTAATCCTATAATTTCTCTTTATTATTTTTTTCTTTCAGGTAAATAGCTAAGTGTTAGGCTAAGTGAACGTAAGTAGTACTAGTATTGTAGCGGCGCTTTCGCCGCGCCACTAGCACACCTAAACACACCGAAGCCTAAATCGGTATACATTCCGAATCATAGACAGTATATATAGAACTTCTCCGAACTATCACTTGGAGCGTTGGCCGCTCCCCGGGCACAACACCTTGCCCGGCGGGAGATCTCCCCTTTTCCTACTACGGCCACAGTATAATGAAAACTGCCTGAAGGAAGATAGTAACTTCAGTCTTAGGGTCAGTTTCCTTAAGAAACAATGTTAATTTAAACGATATCGTGTCAAGGGAATACATATTTTGTCATATTACAGGAATTAATATGATAAAAAATAACATTAGAGATGTCTAAATAGACCTTGAAATAAGTAAATAATTGTAATTCCGTACATCCTTCGTGACTTACCTTTTCTTTACTAAAGTGATATATAAATAAAAATTTTATTCATGAAAATGAAGAAGAGTTTACCTGATATAAATTATTCAACACTGAACTTGAACATTCATTGTGAAAGAGGGACTCTTTATAATGAGCTCTTTCTTTCAGAAGCGACCCCACAGATAGTGGACTTAGTTGAGACCCGACGGTTCTACAAAAAATGAAGCAAAGGTCGTGAAAAACAGAAAAATAAAAGAACTCTCCGATCACATTCTTAATATCATGGCTGTTAGAGAAAAAATAAAGCTGCAGTTTTCAGCAGATCTGACAGAATACCGGTAACTGAACATATAGATCTCCAAATACATGTTGCGGGACTTAAGCAACTTCAATACACCTTGTATTGAAGAAGCAATCGAGCGGAACCAGGGCTCTAAATACTTTGCCCGAGATCTGTCTACCAGAAAAAGCCAACTGTCAAGCCGAAGTTCTATGGGTAGCTGTATATATCATCGTTTGAGACACACGCAAATGTGAGTAACAATCTAAGAGCGAGTCTTATTTGACACTATTTGGATGATATCCCGGACGTCAGTCTGAGCGAGATTAGAATTGCTCTCCAGCACTTTAAAAACGGCAAGGCCCCGGGCAGGGATGTAATTACAGCGGAGTTTCTGAAAGCGGGTGGAAAACTTTATTTTTTATAGAAGAGGGGGCAAACGAGCATGCGGCTCACCTGATGTTAAGTGACTACCGCCGCCCATGATCAACCGCAACACCAGGGGAATTGCAGGTGCGTTGCCGGCCCTTTAGAAAGGAGTAAGCTCTTTTCTTGAAGGTCCCCAGGTCGTATCGGTCCGGAAAAATCGCCGGTGGTAAACTATTCCACAGAGAGGTTGTACGCGGAAGAAAACTCCTTTTAAAACGTACAGTGGTGGACTGCCAAGCATCCAGATGGTGTGGATGATATCGGGACGTTTTCCGCGTAGTGCGTTCACGAAATTTGGCGGCTGGTATTAATCTGAACAATTCCCTAGAGCACTCTCCATGGTATATGCGAAAGAAGATGCAAAGAGATGCAACATCTCTTCGCAGTGCCAGTGAATCGAGCCGATCGGAAAGCACTCGGTCGTCAACGATTCGAGCCGCTCTGCGCTGGATGCGGTCAAGTGGAAGGAGCTGGTACTGGGGAGCCCCAGCCCAGAGATGGGAACAGTATTCCATGTGCGGCCGAACTTGCGCCTTGTAAGTGAGGGGTGTGCCGGTGAAATAGTCCACGCCAAACTTTTTAGAGGCCAGTTTGGCCTTCTCTTCCATATGACCACAAAACTGCACGTCACTCGATATGTCGACGCCGAGGATTCCCATACTGGCTGAGGCAACAAGGGCAGTGCCTTGAAACTAAGGAGATACGTCAAAGGGGTTCTTTTTAGCGGTTAACGCGCAAACTTGTGTCTTCTGGGGGTTAAACTGGACTAGATTTAGTCGCCTCGAATCCGAGATTCTGTTCAGCAAAGACTCGACTTCAGATACAAGTTTGTCCCGGCACTCGGAGACGTTTTCCCGAGAAATATTGGCTCGGCCGATGTAAAGAGTATCACCAGTACTGTCATCTGCATAGCAATGAATGTTACGGGTTTGCAACATATCATTGATATGCAGAAGAAACAGCGTTGGCGATAGCACGCAGCCTTGTAATTGAAGTCCTTTAGAAGCTTTTTAATTCCTTCCTACATGGTGGGACTACTCCGGAGGCGTGAAGCAGAAGTGCGAAGGTATTATTTTTCAAGAAAGCCGACAATGCTCTCTTGAAGAGCTACGGATCGATTTCCCTTCTGAGACGCATCTACGTGTTATTTTCGAGAGTTATTACGAATCATCTTATAAGCAGATATGACGACTTCCAGCCCACCGAACCAGTCGGTTTTTGAAAAGGCTTTAGTACCATAGTGCACAAACACACCCATCGGCAAATTGTACAGAATACTGAAGAGTACAATCTGCCACTTTGTCTTGCGTATGTGGACTATAAGAAAGCCTTTGATTCCATCGAAATTTGGACGCTGTTAGTCCCTTCAGCGATGTAAAATCGTCTGTCAGTATATAGATGTTCTGTAGTGTATGTACAGTAGGGCTACGATGGCTATCCGAGTACAGAACCAGAGTACCGAACCTATCCAACTGCAAAGAGGTGTAAGACAGGGTGACGTTATATCCCCGAAACTCTTCACCGCTGCATTTGAAGACGTTTTCAAGCTACTGGACTGGAAGGGATAAGATAGGATAAAACGAAGGTCATGTGTAACGTCCATGTCACACTTATGCCGGTAGTTCTTGGGAGCACTAAGCTCGAAGTTGTTGACTAGTATGTTTACCTGGGACCCGACCGAGAGGTCAATCGATGGATTCAACTCGGCTGTGAAGCGTTCGGGAAATTACGATACGTCTACTCATCAGGTATACCTCAAAACGTGAAAACGACTTTATAAAACCAGTACGTGTTGCCAGTGATAATTTATGAATCTGATACGTGGACCTCCACTGCGGGCTGTATGAAGAAGCTCAAGGTCGCTCAGCGAGATATGGAGCGGGCTATGCTCGGATTTTCTCAGCGTGATAAATATAGAAACACACATTGGGCACAATCTCAACGGATTTATAAGCTAAAGTGACAATGGGCCGACCATATAGCTCGAAAAATCGACAACCGATGGAGAAAAAGGTTCTCGAGTGGCAGCCTCGTACCGTTAGGTGAAGTGTGGGGTGAATTAAAGAAATATCATGTATTTAACTTATGCTATTTTTACTTGTTGTAAAAAAATGTTATTCAATGTCTCCGCTATTTCACAAACGATTGGACAGACATGCCTACATACGGCTTTAAACAAGCTTACATTATCTAGTAAGGTGGTTGGTAGATAATTAAATTTCAACATATACAAAGAGACCTCATGAAATATCTAAGAAAATTGTATTCTGAAGTGGTGAGATTTTAACTTAATCGGTATATTTCCAAAGTTTTACCGATAAACATATTATATTCATATAGTAATAAGCTTGTTAGTATCTGAGCGTAAAAGAATATGAAATCGCACTACTAACTATATAAAACTCGTAGCTATGATCATTTTTTATGTTTATGTGTTTTAAAAGATACGCTTGTTACGGGTATAAAGAGACTACACACTTCTATTTGGCACGATCCCGTCATACGATAAGGGCCAATTTGTCTGGGGCATCACTTGCTAGCTCTGCTAGTCACTTCTGCAGCCTACATTTTCTTTGGCACTCTTTCCTCTTTATCCTCTTACATGTCCAAAGCGTAGAAGTATTCCTTGATTAATTCTAGCCACAATATCACGTAAACGTTTTTAGTTCATTCCATTAAATAATTATGTTACGTTAATTTGTGTGTATGTTTGGAACTAAATAAATTATTATTAATATTAAACGTTAGATTCACTATCGTTTTACTCGTTTCCGATTCTAAACATAAAACTTAATTATTAAACATAAAACAAACAGAACTCAACCATGTCAGTAAACGGCGCATTAGGAAATGAGAGAATAAAATATAAATATCATGAAGCAGATTAATTGTTTCGATTTTACAACATTAATACTAACTAATAAATGACTTGATATATTGATGTCTTCTTCAATGTAGTCACGAATTTCATATGCAATTCATTACTTGTATTCAGTATTGAACGAAGTAGTACTAGTAGATATATAAATTGATCAAAACGATGGCGGTGATAGATTTGAAACCAGAATTAAAACCATAACATTGCGATACATGCGTGCCAATATATCATTTTTTGATACATTATAATGAAAGAAAGATAAAACACAAATACAAAATATTCACAGAAACGTAACTATGAAATGGCTATGAAATATTTAAGTAGTATATTTAATTAGAAATAAAAACCTTATTTGTAATTACAAACTTAATTTTTTAAAGCTACTTCTGAAAAAATCAAATAATTATAATTTACCTTATAACCATCCGATCTTGGGAGGTTAAATGAACGAAGTTGTATTTTAACTAACATGGAAATTTGTCCTTGTATTAAAGTGTCTTGACATAAAAATGCTTTAGTGAGGTCAGCAATATAAAATTTATGGAGTGACCGAACTAAAATTTTCATATTTTTGTTTTACTTCGCTGACCTCATTAACCTTGTGAAAAGTATTTGCAAATGGAGTCTATTTACGGAATTCCTTACAAAAGGCATTCAAATGTAATTATATTAGAAAGAAATAAAAAAGAAAATAAACGTAGCCACAACACACTACTTGGTAAAACATTCAACACAAAGAGAAAATATTAATATTTTTTATTATTATTATTGGGTGGCAGCAATGCAACGGTCACCGACTCAGCATAAACTTGCAGCATTATTACCGCAGCACTGCACTAATTACAGCACTACGATATGAAATATAAATATATATAATGATTTCTTATTTACGGTCTTGAATAAAACTTTTTGTTTTTGGTTTTTTGGTGTTTTATTTTTACTTATACTAACTCTTTAGCACATAATCGTCTTTCTGTCAGATACAGTAAAATCTATGACCTATATGGAATACGGGTAAGACGAGTTTTTTTCTCATATACTCTTATTAGTACGACTGTCTTTATTTATATTAGAACTTTATATATATAAGTATAACGCGTTGCCCAAAAAGTATTTTATCGAACTTCACCTGTACGTCTATGATACAGGACGGCTGTGCTATAGGCTATGCATTTGACGAAGTACGTCAAATGCATAGCTGAGAAATTAGATTGTTTTTAAATTTCGCAGGTTTGCTCACAATGTTTTTGTCCTCAGTCTATATCTTATATTGTCTATTCTTAAAATTGCGAGCCGCGTTGTGAAATAGAGTGGTACCTACCCGTACGACCTCCTAGACGGAAAAAGGTCATACCACCTTCGGTATTTCTTAGATCTTGGATTAGATGTATCTGGTTTATGAATAATGTGCATTGTAACGATCAAGAATCCAATCCATAAATGCTTTTAAAAAGTATACACATCTGGTGCATTCATATAGTGAGATAAAAAGTCTGAAACTGCAAACAAGGTATGTATTTTGTCGATAATTTGCATGTGCTAGCTCTGATGGTTAGAGAGCCGTGGTAGCTCAGATGGTTAGCGCTCACTGTAAATTTCACAGTACGCGAGCAAACCGGGTTCGATCCCCGCCAGCACTAGTGAAATTGTTAATTACAATTTTAAGTGCTGATTTACCACGAGCTCGATCGTGAAGGAAAACATCTTGAGGAAACCTGCATATCTGAGAAATAAGCAAAAAAATTCGAAGACATGAGAAGTTCGCCAACACGCAATGGGGCAGCGCAGCGGACTCTTCCTTGACCTAGTACCCTCTCAGAAATAAGGGGAGGCCGGTGCGGCTGTAACTTTAACTTTTTAACTAACTTGCGTCTGCAAAAGGTACGTACAATCTGAGCTTATTTCTAGTTTTATTGCTGCACGTAACAGTTAGTTTAAAATGTTCCAAAAGTTTATTCGAACTACAGTTACTCCCGGTCGCTATCTTACCTATATAAACATTTTAAATCAGAAACGTTTCTTCGAATTCTTAAAGAAAGTAAGTGCTGCCTTCTGAGACGTGTAGTCTTATATATACTATCGACTTGCTTCACGTGATGTTGGAATAAAAACTTTTTTGGCTGTTTTTAAATTATTAGAAAACACATAAGAGCAAGAAAAACTGCGTCTAACTAATTCTATTGCGTTTAATTAACTTATTTTCCATTCACAACTTCGTTGCTCAGTCGCATGTAAGCAATCTGTATGAAATAATCCCAGATATCTATAAATCCTATGTTCTATATAGGGAAGCATTACTGTAGAGAATAATAATGAAAAGAAAAAACTAAAAAGCTATTTATTTTTCACCAGTAAAATCTCTTTTATCTGCCAACGCCAAAATTTTAGTATGTTTTATGTTGAATTTATATCATCTTTTACATGTGGTAGAGCCACGTTGCAGCTATTATGATTGTAGCATAACTGGGTCGGCTCGACCGGGGAAGGACCCTCTAACAGAATACCAGCGTAAAATAGCAGCTTAATGCTGCTATGTTTCGTATTGTGAGTGTAGTGAACCGGAGACACGTTTTACTTGAATCGAGGCATTCTATCTTATTCCTCAAGGGTGACAACGCATCTGAATTTTGATTCTTAATCGAGGTTAAATGTAGATGTCTGTGGGCCACAGCATCCACTTACCATAAGGTTGACAGTGTGCTCGTTTGTCAACCTATTCCTGTAAAAAAATCTTCATCTATATTCTTTAAATGGTTTATTTATAAAACTTAATTATTTATTTACTAAAATTACGACAATTTACGATTTTAATACATAGGTTTGAAAAAAGCAAAGTTATAGCCTATTACATTCTATTGCTGGAAGCCTTTAGATGGTTACGAGGCAATTTGGCCGCCGCACTACTCCACCGTATGTTACTTATGATTAATAAGAATCTATTATACGTAATACACAACAAAGATTTAGCTGTATTATGAGTGATATATACAATACAATATTAATAATTTATCAGCATCAGCCTTTCCGTCAGATTATAATAGCAAGAATGTATATGCTTTTGTTAAACTAGTTTTAAAAATCTAACTCATAGTGCTTTAATATCTTCGCTGCATCTATTTATTACTTTTTCGGTTTTTCTAAAAATATAGTAAAAATATACATTGCTTATAATAAAATAAAAATGATAACTGCTTGTAGAATAAGGACTAACCATCCCCATATTCTTCATTATAGCCCTTTACAAATCCACTGCTGAACAAAGGCCTGCTCAAGAATTACCACAAAACATGGTCCTGAACCAGTGGCGAAACCTCCATAAAAGTCGAAAAGCTAGGCTTGCCTTTTCAATTTGCTTAATCAATAATATCAACTAATGAAATAACTCGTAAACTGTTTCAAACTATTTCAAATTTCCCGCGCGCTCTTTTGTTCAACACAGGTCATGACCTCGTAGCATATTTGTAACGTCAACACTTTACAGTTTGCTTTCAATTCGAAATACACTGATTCGTGTTCTCTCTGTCTCAAAGCGAACACGCAATGGACTGTCAAAATTAATGAAAGCAACGAGTTGATTTGAACTATTAGTCACCTCTCTCGCACGCATTGGCTTATTACCGGGCTTTCGAAAAGACAATCGCTCCCTTTTTAACCTGTGGCAAAATGTTCTATAATGAAATATAACTACGAAATATTTATATAGCAATTACTGTGAAACCAAAAGCTGGGATTTACTGTGAAATTGTTTAGAAGTGCGCGGGCGTGTGGGCGATACGTTTTCAAGTTCACTTCACATTTCAATGTTTACGTTCGTTTTTGTTGTCTGTTGAAAATTTCTGCTTTTTCAAAGGATTTTAGTGAAAATGGAGGATAATATTGGAGTGTATAGTGTAGATCAGAGTGTATATATAACACAAGAGTGTTCCTTGTGATGAATTGAAGTGTGTTAAAGTGCTAATTGGCGACGAAAAGGCAAAATCTTTAAACTTTGTTGAGAAAATACACAAGGTCAAGAGCGTCTGTTGGACTTATCAATTATAGCAACTGAAAACAGTTATTGGTACAATTAAAATGTTCATCAACATTTTACGCCGACGTAATCAAATCTTTTCCTCAGAAAGAGAGACCACTCAATTCAGAATATAAATAATTTGTTGTTTTAATTTTGTACATAGTTTATTCGTACTTTGTTCATGTATTGTATTGTATGTAAATGTAATGTAATGTATGTAATGTAACGTAAATGTAAAAAAAAGAAAAAGATATTTATCTTTTTCTTTCGCTCAAGAAACCCAAACGGCTTTTTTCAAAGCCACCGAATGCAATTGCTGATATGTCATACAATCTATCCAGCAGTAGTATAGCCTTCTCTGTGCTTTGTTAAACACGTCCTCGATAGCACTGAATATGAAACTGAAGAACGGAGACAGATCAAGATTGGTGTATTTTATAAAACTGCTAAAAACAACAAAACCTGCCCTGGTTTAGAGCCCTAGCTTCGCCACTGTCCTGAACCCCTGCATCCATCATCTTCCTACGTGTTTTACCAGATCAGGCCCTACACTTCGATTAAAGGTACAACGATGCCACTCGAGAACCTTTTTTCTCGTCGGTTATCAATTATTCATGGGCTGACCATATGAATCACATATGGCAAGTTAATCAGCAGCTTAATGATCTGTTATTTAGTCTTGTAAGATTCAGTCATTCTAGTTTTACCTTTTACTTTTCTCTTTAATTTTGAAACAAGTATTTTAAATTATATAAAAATATATAAAATCATAATAATTTCCATTAGTACATGTTATGTCTTACATTTTTATTAGGGTTTTGCCTATTAATCTGAAATGTATAGTAAGTTTAACTCGTATTTTTAAATTCATGACACTTTTATGACTGTACTTATAGGTCAAAGTTTGAATAGTCTACTGGAAGTTAAGTCGGGGTCATTATTCAGACCAGTCAGAATTATTATACAGCTATCATTACGATTTACGCTGTATAATCACAAATACACTTTAAAGAACTTGAAATTGTTTTCTAAATAGGCTTTTACGAAGCAAAGTCAAAGTCACTACTGAAAGGAAACCTTGTGAGTAGATCTGTTAAATTAGGACATCAAAATTAAGATTTTTAGTGAATACTGTTTTGCTGGGCGTTGCTGAACGGCAAAAAATACTAAAAAGCGATAAATTGTTAATTGCTTGTTTTAAAATATACAAAATTATTTTAACCAACAACAACAAACAACCTCATATGGAATCTCTGTCATCTCGAAATTCGTCTCGTAGGTACCTAAAATGTGAAATAAATAACCCTCGTGGCCTCCGACAGATTTATGGACAAACTGTATGCGTAAAATATTATGTAAAAGACGATCACAGATCTGTATGTGAAATGTGATGATAATTTCAAATCTTTCCATTTGTCTTTCCCAATTCAAAGTTCTGACGTTAAATTCTTTAGAATCTATTTAGCGAACTTTTAAATTATTTTTGGTAGACCTTAGTATTTTTAATAATGCTATGGTAAAAACAGGCTAACGGACCACCTAATGGAAGTGACTCAGATAATATATATGTACACACTTGAAACCAACTGAAACAAAGAACGCCACAAATGCGTTTCCCAACCCTAAGGTATAAAATTGACTAATTCACAGCCAGTAATCATACTGGCTCCCTTACCCTTCAAACTAGAACACAACAATGGATGCACAGCTGCTTGTTGTTTATAAAGAAAATTGGGCTCTTATATATAGAACTAAAGATGGAAAGCTAAAGCAGAATTCACCTGGTGGTGCGTCCTCGATGAAGAATTAAAATTCAGGTGCGTTGTCACGCCTAAGACCAAATTCCTCGTTACCAGTAAAAATGGTCACCGATACTCGTCAATACATCGTATAATATCTAACGCTGCGCTGGTATTATGAGTTTTTTTTATAGAATATGGGTGACAAACGTGTACACAGTCCACTTGATGGTAAGTGGATGATGTGGCCCATTGATATCTACATTTATCCTCGATTAAGAGTCAAACGCAGATGCGTTGTCATCCCTGAGGACTAAGATGGAATACCTAGTTTCCAGTAAAAGATCTCTACACTCACCATACGAAACAGCGGTATTAAGCTGCTATCTTACGCTGGTATTCCGTGAGAGCGCAGTCCTACAATAGATAAGTAATAGGACCTAACAGAGGTGACAGAGTGAAATGGAACAGGTAATGAGCAGCAGCATCTTCATAATAACTACAAAAAAAATAAAAAATAAACAGAGGTTGACATTCCGCCTGATAAGCATGACAACTGTAGCAGATTCCCACCCTATGAGACATCCTATACGAGATGCCTTTTTAAAAGTGAGATTTTGTTAAGTTGTAATCAATGATTAAATGACAAGTACATAATAACGTGCTCATTAATATATGCTATTATGGACGTTATTGATTACTTAAGAAAATAATCGGCAGTAGGACTTCTTTTCTGCCTAGGTGTCAATCTGAGTAGCTTCCACTCAATCACCTATTCCTGACGCCAAAGAGCAGTAATTGCCTTGCTGTGTGCTGGTCCAAAGAATAAAGATAGCGAGTATAATTACAAAACCTGAGCCATTCCATCTTAGTCTTTAGAGGTGACAACGTATCCTTTAACTTTCCTGACTCAAAGCTGGCTCAGGTGTCCATGAACTGAAGTAGCCAGACCTTCAGGTGGACTGTACGTCCGTTTGTCACTTGAGCCTTTTATTAAAAAAACATAAAAATTGCAAATTAAATGACCATAACTAGCAACATTTCAATAAACTTCTGATGTATTTTGGTGTAGTAATCTCCATAAAATAAGTAACCTCGAGTTCATAACAGTCATTTACAAGTCAATGATGATGTGTATAGCTGTCCGAAGAACCTCTCAATCTTACTTAAAATCTCAGGTGTCCCGGAAATGATGCTACCACATTCGATCTTGAACTTTGACCGTTATCTCTTACTGCCAGACACTTTGTTTGGCATATATAGCAATATACTCCCTAAGGCGAAACCGCGATTTCATTTAATAGCAAATAATAACATTGATAATCCTCAAAGTTGGGCATCTTTAACCTTGTCCTTTTGCTAAAGTTGAAACCCAAACTTAAAATACAATTATATTAAATGTTTAAAATATATAGGGCCAGTAAAATTTGAATTTTGATTAAAGACCGCAGTGTGAAACGTTAGGCGAGACATGAGACGCGGTGCGGCGGCGAATAAATTTTTATTCGCCTCTATTCAGTACAATAAAGAATAATCGATTTTTTTTGCCACGTTTTTTGTCGTTTTCTTACATTGCCATCCAAATTTGAGCTACATTCAAAATTTCAAGTTTCCAGCTCATCGGGAAGTTAGTTTAAAATCAATGAATAAATTCCACCTGACAAACAAAAAAGTGATTTAATTTTTATGACGTCACTTTCTTGTTTGTCCCATGGTAAAATAGAAAAAAAGCATGTGTTAGTCGGTCATGAACGCCAAACTAGGTGGAGATTCGGTCTAAAATGTATAGAGGTTCAGTACAATGCCACATTGAAGAATTCTATCTAGGTCACAACGTAACTGTAGTCTTCTTTAACTACAATTTCGTTGTGACGTTGGCTGCAGGTGTCCATGAGGTGTAGTAGCCAGTTACTATCAGGTAGGCTATAAATTAATTTGGCATCACCATTTTTATTTTTATAACGGCATGGTGCTGAATTCTCTCCAGTGATACTTTAATTTTGGGTTGGTTCTGGTCGTCAAGAGTAACAACACATCTGTGAGTTGCACATGCCCGTCTGGTGCAATGAACTATTTATGTTAAAAATTTAATTTAATTAACATCTTGTATGTCTTGATTTATATACAAACGTTGTTCTTTAGTGGTTAGGTGAGACCACGTCCCCCGCCCCCCCCGCCCACCAGTGACTATGGGTGCTATAAAGTGCTCGAAATGTCGAGAATATAAAAAAGGTTAATACGCGATATAATCCGTAAAAACTAGTATTATTTAAATATATATTTTCAGGATAATAAGGTTAATCACCCCCCCCCCCCCGGCGACCCCCACTATATGGAGTGACGACCTAGTTAGACATGCAGGAAGTCGATGGATACAGGTGGCTCAGGACCGTGCTTTGTGGCATCCCTTGAGGGAAGTCTATGTACAGCAGTGGACTCGTGAAGGGCTGTAATGATGATGATGATGAGATGTAAATACATGAGTAATTATTAACCTATTTTAATTATTATTTTTCACAAAGCATATAAATCATTTGTATGAAAGTAATGAAGTCAGCTGGTATTTATTTTACTCGTTTTTATAATTTAAAAGGCAATTTCATTTTGCCTCTAAAGCACTCTTAAGTGCTGAATCTCATCTTTCGTTTAAATTTCAAATTTACCAATTTGTCGTCCAAGCGTAGTATCGTCGGAAAATTTTATCTAAAGTGGGATTTTTTTAAATGAATTGTTACGGGCTGATTAAGTAACGCTTCTCCTTAACACTCATTCCAGCAACATATCAGACACACTAAAAGTTATTGAAAACACTACGCTCAACGCCAATAAGGTAATTCCAACCTCAACCAAGAGATCAGTCGACAAACGTAACTCCGCTTGGCTGCATTGTGAATAAATATTTTTAACTGATTTATACATAACAACCTTCAAACAAAAGTGTACAACCAGAGCTTGTTGCCGGTGATGACATATCCTAAGATTTGGTCCTTCACTCTGGCCGTATGGATGTTCAAGATACCACTCAGTGAGCTAGGAGAGGACTTTGGTTGGAGAACGTCAGCGTGATATTTTTTTTAGAATGAGATTTTTGTGATAGACTTTGAAATAAGTAAATCCGCAGTAGAAACAGAGTAAAAGCTAAGAGTAGGGCCGGCTATATAGCTTAAAAAACCGTCAATAGATGGTGAAGAAAGTCTTTCTAGTGGTGCTGCAGTAGCATCAAAGTTTATTTTTCAATAAAAATATATGACTCTTGTTTATGTATCTTAAAAACTTTTTTCTTTTTGTGTGGCAGCTGTAAGGTGCTAAGTAAAGTTTTACTAAATGTGTCGAATTCGTATGTCAATGAAATTACGAAAGCGGAACCGTTTTCCATGGATAATAAAACAGTAATTCGTCACAGGAGTCTGATTATATGTAAAACGTAGAGTAATAAAAATCCGTTAAATTTACGCCGAGAGAACGCTGACGCAGGCCGTTTAAGAGAGATTTCAAAATTTATTGGTGCCCCAAGCGTTCACGAGCGTTCAGCCTCATTATATTGAAGTTGTGTTATTTCGAAACGTGTTGAATATTTTTTGAGGCTTATATTTTAAGATTTAAAAATTATTTGTTTTATAAATTATTTACTTTTAAATCCAGCTTATGATTGATTTACCCATGCCGTTTTTGCAAGAATAGATATAACTTTAATTTTATTGTTTTATTTTAATACCTATAATTAAAAAATTGTGTTGCATACTGATTATTCTTAGGCCTAGAAATCCTTTAAATACATGTAACTCCTTTTAACTACTTTTGTTACACCGATTATGTAATCTATGTACTATTGTACTACATTTCTCCAAAAATTTTTATTCATTTATCATATCAAATTCCTCAGCAGACTATAGACCTCCCCAAAGGAGTGCCATAAAAACTGTCCTGAAGCACCTGCATCCTTTTAGAATGCATGTCTTATCAGGTCGTTACTGTATCTACTGGGAGGAGTCCTTACACTTCGCCTAGTTATTACTTATTAATATTTCATAATAAATAATTTATATGTTGTAGAGCAGTGCTGCAGTAATAATTATGGTTGTAATACGAATGGATCGGCTCAACCGGGAAAGCGCCATGCTCTCACAGAAAACCAGGGTAAAATACTGCTGTTTTTTATGGCGAGTATAGAGAACCGGAAACCCTTTTTACTGCATACGAGGTATTTCATTATAGTCCCTAGATAGTATAGGGCTTATTTTGATCCTTAAACAAGTATAAATATAGATGTCTACGGGCCACGGTATCCACTTACCACCAGGTGAACTGTGTGGGTCGTTGGTCACCCTTATTCTATAAAAAAAATTTATACGCACAAAAATGTTTTTTCTTAACACATTGACTGCGAAACGAGGCTTGAAACACCTCGTCCGCGTCTCGTCTTTATAGCGGTAAGGAAAAACTTAACCTTTTCTCTCGTGCGAGAGGCGTAACTTCCATTTGCTTCAGTCTAGGAAAGAGATAACTATATATCTGAGATGTGCTATTGATGCCGAGTTTTTTGGTATATCTATAGTTCATAAAAGATAGCTTGATCTCTGCGATAACTGTCAGTAAAAATCACGCCTATGAAGTCCTGAATTTCTTAGTAGTACAGACAATACCTGTCAATGTCATACTTTATGGGCATGCCGACGTAATTAGTGCATGCCCATAAAGTATGACATTGACAGGTACTGTCTGTACTACTAAGAAATTCAGGACATCATAGGCGTGATTTTTACTGACAGCTGTCGCAGAGATCAAGCTATCTTTTATGAACCATACCTTAATACCGAATTTTTTAGGCCTCGTACCGCTTTGAATAAATCAAAGTTTAATACAGTGCCTTACGAGGTTACGAACACCTTGTACCCCGCACACCTTGTACCGCACCCTACGCTAGCTTTACGCGGCTAGTGTTGTGCAAAACGTTGAACGCTGCACCCGCGACTATTTAATAAAAGTTGTCGAAACGTTGCCGAAGAAAATTAATTAATAATATTATTGATGATGAAGAGGAATTGGGGGGTAAATCTAATTCTAAATTAACGATATTTGAAAAACAGGTAAGTTTCCAATCAATATTTACAAATTATACTCTGTCTAAGTGAAATAATTATGTAGGAATATAACAAATAAATCCAACTGACAAAAGCAAAACACACAGGCCGTAACGATCCCATACTTATGTATAGAAATGCTCCAATAAATCGCTACACCTAATCAACTCGCTTCAAAAATACACAATCAGTTTTTTTATTTTCAGAACCCGCTCCAAACAATCCACATCATCTCGAAAAAGGATCAAAGAAAAGGAGATGTGTAGGATGCTACGAAAAAACTTCGCACCTTCTTATCAATTCGTGAGGCTGACAAAATAGCAAAGAAAATTCTCACAGAATGTATCGGTTGCAAAAATATTATTGTTTGCCCATTTTTAATAAAAAGCATCCATAAGTACAATTAAATACAATCGATATTTTTTCCATCACTAAACAATACGAAAAACTGCCCTTTTTCAGTGCGGTATGGGGTACATAAGACCCCACATTTTATTTTACCTATAGAATCTAAACTAAATAATCTGCCCACAGGCGGCGGCAGATTTAGGTTAATCAACTAATTAATAATGATAATCGCGACAAAAACCATACAATTCGCCTTATTTGGCGCCAAAAAAAGGATTTTTGTCTCATGTGGGCAGTGGGGTTTACTAAGCCTCGTGCCGCTACAACCTCTGGTTCAGAACGAGGTTTCAAACGTCTCGTAACGCAGTAATGGAAAGTACAGATAAATCAGTGCCGCTGGGAACGTGTTAAGTATCTTTTTTCTTAAAATATACGTTACAATAATTGTGTGGAAACAACACGCATAACTATTTTTTCGTAATATTTTCTCATGTAGGAAAGATAAAGGGATTATATTTTTTAACTCGTGTAGATATTAATGTGATCAAAATCCTTTAAATTAATAGTTGAAACATTTCGTATGGAATGGATATTTTATTTCATTGTGCATGCAATAAAAAAATTAAAAGGTATTTAAAAACTTACGGTGTGTGAATTTTTGCATAATTTCGTCTTCGAAAAATGTAGGTACCAAAAATATAAACTGCTACTTGTATAGTAGTATACAACTTACTGTCTAAACTATAGATTCACGTAGTTATTCTGACCTTTTGTCAGGAATTGCACCCACTACAGGTTTTCCCCCTAGCAATAAGACGGTTAGCCTCTTTAACATCGATTAAAAATGTTATTTGTTGAAGAATAAATATTAAATATATTGTTTGATTTTCTAAAACTGTCACAGTTTTGTTATCTCCAGAAAAAACTATCCCTTAAGAATTGTAAATGAGAAATGGCCTTTAACAAGTATTAAGATGATGAATAAATATTAGATCGCATATTGGCGGTGTTGTAATTATATCCCATATCACCCCGTGTGTGTCGCAAGAGAGTGGGAAACAAATCAGGAAATGGTCAGTAGCTTCTTTCTAACAACAAGTAAAAAAATCTGAGGTTGCCAACACGCCTGCCAAATGTGGCAACTAGGGAAAATATCCCTTCCATGAGGCAATATATGAGATGCCCTGTATGTTCATCAATGGACTGTGATATGGCGTAGTCAATCAATAAATGAGTTCTGCAAAAATCTGTTTAGAATAATATTTAAACTTTTGATAGAAAGTATAATTTGATAGAATGAAAGCCAACCGATCCACTTCCCAGTGCAAGTGTTTAATTCCCGGTGCATCACTTGTTCATAGTCTCGTCAACAAGAAAAAATATCCATACCAACTTCACCTGCAACCCAAAATAAAACCCGCCCTTTTCTATATTTAACATCGAAGGGGAAAGTTTTTTATTTCTTACAGTTTCTTATCCACTTCAAGCTTTATTTGATAAATATCGAATACAGATTTATGGATACATTCACATAAATGCTATTTTATCTAAGCCATTGAACAAATAATATAAAATATAGGTATATATTACTCTAACAGGCCTTCAGTCAATTTAAACTTTCCTACAGATCGTTTTAACTTTAGGGACTGTCATAAAAATGGCACATTTACAGTTATACACTGGCTAAATTATAATTTATTTGCCGATTTACTCGATAATGGAAAAAATTTTTGACATCAGAAGTACGTTAATACAAAGATTTTCTATCAATATATTTTTGAATTATTGACATTATTTAAAACTATTAATTTAATGTTAAAAAGAGGTATAAAGTAATGTAAAGACGACATTTTATAATATGTATAATTATTCATCGAGTGTTTATTGTGAAAGAAATAATTAAATAAATACGCGCATGTAATTCAAATGGAATAGGTAAGGCCTAAATAAAGAGTGTTTTTCGGGGTGGAGAATTTGGCATGAATTTCCAACAAAAGCTCCTAAATGGCGGTCGCTAAACATGTACGCCAATTCTGCTATTACGTCACACGCCCCTCCAAACGCTTTCTATGGATGTCTTACGAGCGTTTGGGCGGCCTCAAGATACTAATACAAGAGTACGTATTTGTCATGCTCGCTGAACTTGTCACTATGTTTCTACGCTTAGTCGTCAGGAGCATTTATTCACGCAAGATTCTAGGGCTGAAGTAATCACTAACCATTAGCTGAAATGCTCTAGCTTTAGCTGGCCAGGCAGACGTTGTTACGCTCTTTTTGATAGATGGCGCAATAAGTTACACATCGAATTCACTCTTTTCACAGTGTTAATATAAAAATTTTCTCAACTCGACCGCATCGTCAATTATTAGATCCAGATTTTGTGATGTTCTTTATTAGCTCTTAATCAGCATATACTGTGCAAAAAATATAAAGGTTATTTTAGCTAAATACATATTTTATTAGGTCGTTATTACGAAGTTAATAAAGTTTAATCATTTAAATAACTTAGGCTTTAACTTGTAAATAGAAGCGTAGTGCATAATTTATTTTACATTAAAACCCCGTGTTGGAGTTTAGCTAATGTTTAAAATTCTTCACAGCACTCCACGAGTAAGCTTATTGAAGCAATGGCTGTTTAATGTTCTCATTTTCTTCTCTTCTAATGCCCTATTTTCGTCTTAAAAGCTAGAGTAATTAAAATAAATTTTAATTTATTTATATTTTGTCAACAAAAGCACTTTGCAGTTTTTAATACCTATACATTAATAACTGACGATGTATATTCCTTGTCACAGCCAATTCAAGATATGACAAGGGCTACGTGTGTATGTTCTTTTTAAAACAAAATCGTCATGCCGCTTAAACATAAATAACACATACAATTTTACTATAACTGTAGTAATTTTTAAAATAGTTATTTATAAAGTGCTGCAAGATAAAAAGCCAAATAGTTTATGGCAAACACTTGTTTCGAGCGTTAATTGAACCCTCGAATTACAGTAGGTACAGTAAGCAGTAAGGTACAGTAAGTAAGTCGATATAGCGTTACAAAATCCCTGAAAATCTATAAACTATGAAAACGAGATACCTAACTTGATGACTCATTACGTCTTATCTATCCGGGACAACAATATACCTATGACTACTCGCGAAACACACTTTCAATTTAAAATATTTTGAATAGAATTTCCATTGTATGGAATATTTAAAAAAAAATATCATAACTTCTTTAGTCTTAAACATTATTTATGAAATATTTAAATATTTAAAAGGTTTTTTTAAATTAGAGTACAAGCATTTTGGTACACAAAACAATTGCTTTTCTTAGATAATAAATTGGTAGTAATTTGTTGAAGGAATTCGTTTTTATGTAAAACATAACGCAATAAAATTTCATTCAATTGTAGTAAATAGATCTGACCAATTTAAAGAATTTCCTTAAAATTAAACTTATTGTCAGTACCGTGCTTTTTGGTTTTCTTTGAGGAGGTCGTTGTTCAGCAGGGGCAAATGATAGATATCACGGCGATACCGATAGCAATAACGGCGATAAAATTCTCTTGAAACTTTTACAAAAATACTAAGTACATACTCTTTATTCCGTATCAAATATTATTTCTTCGGTAATATCATTGTAACTTAATGTCCTCTACACATCTAAGTTAACAATAGTCAGGCAAGGCATAAAAATTTAGATGCCTCAATCTATAGGTGAAAAATATAAACGGCAAGCAAATATGATAGAAAAGGAAAAGCTAACTTGTTTCTTGTTTGTATCAAGCCTTCGAAAGACATGCCAAACTAGACATGGGTCTTCCCCGTTGTAAGAAAGATTTTCCACTATCGATTTGCTTGGATTTGCGATCGCGGTATAAAGTGATAATTATATATATATATATATATATATATATATATATATATATATATATATATATATATATATATATATATATTTTTTACGTTGAATTTGTTGAGTAGTATAGGTAGTCAGATATACGTATGTATAGGTAGGTATTTAGTTTTTGGAAAATTGTTATTGCGTAACAACGCACATTATATCCACGTTTATTGTTTTAGTACAATGTGTTTAGCTAGAAATCTAGGATACTTATATACGTACTGCACTTTTGACGCTGCTCCCTGTCAGACCTTTGTATTTACAACTGACATATACGAAATGGAATACTAATATTTATGTAGTATATGCATCGAATAGTGGCAATGTAAGAATATCCACTACAGCATATCGTTCCGTGGATGTCGTAAGATGTGACAGAGGGTAAGAGATCAGGAAATAGACGACAACATCTTCCTAATAACAACTAGTAAATAAAAACAGCGGCTGCCAAGCCCCACTTACAAAGCGTGGCAACTATGGCAAATATCTCCCTTATAAGACAATTTATGGGGAGGCTAATCTATATGTTAACAATGGACTTTGATAAAAAATAGTCCCGCTGGGTTTCTTGCTGGTTCTTCCCAGGACAGAGGTTTTTTTTGCGAACCAGTGGTAAATTAAAAAAGTGACTTTCAATAATTATTGTTATAATCTACACTGAATAAAAAAGTTTCTGTTTCTGTTTCTGATAAGCTAGTAATAATGGTATAAGACCATAATATCTTCTTGGTAGCCTAGACAACTACCGTACGAATTATCATACTAGGATGGTGTTTTAAACTTTAGTTTTAACGCGATCGAGATAATTGTCAGGGGAGAATTCCTACTACTAATATTGCTAAAAATTAGTGAAGAACAGATATTTAACCTCCTTCAGCTCGCCTGTGGCGCTTCAGGCTTGAACAATATGGTGAGTGATGTGTAATAACACAGTGTAGGATACTTTTTTACTCGTAATGAGGTATTCTCCTTTAGTTTTCAATGGTGAAAACACAATGGTGTAAATGTAGCTTTTTGGGGCCACAGCAGTCACTTATAACCCGGTAAACTGTGTGATCATATATAATGCTTACTTCCATTGAAAAATAACTTGGGCCAAAATTACAATTTTTTTGAGAAGGTGTGTCGTTTATACAGCATCTACCTTTTTGCATCGGGTATAATTGTAGCTGTTTAAATGCAGCGTTATTAATAGACAGTAAAATTTAGCCCAAACGTCAGTAAATCACTTAGTAGAGGCAGTGTAAAAATAGCCACCACTCCATATCGACCCGTGAGTGTCGTAAGAGGCGACTGAGGAAAACAAATGAAGAGATGGGCAGCAGCGTCATCCCCACCCGCCTGCCAAGCCTGGCAACTATGGCAAATATCCCTTTTATGTTTGGTATTTGATATAATACAAATAAGTTAAAAAGTCTATCAAAAATGTAAATTTGGATTATAGCACATTTATTTTATTATTAGATTTTAGGATTTGTCTATAGACACTTAATACACCGGACAGGCGGTTTAATTCTACTCACCATCACCAATTTACTTTTGTTATTTTACTACGACGACCATTTATTTAAAGTTTTGATAAAGCGTTGTAATTAATATTCTTTCAAAACTATTAAAGATAAAATTTAAGCAATAAGTTAGTCGTAGCTATTCAAAAAGAATTATATATACCTCTGTTATAAATGAATAAATTTAAATGCTAAAATATATCTTAAAGGTATATACTTTCAACAACTAAAAACAAAAGCAGCAAATATCACAATTAAAAAAAAACTAGTGCTTCAAAGTCTAATACGTAAGTAAAGTCACCGCACTTGTGCTCCAGGCTTCCGGGGTAGTGCCACCATGGAGAACGGAATCATAGAGCCTCTGTAGGACTTCAAGTACCAGTTTTCTACTCGCTTTCAGAATCTCCGCTGTAATTCCATTCTCTTCTCGCCGCGAACTTGCCGTTCTTAAGGTGCTGGGGAGCCATTCTAATAGCGCTCAGGCTGACGTCCAGGATATCATCGGAAGAGTGTCGGATAATACTTGGCCTTGGATCGTTACTCACAATTGCGTGTGGCTCCAGCGATCACGTGTACCCAGATTTCCCAGAAACGATGCTGCCACACTAGGTCTTACTACACTAGCTTCGACAGTTGACTCTTTCGAACGGCGAACACATTTCACAACTACGCTTTGCCGACGATTTCGTCGTCATGACAGAATCGCTGCAGAAACTACAAGATATGGTGAGCAGCCTAAATAAATCCTTCCAACGTGTCAGTCTGCGTATGAATTTAAATAAGATGAAAGTCGTGTTTAACAGTCATGACATACCAGATCCGACTATCGTTGATGGTAAAATTCTTAAAGTTGTTCTGGAGTATAATTACCTCGGCCAGATAATGCAGATTGATAAAAACAACTTCGAGGAAGAAGCCGGTAGGCGGATTCAGTTAGTCTAGACAGCGTTCAGGTCTTCTCGTCGCCCATACCGCAAAGCTTGAAGACGAAAGTCTTCGTCCAGTGCATCCTGCCAGTACTTACATAAATGGTGCCGAAACGTGGACACTAACGGTACGACTACTCCACAAACTCAAAGTCACTCAGCGAGCGATGGAGAGTGCTATGCTCGGAGTTTCTCTGGTGGATTAAATTCGTAACTAAAAAATCCGCTGGAGAACCAAGGTTACCGTCGTAGCCTTCCGTATTTGCAGGCTGAAGTAGCAATGTGCTGATCACATTGCTATTTGCTTGCTGACGACTCCGTGGCGCTGTGGCTTAGCAATGAGTGGCTGCGCTGGGGGTCGCGGGTTCGAATCCCGCGCGGAACAAGTATTTGTATGGCCTACAAATAATTGTTCCGGGTCTGGATGTTTGTCCTTGTGCAATTTATGTTTGTAAACTGCCCCCACGATACAGGAGAAAATCCTAGTGTAGGGGTAACGTTTTATAAAAAAAAATGTATTATTACATTAGTCGCAGAGGCTATAACAGTTAAAATAGGCGTGTCATAGAGTGGAGACCACGTTTAGGTAAACGTAGTGTGGGACACTCCCTGGGTAGATGGAGTGACGATCTGCGCAAGGTGGCTGGCAGCAACTAGATGCGTAAATATGGCTCTGCCACCAACCAAGATTCGGCTAAAGGAAAAAGGGAGAGCAGTGCCTCGCAATCGCAATACCGATACCCGCACCCCGCAGCCCAGCAGCCCCACCACCACCGCATCAACGGTGCGGTCCCGTCAGAGGATACGGCGAGTGGCGTATTGCCATACCAACACTCCTCTTCCTCTGCGCTGCTTCCTCTCCACCTTGGCTGTAGCGGTAGGGGGAGAAGACACCCTTCTCGTTGTAGCCGACCAACATACATCCTAAGTGGGCTCTACAAGCCCAGTCGGAGAGGCTACCTCGGGCCGGCCCTTCACCTCAGGTCAGTCGAGTGTGTTCCTCTTTGTTCACTGCGAGTTCAAGCCACGGCTACTAAGAAACGACAAGGCGGAAACCAGTTCGAGGGAATAAGGCGGCAAATCGTTTGGAGGGGGTGGGAGAGGCCTTCCCCAGCAGTTTACTGCTGCAGGCTGATGATGATGATGATGAATTGACGAAGTCGATGCACATTCACACAAGACGAGCAACAGCAGGCGGCGAGAGAAAAAAACAAGACAGCATGTTTAATATTTTTTGTTGACTGGTTTAGTCCTACTGAACTGACTTTACTGAACAAATTTTGTATATAGTTAATAATAGCAAGTTAACAGAAAGCAATACTTTTCAATTAAGTATTTAATTAACTTAAAACATCTTCTTGCTTTTAACGAGTAACACGTAACGCAACAAGTAATTTCTATGACCTTATTTTTAATTCCTTCGTTAATTAGTAAAAGAGGTCAAAGTAAAATAACTGTTCCACTTTCACAACTTTTGTTTAAGGCATCCATTATCTACAAACATTAACTTAGTTTTGTTTCAAAATACAAAGATTCTTTGAAATATTCACAGTAACTTATTTTGTACGTCAGGGTGTACCAAGGCTAATCCTGTATAGCCTGGCAGTTTATTTTTAATTTAAATTATTCAGTGAAAGCTTTCATTTTCTTTTTTTATAAACTTAAGAAATTAAGGATTCACTGCCAACTTACATATGTAGAACGTTGTGGTATTTGAAAAAATAAACAAAAATGTTTTATAAAACCTAATAATTATTTTAAAAAACCTTTCTAATCATATCATTTTACTCGTACTTGGTAAAGAACGTCGAAAAACGTTTCGTTTACTTAGAGATGAAGTAGGTAGGCATATTTTCTTTTATTAAAGCTGAGAACTATATAACGAAACAAAGTACTCGTAAATTTTAAGTTTACCTTATTCCATCAAAAAAGACAGAAGTTATGATGCCGTTGTCATGCAAAGGCAGCCGTAAATAAAAAGACATAAGTTATACGTATGACAGCAGAATCCTAAATACAATGTCCGACAATGAAAATTTTATTTTCCTAAATCGAAAAACGAAGATACAAGTGTCATTCACAACAACAAATACATTTATTGTGGAACATAGGCTACAATCAATCCTACATATATTACACGAGATCCTATTATGGATTACAAAAGACTTGATAACTTCATTCATTTCTACTAACTGTGAATCAGTCAGGCGGCTAATCATCGCTGACTAGTTACAAATACCTCTATCTAAACATTTAAAACTGTGCTCAAAACATTATTCGGTTTCATTACTCCAATATGGATATATTATTAACCATATTTCATGTGCAGACTTCTACAGATTTTTGTAATTTTAGGTTGTTATCAAGAAGATGCTTCCCATCTCCGGTTTCACGTCCCGCTTCACTCTGACACCTCTTACGACGTAGTAACCGGCGTAAGAGAAGGAATAATACTAGAAACCAAATAAATTAAAATCCCAAAAAAATACGTAGCAGTTCATACGATAAATACATCGGCCATTTTCCAACGACCTTTATACTTCAAACTAGTATAAAATAACGCTTTGAAATGGTAATGAAGCTTATCGGATTGAAACATTTGCGCATGAAATTCAAATTAGTTTCATTTATTGCAATAAAGCTATAAAAAGACAATGTTTGTTTTTTATACAATAAAGATGACAAACAACTTTATTAAGAATCAAAACGCAGATGCGTTGTCACCCCTGTGGACTAAGATGAAATGCCTCGTTTCCAGCAAAGAGGGGTCTCCGGATCTCTACACTCACCGTACGAAACACAGCACTATTAAGCTGCTATTTTACGCTTATATTCAGTGAGAGCATGGTCCTTCCCCGTCCGAGCCGACCTATTCATGCTACAACCATAATATAGCTGCGGCGTGGCTCTACCACGTATAAGAAACGTGTTTCAAATATCAAAATTTTAAAAAATATAATCAATTTACTCTTGAAAAACAACTTAAATCTTTTATTTAACAATTGGAAATTACTTGGCGTACAAAAATTGCGAACGTTAAAACGCTTCCGATTGAACTTCTAACGCCTCGAGTTATTAAAAAAATTGTGCACGCATTGATTAATACAGCTAATATCTTTAATAGTTTAAATTACTTAATTAAATTTTTTTCAAGCCCTATGTAATAATCGCGTCTAAAAACAAGTTAAAGTGTATGTGTAAACACACCTTAAGAAACGCGTCGTAAATCACGTGTTAAAATAAATTAAATCTTCTTCACAAGTTATACGCCTTAAACACACCTAAATACTTTCTTAAACAACAACAAAGCGTGATACTTATGTTACCACAAGTCTACGATCTTACATAGTAAGCACTAATTTACTCCTTTTATCTAAGTTTACGCTTATGTTTTATAATATAATTTCAAGGTAAGTATTTAAAACATGAATCTAGTGACGACCGGATAATAGATCTTATAAGTAGATGGATGCGGGTGGATCAAGACCGTGCTTTAAGGTTTTTGTTCAGCAGTGTACTTGTAATGGACTGTTAATAATGATAATGACGAGGAGCTAAAATTGGGTATAATCAGACCGCAGTACCCAAAATCCAATTTTTACGCAAAAGTTGGCTCTGGATGACCAAGCTTTGTGGCGGAGAAGCCAGGTACTAAAATCTCTTTGAATAAAACTAAATTTACGGATTCTATCACGTTTAATTTACTACTTTTACTTATTTTTAATATCCAACGTTTCCGGTGCTTTACAGCACCCATGGTCACGGGAGACTGAGATGTTTGACGTCCCAATGTCATAGTTAACCCGGCTATCTTTTCTATATCAGTTTTTTAATATTAATTTTCGGTCCGATCTATGCAAAACGAGCTTACAGTATCTTAATTAAAAATAAATAAAAGTAGTTAATTAAACGCGATAGAATCCGTAAATTTTGTTTTATTCAATGTGTAGTGTTCGCGTAAATTTAAAAATCTTTATGGAAAATCTCTTATTAATTATGCACGCATTTTCATTTAGTAAAACATATATAAAATCTCACTTATGTCATTACCATTATTGCTCAAACTAAAAAAGCTCTAGGGGATAAACCCGCAATTTTGGTACGCTACATAACTGAAATGTTTGACTCTCGTAAAGCCCTATTTTCTATCAAACTTCTAGTTTTATAGCTGTAGTTTATAAATGACATCAGCAACTTTGCCTGGTAAACAAATTTAAATATGACTTTTTTGCTATTTAAACTCAATAGTTTAAGCTTTAAAAGGAAATAACAATATTATTGGCATGTATATATATATGTATTTAATTACGTAAAATATTTGTATATTTCAAAAAATATTACCAATTACGAAAATATCTACAAATATGAAATTGACGAGTTGAATAATCTATTATTTCAAAATAATTATCGAGTAAACTGGGGTGAATAGAAATCATATGGTGAATAAAAACAAGTATGATTATTTGATTAAGTTGTATGTAGGTTTTTCTACATATCAGGAATACGTGTTTATTTCTACTCTTTATTACACGTTAAAAATTTCCTTTATTTTGACAATCTTGAAAAACCAACAAGCAACTTTATGAAATAACCTGACTTGTTGCAATCCACCCCACGGTTTCTATTCATCCCATTTTACGGTATACAAGCTCTTTGGGCAGATGACATCATAGCTGCTGTGGGCTGGATATACTGGATAACCACAGTAAAAAAAAACAAGAAAATCTTTAATAACAGAAAATAGTATAATTAATATTTTTAAGTATAAGTTAGAATCAATGATGAATTAATGTTGTGGAAATATAAGGCTTTAATAACAATACTAGCTCTCAATACTCACAAGCTGGGAACACAGTGCAGTCACAGCTGAAAGAATTTTTCATCCTAGTTGGTGATAAGAGTTTGCTTGTGTTAATGATTCATTTTTGAATAATATTGACGAGGCTATAAACAAAACAGCACTTATTAAATACCATAAGTACGCAATCGTGTGGTGCCGGTGAAAGAGCATCGATCACCTCTTTCATCCCGTCTTAAGAAGCGACTATAGGAAATGCCAGAGGTTTAAACCAGATTTAAATCACATAAACTGCATCTCAATTCCATAAAAAGCATCAAACGTGAAAGATATCTGATAGTGCAATCGTAAGTCCGCCTTCCGAGCTTGACGATGAAGGGGAGAGACTCATAACTGGAAGTGATTATTTAAAGGCTGATGTGGTGAATATTTTAAAGCATACATATGAACTAGTTAGATGACCAATACATACAATTATAGTCGTTTAGTAACAAACTGGTCCAATTAAACTACGATATCAATAGTCTTTTCCGGTTTCCCTCCTTAAAAATCATTATCCGAATTTAGAAATTATAAGTTACTTTTATGTAATAAGGGTGACATGCAAGCATACAATCCACCTGATGGTAAGTTTATGCTGTTGACCATAGACATCTATCCTCAATTAAGAATGAAAATTAAAATGTGTTGTCGCCCCTGAAGACTAAGTTAGAATATCTCGTTTTCAGTAAAAAGGTACTCTCCACGCTCACCATACGAAACACAGCATCATTAGGCTGCTACTTAACGCTGATATTCTATGAAAGCATGGTCCTTCCCCAGTTGAGCCGACACTTTTTACACACGTTATAATATTTGCGAATTCATTAATTTTGGTTGAAAGATATTACATTTTTGGTGTAAAGAATAATTCATTTGACGTTAAATATATTCAACTTTCCTCTAAAGCTCTTAATAAGCTTTCAACGAAATGGAAAATTAATCGCCTTTGAGAGCTTGGGAAGATTATTAGAGTTTTATATATAAGATTTATAAAAAAACAGTATACTTTTATATTTTTAAGATTAAAATAATAACTTTTTACACAACATACATTTAATATTTGTAATCAAAATTTTCTTAAATTTACGCGAACACTACACATTGAACAAAACTATATTTACGCATTTTATCGCGTTTAATCAACTATTTTAACTTAGTTTTTAATTTCCGACGTTCCGGGTGCTTTACAGCACTCATGTTTACGGGGAGGACTGAGATGTTTGATATCCCAATGTCATAGTTAGTCCGGCTACCTTCAGTTGTTGAATATTAATTTTTGGTCAGATTTACGCAAAACGAGCTTACAGTATCATGAAGTCTTGCAGGTCTGCTTGGGTTTGGGTTTAATTTTGTTAATTATAAGATCCCAAGCACATGGCAGCACCCATCCGTCTTCTCTGTTGATATTAGGATGTTTTTTAATTTCAATAGCCTCGAATATCATCCTTGGTAGGAATCGGTTTTTTTGCGAGGATTTGTGGTTTATCAAATCTAATGTGATGGTGGGGACGATCTTGAACATGTTTGCAGACTGCAGACTTCCCGGAGCGTCAGTGCTTCACGTCAGCTATATGTTCGTTCACACGATTTTTTTTAGATCTTTTTGTTTGACCTATGTAAGAGAAAACACATTCACAATCTATCTTGTACACACCTGCATATTGTAGAGGAATATTACAACCGGCTTCACTCGTTCACTCTGACGTAGGTTTTGATTTTTTCTCAGCATCTGTTAGAAATTATGTCACCTGGTTTTTACAGTATATTTGTTGCACAGAGTGTCGTTTAACCTTCAGCAACCATCAAAATAAAGTGGATATTTAAAAAAAAGTAAAAAAAAAAAAACCAAATCTGTGGGCAAAGATGTAAGTTTTCACCGTACCTATTGTTGACTGCATCTCAATTGTAACTACGAAGCTAGAAGAAAATAACATGCCTCAAGAATATGCAATATTACTTGAACAATGCCTCATATCTGGCATTCTATTGTGGAAGGAGGAGTTCTACAAGCAAGTAGATGGTGTGGTGATGGGCTCACCTGTGTCTCCCATAGTCTCCGATATATTCATGGAGGACTTTGAGGACAAAGCCCTTCTTACTGTTCCTTGAAATCCAAGGTTCTACAAGCGATACGTAGACGACACTTATTAATTAATTTCACTATCTGACAAAGTAATTGCATTTTTAGACCACCTCAACTCCATAAACTCTAAAATACAATTCACAATGGAGTTAGAGGCAAATAATTCTTTAGCCTTCCTAGATGTTTTAGTCATCCGAAATCCTGATAACACTATTGGCCACACTGTGTATAGGAAAAAGACCCATACCAACCGATATCTAAATGGTGAATCTCACCATCATCCTTCACAGTTAACTACCTTTGGTAAATACAAATATTTACCCTCGGTAGATCCCTCGTGCTCTCTGAAACAAATTTCAGAGAGCACGAGGGATCTGTAACAGAAAAGATCTGGCAGCCGAGCTTCAGCACGTCAAGCAAGTATTGCAAGACAACAAGCTTCAGATCCCGGCCCTACTTCACAGTGAAACGAGTGAAGCCGGTCACAGTCGAACGCTCGCCTGCTATACTACCGTATGTCAGAGGAGTCACAGGCAAGGTTTTCTACATCTTGAAGCGAGCTTCCGTAAAACATACTACAAGCCGCCGAAGAAGATCAGATACTCCTACTTTTCACAATAGTCACGTATAAATTGTTTGTCTCATAATTCCGTAAAATTAAGTCTATTTCTTGTTATTTTTTATAGAATTAGGGTGATAAGCGAGCACACAGCCGATCTGATGGTAAGTGGATGCTGTGACCCATAGACATCTAACCACAATAAAGAATCAAAATGCAGATGCGTTATCAGACTTGAGAGCTAAGATGGAGTGCCTCGTTTCTAGTCCCCCCACATTGGTGAATCCCATCTATCCGCTAGTACACTGAGGATGATGTTGGTGCTAGTCCACATGCGATTCAGCATGGAGGCACATCTTATTCGCATTATGGCTTCAAACCTGTCAACATATATGATCACTTTATTAACGTGTATGATCATTTTGTATTTCATAACATGTGATCGTATGAAATTGGAACGTAATATTTGTGAGGGAAATATATCTACTGTTCTCTTCATGTCAGCAAAGATTCAAATTATGAACGAGGCTCGTGCAGCCGAATGATAACGATAATCCTTTCTAGTTATAGGGTTCCGGTACTACTTTCACAAAACCGCCTGCTAGCGTGATTCAGTATGTCAATAAACAATACAATTTGCATATTCTTGAAAAGGCGTAGTCAGACTTAAGTTTTTATATTGTCCGAGAAAATTTGAAAATTGAACAAAAACAGAGGTTTAATTGAAAGCTTTCGACTGTTTTGATATATTTAATACATTCTTAACTTCTTCAGCTACAGAATCGCTATATACTGTTCTCATCTCTGGGCTGGGACACCCCAGTGCCAGCTCCTTCCCCTTCACCGCATCTAGCGCCGAACGTTTCTAATCGTAGACGACATAGTTCTTTCTGATCGGTTCTACTCACTGGCGCTGCGTAGGGATCGGGTTTTCTATCGCATCTACTACGGGGAGTGTTCTGAGGAATTGTTTGGATTAGTTCCAGCCGCCAAATTTCACGAACCCACATCGTGACAAAATTCACGATACCATCCTCACCATCTGGATGCTTGGCGGTCCACCACGTGCTTTTTACTAGGAGTTTTCTTCTTCGTACAACTTCTCTGTGGAATTGTTTACCACCGGCAATTTTTCCGAACCGATAGAACTTAGGGAACTTCAAGAAAAGAGCTTACTCCTCTCTAAAAAGGGCCGGCAACGCACCTGCAATTCCCTTGGTGTTGCGGTTTTTCCTGAGCGGCAGTAGTCACTTACCACCAGGTGAGCCGCATGCTCGTTTGCCCCCTCTTCTATAAAAATAAGCACTACGTGCGCAAGTTCTATCCACGATTGCTTAGCTGGAACGCTGTGTGCTCGGTAGGTCACTGACGTGACGTGCGTACTCTTAGTAAGTACATAGTATTTGAAAGAAGTATTATTAATTAATCCAAACCCAATTTCGGTTATGGCAGCGAGTGTAAACGTAGACTTACTAAATGTACTGAATAAAAATGTAGTGCACAAAAGTGATCGCATAAACAAATTCACTCTCCATTCCGCGGCACGGGAGTGAAACACCGCCAACTTTCTGACCCAATCGAATAGCTGATTATTATATGCACGACCCGGCATTCAAACCTGTTACCACAAAACCAGCAGCCATGGTCACATAAATGAGCAACTTAAAGGATACACAAAAAATAAAATTATTAATAAATACTCGGAAACCTTATAAAATATCTTATTAATTAATACATTCCTCACATAATTTTAATGCAATAAATTATATTAAAAACATTTCCACCAAAAATAACTTTTACCGAAAAAGGTGTAGAAGCTTTACTTTGCCGGGCGTCCCCTGACGATGCCACCCGGCTTTTTGTTTGAAAGAAAACTTCTTTAGGGGCGATTTGAGACAGCTCAGATATTTTTTGGGCCGAAGTAACATTTAGTTAAATCTTTAGCCTGTTTACGCAGTTTCCTTATTTATAAAGGTAGCCATTGACTATCGTATTTCGTGAGTATGTTTTTCAAACATATGGGTATGATATACAATTTTCAGGCATCAATCGTAGAATATACTTAAGTTATTGCCATTAAATATATGTATATTTAGATTAAAATAATCAAAATTATTATTATAAATATTTTAGTAATATTTGATAAAAGTATTAATAAATCAAAAATAGTAAATAATATTATGCCAATAATTGTCAATTACACTTTGTGTCGATGGTAAATGTAAATCTGATAGCCATAATATAATCCCATGGGTGTGCTAAGATGTGACCGAGGGATCTAAAACAGAAAATTTGCAGAATCTTTCTAATAAAAACTCAAAGTAATGAAAACCGGGGTTGCTAATCCGCAGACCTTAATGGCAGTTAGCCACAAAAAAAAATAGAATATTTTTTATTTATTAATTATAACCATTTTAAGAATACTATACATATTGAAGTTATTTTTTATTGTTCACCACTGGTTCAGAAAATACCTCTATACCGTGAACAACTAGCAAGAAACCCAGCGGGATTATTTTCTATGAATCATTTATATGAATTAGTGGTTCTTTTAAACGCTTAGTATCGATCACCTCACTAACAGGGAATAATTTCATTCATTTATTTCTTAATACTATATAGTTTTTATACAGATTTTGTGTAAAAAATTAAATATGTTCTTATACAAAATAAGGGTGATAAGCGAGCACACACCCCACCTAAAGTTAAGAAGATGCTATGGCCCTAAAATATCTATATTTATCCTTGATTAAGAAACAAAATGCAGATGCGTTATCACCCCTGAGGACTAAGATGGAATGTCTCGTATCCAGTAAAAAGGGTCTCCGGTTCTCTACACACACCATACAAAACACAGCATCATTGAGCTGCTTTTTAAGCTGGCATTCATGTTATGATTAACAAGCTTTGAACATTTTTTGGAATTTTGTTGTAAAAGCGCATATACATTATATTTTAAAATATTCTGTTTAATCCCTGTATTTATAGTATGAATGTCTTTGTTTTTATCAAAGATCGCTGTGTTTTATGTACATACATAACATTTTTATAAATATACTGCGCTGCTAATGTTAATTAATGTATTTCGTTAATCTTTCCATTGAGGGACTCTTTATAATTTCAGTTATGAACTTCCCGTACGGCCTTCTTTTAAAATAAATATAGTTTCAGTGGCAGTCGCGTTACACGGTAGCAAAATTCCATAAGAGATTACGTATAAAGTACCTCAAACAAAGCAAACTAGATTTTTTTATTTATTTATTCATTTCATCTTACAAGCTAACAGATGATACATCCAAAACGCTTATAAGATTAACAATTCGGTATTACACATCCTCGTCATTATATAGGTAATAGCAAAATTATTTTACAACATCCTAATTAAAAATACATCAATAATATCATAGAAAAAAAAAATCATAAAAAATACAATCTGAGTCCATAAATAACATTAATTTTAAAATAAAATAGTAATAATATAGCAAAATGGCAATTATAATAATTAATTATGAAAACAATATATGTAAGTTTGATGGCTAGAATTTATTTAAAATTATTTGAATTTCTTTATACAAACGGTTCTAATCCATCGGCAAATAAGTCTAGCTCGTGGTGCTGTGCAAGTATGTTCCCAATAATGCGGAGTACGCGGTTGGTGGGCGCTTGACGAGCGCGCTCGATACGTGTGCGGGGGGGCTCCAGCAGTCGCGGGCGGCGCCGCGGCGCCACCTGTCCCTGCGAGTTTGCTGACACGTTCCCAGGGACCAAGATGCGGACACGCTCTAGTATTTGGGGACTATCAATCCCATTGTGAATTACGGACAGATATTGCATGACTTGAGACATTGCACTTCTAAATTTCAACGTTTCAATGTCCACCTTACCGGACACGAATAAGGAAGGGTATAAGTAGGGATATTATCCGTACTGTTTCTTATATATCCATCGAGCAAATTTACGTTGTATTTTTTTCAATCATTAGAACGTATTTCTCTTCGTAAGGATTCCAGATAACAGCACTGTACTCGAGTTTACTGCGCACATAAGCATTATATAATACTTTTTCCGACCCGTGTATTATCAAACTGTGACGCAGTCCTTATGACAAACCCTAACATTTTGTGCGCTGACTTACAAATTTTGTTGATGTGCGTGTGAAAATCTAATTTGCAATCTAATAGTAATCCTAAGTCCCTATTCTCTTTAACTCGTGCCAAAGGATCGTCAGTCAACTTATAATTAACAATAATGGGCTGTGATTTTCGCGTGAAAGTTATTATTTTATATTTGAGATTATTGAACGGAAGGTGGGTTTCTTGACTCCATATAGACACAGCATTAATATCTCTCTGTAATGTCACGGCATCAGCCTCAGTTTCAATACCCAGAGTTAGTTTCAGGTCATCCGCAAATAAGAGACACTCTGAAGTCAAAACATCATCTGGCAAATCGTTAATAAATATCACGAATAGCAAAGGTACTACCTTGACTCACTCCTGACCTAGTAAAGTAGTCTCCAGAATTATATCCACTGAGCCTCACATATTGACGTCGATTATTAAGGTAACAAGAAAAAAAATTGAGGAGCTTTGCTACGAATCCAACAATCGCCAACTTTTTCAATAGTATATCGTTATCCACTAGGTCGAAGGCTTTCTGGAAGTCAAAGTAAGCCGCATCAACTTGCCTGCGCTTATCCATTTGTGAGCAGATATAGTCTACATGCGCGGCCAAGTTGGTGATGGTGGAGCGAGGTGTACGAAACCCATGTTGACCATTATGCAGCTGGTGACCGATTTGGCATTTGATGGAATCACTTATAATTGCTTCAAAGATCCTACAAAAAACGGATAGGACAGCTATTGGTCTGAAAGAAGTAATATTTGTGCCTCCGTCTCCTTTAGGAACAGGAGTGACTCGAGATAGCTTCCAGCTCTCAGGATATCTTGACTGGGTCAATGAAAGTTAGTAGTATTCTGATTAATTTCTCATGATGAACACAGACGAAAACCCTAGAAAGATAACCAAAATTTCCTAAAGCATCTAGTATATTCTCCGAAGCATTAAAAATATATTTAATAAGCTCAACACGGGCGTCAGTCATCCAGCGACGCCTTGTAAAACCAAATTAATTTTTGTAAAATAATATATATGTAAAACTAATTTTACGGATTTCGTCGCGTTTAATTATAACTTTTTAAATTCCCAACATTTCAGGCACTTTATAGCACCTATGCTCACGCAGTGGGGTCTGAGGTGTTTAACGTAATTTTTCTATAGTTAACAAATACTTACTTAGCGAACTTTCAAATATTCATTATAATTTTTAAGCTATTGCATAGCTTCTATCGCGGGCCTTGAGCGCGGGGACCGAATCCAGAAATTCCGTAACGAAAAAACCTCACGCTCCCCACTCCGACGGGCACGGAGGTGTGGCTTGAAGGCCGTGCATTGTCTAACATCGTTTCTTTTCGGCAGTCTTCGACACGGTGTTTGTGTGCGTGCAACTAGACGTATTGTACGACTCTACGAAGCTCGCACGAATCGAGACGAGCTGCTCCGAAATCGGACGAATACATAAGCAACTGTTTATTAGAAAGTATATAGGTGTATAGGTATTTATGTACAACAGTGAATAGCTGTACTTGTAAAATTTGTGTATAAAGTGTTTTGAATATGAATGAACAAAGTGCATTTATTATTTATTTATTTAATAAAAGAAAAAAATTTGTTTTCTTATCGGTCACCACGCTCAAAAAGTGTAACTTGAATTAATATCAAAGAAAAAGAAATACTGCATAAATAAAATAAATAAATAATTATAATTGCATAAGTTGATACAAAATGCTATGCAATAGCTTTACCGCGGCAGTCCTCGAGTGCCACACGTCTTTTTTTTTAATTATAATTAAACGCGACAAAATCCATAAAATTAGTTTTATTCCAAAAGTGCTAATATGGCAAATCAGTATGTAGCTTATTTGTATAAAAATATTAACTTTTGATCAATTTTTTTTTTCAAAAATCTTACTAACTTGGTAGTATTGATATAGGTCTAAAATTTTGCGAGATCCAATGTCCTACCAAACATAATATTTCTTATTTTCCTGTTTTCATATTATGATAATGACACCAGTATGCCTAGTGCGAGTTAAACAAAATTAATCGAATGACTTCACCATTGCGTTAACCGAGTTAACGTCATCGGTATCGACAAGCGAAGACGAGTGATTGTGAGTTACAATCGAAGCTAACCTTTCAATTTGCGTTTGCTCACCGTGAATGGCGTTAATTCCTTCTCTTATGCTGGTAGCATATTCGTTTCGTGAGATAAACTAACCAAATTCAGAATGACATTTTTATTTAGTGGTCTTAATATTGGCATCTGTCTATTAAAGTTGTGGTTATTATATCTTTATTACCTATTTGTTTATGTTTCGTAATTTGATCAAGGTTTCGCACGGCTGGTAATCATTCAGCAATAATCTATGACCGTATGAACAATGAAATGCAGTGAGAAATTCATTACATGACGTTTCCCTCGTCTCTTGCACCTCATGCCCCTTCCCTCATTCGCCATTTTGTCATGTTACTGTCGCTTAGCTGTCAGTTCTACATATCATTTGTGTGTTTGTTTAAAGGTTTTCTTGGATATTTTGTTGTTTCCGTGTATTAAATATATGTATTTTAATTTTTAGTTTTAAAATGTATTTTTAAATGTTACATTCCCAATCGTGCTAGTAAAAAAGAAGAGGCTAAGTTACATAAGTTTCCGTCTGACGAATACCAACGAAACAAGTGGCCGGACTTTATAAACTGTGACACTCTTAAAAGTATGCATTCTATAGTCGACCAAATCTAAGAAATACCTTTTGACGTTTCACATTAATCATTCCGCAATAACTATGCATAAGCGTACTTATACAATTTACAATAACCTTTTACCTAAATCCGAATAATTATAAATTTGTCTATATTTAATTACAACGTGTTTAGTTTTTAATCGCTAATTTAAATTTGAATCTTTTAAAGAAAGCAAAATACTAAAATAAAACATAACATTTTTACTTGACGTCGTTTCAATGATATGTCGCTATGTGCCTTACCGTAGTATTTGGATGATTAAAATTCGTTGATATGAGAATAATCGACAAAAAGATTCAAGTAATCGTTAAAAATATTCAAATAATCAAATCATAATTTTTTAATGTATTATTTGTTTAATTAAATTTTTATTTTTAAATTTCCTTAAATTACGTAAATCATGAATAAAACAAGTTTATTTATTTTTTACTTTGTCAACGTAAAGGACAATGGCGAACTCCCAAATAAATGGTTATAGTTTTTTTACTTTGTCAACGTAAAGGACAATGGCGAACTCCCAAATAAATAGTTGACTAATTTTCTTGCGTCTACAAATGCAAAATATGTAAAAATATAGTTTAAGATCCCGAACATTTTTTTCTTCGCCCATACTACTGCAGGAAGTCAGGAATTAGAGATATTCCAGTTTAAACAAAATACACATCAGACTGGTCTGTATTGTATAAAACGCCTTAACTGGTAAATCGTTACAACAACAACTACTCAATATAATTTTTATATATGTTTATATAGGGTAGTAGTAAGGATTCCCTCAATATATATAGAGGGAATCCTTAAAGAACGCATTAGTATATATAGAAGAGTTTACTGAATTCAAACCCGCCTGTATGTTATAAGACCTTTGTCTATCTTAACTGACGAATCGTAACAACTATAACTATATATATAACTATATCGTAACAATTATACAACATTTCGGGAGCTTACTGTGCGTAATTTTGTCATTTTCTGTTTATCTTCTTATTTTGTGACTCTGTTTAACTTTTTGGACTATTTCTTCTATATTCGTTGAAGCATGTGCCCATATCAAAAACAATGATTAGCAAAAGTGGTAGAAAAAACAAAAAAATATGGATGATTTTGAGAGACATTAATTTTAACTGCATTATTGAAAATCAAATACTAATTAATCTAAACAACGATAACTCAAGTAGTTGTACTGAAAGTGATTGAATAAGTTTATTTTTAATCTAGTTTTAATCTAAAGTTTTTATAATTGTGCCTCTAGAAATAAGCAGTTACAACAAATACGAAAAAACTGATAAATCTTGTGTTTTAAATTATCCGTTTTTAATTTATTCTGGTATTATCCCAACGAAACTATAAATGATTACTAACTCTAAATAATCTATATCGATTTTTTAAGAATCGAATATTGTACGTTCCCATTTTTTGGTTGGCACGCTTGGTGCAATAAGTCTGATAGCTGTCAAAATTTAAAAAGTTTAAAAAGTACGTGGAGAGTTTTGGCGGGAACTTGGCCGACGACGGACTCTCACTCCTGTTTTGTCGCTTGAATAATGGTTTGAAGTGGATTTTAATTCATAAAAGTGATGTGATTTTGTGAATTAATTGTCTGCGCGTGTGAACTATTAGAGAAAACAACGAAACAAGTGCTTTGATGTCGATGTAAACCTCAAGTTATTTTGTTCGCTTAGGCGCCTTATGAACTTGAGTGGCTGTCGTCATCAACTGTCCGCTGGGTTGAGCTGTCGTCAATATCTCCCAAGGACTTCGCAATGTGATGCATCAGCATATTGTGAAGAAAAAAAAAGCGCGGGAACCTTGAAACTGGACTGATAAATCTATATGGATTACAACTTATAAAGATTATAATATAAAGAAGACTTGGCTTTAGCCTTTGTGGTTTTTGAAGAGATGGAAAGAAGAAAAATAAGACTTGGTTCCGGCCTTTACACTTCAAAACTCTATACATTCAAGTTAAAAAAAGACAAGGCTGTATGGCTTAGTTTCTTTGACTGCTCTCTCAAGCGAATAATAAAAACAGCAACAACAGTAGTTCTTTCTTGGATTTGGTTGATTATAGTAACCTTAAAAAGATACTGGTTTGCCACAAACATTTTGAAAATAGGTTTCATACTGTAACATCTGGCATTACGAAGACAGCTTATCCCACACTTTTTTCTTTGGAGGAAATTGAGTCAGGTTTCTCATCAAAATCATACAATAATAAAGGTATGTACATTTAGTTATTCCTTAATAAACATAACTACAATAGGTTGAAATTTAGAATCGTTTGGTAGGAATTTGGGGGAGTAAGGTATTTTATTTGGTAGAGGTTTGGTCCCCGATTATAATAATACCACTCCCATTAAAAGGTAATGCACCGTTCTTGAGAAAAATCAAAAAGATAATCCCACAGAACTAAGCTCAAAGTCATAACTCAAAATGAATTAAAGAAATGGGAGGTGGTGGAGAAGGAGGCGAGGGCGGGGGGAGTTGTAGAGTTGCCCCCCAATTCCACATCCTGCTGGACGTGTTTAGTTTTTTTTTATAAATTTTTAAAAATCTAATTTTGAGTTTATGCTTTTGTAATGTTTTTGACTATAATCCTGATTTATGGGGAGAGAGAGTTGGAGGAGGGAAGCACAACGTAGCGCAGTCGAGGGAAGGCCAGTCGACGGAGCCCCGCTCAGAGGGGCTCCTACTTCTGAGTGGTTTACAAACAAATAACCACGAAGGTAATGACGGGTCTATTCGCTCGCTTCGCTCACTCATTCGACCCCGCCATCCCCTTTTAACCTAACTTTTCCGAGTCGGGGTGCTCTAAGTACCACTTGCTTCACTCGCTCTTGTACTTAACAAAACACCAAAATATTAACATAATAGGTATATAATACAATAATAACCACACTATGGCTTGCACAGGTGCCTGCGATTTGCTACGACGGGCGGGGGCTGCTCTCCCTCTGCACCTACGGCTTTACAAAAACACTTTAGGAGTAGGTCAGACAAGACTACGTGGATTCGAGGCGTGCTGATTTAATTTTAGTACAGTTTCGGTAACAAACAACAAATTCTATAATTTTAAATATTAATTATTTATTATATTATCAGCATTATATTATCAGTATTATTTTATGCATAATCACACACCTGAAATCTTAATAGTGACAAAATCGAGGTCAAGTCTGATAAACAATCCTTAATGTTTTTATTTCAGATGATACAGTTAAAACACCACAGCTTATAAAAGTTATAAGCTGTGGTGCTGTTATAGGTATAATTTTCTATCAAAACAGATAACAACTGATAACAAGGTATCAAAATGGCAAGATATTGTTGATGTATACCAAACCGACTGCAAGCATACTCAATCTCGGTTGTTACACAAACTGAATGATGAGCATGTGATTCCCAACAAAGTAAAAAAATGAAGGTAAGGTATCAATAATTATGTAAAATTTATCACAAAACAATCACCATTCTCAAATCTTAATTTAGACTATATTTTTATTTGGATTAGGAATATTTTTATATTTTTAGCAACTCTGGTTTGATCTCCACCTACACCACTGAAATGAATGAATGAATGTTAATACGAGTAGGTTGTATTATATTTAACTTATTTTTATATTTTTTACTTTACGGGTGAAGAATGGTGTCTGGCTTTTTAGTAAAACTATGGCAGCAGCTTTATCATATACTGCTGAATTCTGTAAGTTTTATTTTAAATAATGTTTTAATATACAATAAAGTTTTACTACTTCTATCCTCCCAACCTTTTGAAGCATAATATTTTTAATATGAATGATAATTATGTTCGAAAATTATTGAAAATTTGTAAATTGTACATTTCTTAGATTTATGTGAAATACGGCTTGACAAAGAGAAGGACCACAACTCTCACAGAATACCAGAGTAAAATAGCAGCGAAACGGGGCATTCCATCTTAGTCCTCACTTGTGACAACGCATCTGCATTTTGATTCGTATTTCAGGATTGATGTAGATGTCTATGGGCCACAGCAACCACTTACCATCAGATGGACTGTGTGCTCGTTTGTCACCCCATCCTATAAAAAAGTAACTGTCTACTATGGCCCCTAGCTAAAGAAAAAACTAATAAAACTTGTCTTGACATTGTATACAGGATTGTCACTGTATATAAGAGAGCTTCCATTGAAATATTATTAGCACCCATATTAAAAGTAACTTTTATTTTATGATTTATTGAAATATTCTTTCTTCCAGCTCACTACACTGATGGCAGACCAGTTAACAAAACTTTAAAAAACACTTCGGAGACTGTAGGTATAATTTCTGGATGGTTTATTCGATAGTGTAAATGGCTCTTCTCTTGATCACAAGAAATGTGGTAGTACATTAATGGATCTCACAAAGAGGATATAAAACAATTAAGCAAAGAAAACTGACCTATCCCTCGGAATATGCTGTGAGGCATTTTAGTTCAGTAATAAAAGAAACAAATACATACTTGGAATATTGGGCACATAACGAAAATGTAAGCCAAAAATGTATAAAAACCAAGTATCTATTTGAAATCATTAATTATAAAAGCCATAAAGACATTATACTTGAATATTTTCTAATGCTTTATATTAAACTGAGCATTTTCAACCGGTACAACATAATTAATAGGATTCTGAAGGGCACGGACATAATTAAAATTGAAATGTACGCATTTCATTACATTACATTTTTTTATTTCCACCAATGCAAAAAAGCGTTGAACAAGTATAAAGAAGTTAAAAAATAAATCATATTATAAATAATATACAGTGCATTTTATTTCTACTAATTCTCCTTTATAATAAATAATAAAAAATTTGTAATAAAATGACAAGGGTACTAATTATGCTTAGTTGAAATAAAATTATTCCTTTGCCTACAGCCGATTTACATTAAAAAAAAAACAAATGTCATGTTCTAATTTGCTGTACGGTCCAAATTAAATGTACGATACCATAGATGTCCGTCTGACGCGGTCAACCAAATCTTAGAAATAAATTTTGACAGCTGTCAGATTTATTGCACCAAGCATGCCAACCAAAAAATGGGAACGTACAATCTTCGATTCTTTAAAAAATCGATATCGATTATTTAGAGTTGGTAATCATTTAATTTGGTTTGAATAATACCAGAATAAATTTAAAATGTATAATTTAAAACTTAATTTAAAGATTTATCAGTTTCTTCGTATTTGTTGTTACTGCTTATTTCTAGAGGCACAGTTATAAAAATTTAAGATTGAAACTTATTCAATCATTTTCAGTAAAACTAGTAGATATGTCGTTGTTTATATTAATTATTATTAGATTTTCAATAACGCAGACAAAATTAAAGTCTCTTTCAAAGGCATCCATAATACATTTTTTTGTTTTTTCTACCACTTTTACGCAAACATCCTTTGTGATATGGGCACATGCTTCAAAGAATATTTTTTTACAGCATTGGGTGACAAACGAGCACACAGTCCATCTGATGTTAAGTGGATGCTATGGCCCATAGACATACATATTTATTCTCAATTAAGAATCAAAATGCAAATGCGTTGTCACCCCAGAGGCTTAAGATGGAATGCCTCGATTCCAGTAAAAAGGGTCTTCGGTTCTCTACACTCACCATACGAAACACAGCAGCATTACACTACTATTTTACGCGGTATTCTGAGAGCGTGGTCCTACCCCGGTTTAGCCGACCCATTCGTGCTACAACTATAATATAGATGTACCGTGGCTCTACCACGTACAAAAAGTTATTATAGAAGAAACAGTCCAAAAAGTTAAAACCGAGTCACAAAAAGTGAAGACAAACAAAAAATCACAAAATTACGCAAAAGGCTCTGGAAACAGAAACAGAAACTTTTTTATTCAATATAGATTATGAATAATATTTATTGAAAGTCTTTTTTCATTTACCACTCGTTCGCAAAAAAAAACCTTTGTCCTGGGAAGAACCAGCAATAAACCCAACGGGACTAGTTTAAAAAAATAAGAGCTTACAATCATGCGTGTTAGAATTAACAACACAAAACAAATTAGAAATAGCTTGGTAGCGATCACCCTTCCCAGGAGTTATTATCATCCATAAATTCCTTAATATTAAAATAACCCTTTTTATACAAACTTAATTTAATAAAGTTTTTAAACTATGTGTACTTACGTCAAATTTTGTATATTTTCTGGGATTTTGTTGTAAAAGCGTATTCATCGCCCCAAGAATGAATACTGACTCTGTGGAGTCGAGTAACTGGTACCGAAATGGCGGGACATTGAAATTATGTAGTGGTTTGTTTAGCACGGCCTTGTATTTGATTTTTTTGCCTACACAAATTTACTTTGACATGTAAAAAAAACTTCTTTTATTCATGATTCATGTAATTTGAGGAATTTTGAAAATAAAAATTAAATTAAACAAATAATACATTAAAAAAATTAATGATTCGATTATTTGAAAATGTTTACCATTCGCATAACAACGAATTTTAATCATCCAAGCACTACGGTTATATACATATCGACATATCATTGAAACGACGTCAAGTAAAAAAAGTTAATACTGGTTATTTTTTAATATTTTGCTTTGTTTGAAAAATTCAAATTTAAATTAGTGATAAAAAACTATACACGTTGTAATGAAATATAGATAACTTCATAACTCTTCGGATTTACGTAAAAGGTTATTTTAAATCCTGAAGGAAGCTGGTGCAAAATTATTGTGGAATGATTAATGTGAAACGTCAAAAGGTATTTCTTAGATTTGGTGGATTATAGTTAGTTTGTGAGGTTTCGACACTCGACAGTTTCTGTTAGTATGATGAGATTGTGAATTAGATATTTAATTGTTAACACGGACGAGCAATTCGTCCGTGATTGTTAATAATATAACGTTGGAATTTACGTTATTTAGTTTAAAGTGAAGTTTGATACGTGTGTTTTGTAACTGGGTAACGCGGACTAGAATTTATTGGATTTTCGGCGTGAAGGCCTCGGCAAAGCATCGTCTAATGCAAGCGATGGTCTGTATAAAAAATTTCGAAGTAATTGATTTAATTATTGAATACAGATGGTAGACCTTAGATTTATCGAACGCTATTTGCACAAAACTTGAACACTAGTGGAAAATGCTATATCTATCCTTAAATTACCTGTCGTCGGGATGTAACAACGGACGAAAATATGCACAAGCTCTTGCTTCAACACTGACGTTATAATAGCAGTCAACTATAATTATTACATATTTATGCATTAGCGGCTGCAAACATCCTACAAGCGAAAAAAAACGTCCTGCCAAAATTATACATCGTTCACATAAAACGGAATAAAATTAACTATTCAACAATTATTCTCACTTTTCCATCTCACTGTAAAAATCTATGTGAAAACTTTTTCGTTAGCGACGGCGTGAAGTTTACATAAGTTACATCTCGAACGTTCAAATTTGTCGCTCGCACTTGCAAAATACTTCAAATAATCAATTACGAGCGTTAACGTTCTCACTGTCGAATGTGAGTCAATATTCGATGGTCGATATCGACCACGTAGTAAACTCGCACTCAGGAATTTTGTTTCAAATTATTGTCACTAGTTGGCGTTTTTTTATTCCATACAAATCGTAAATAACTTTATCGATATCGAACGCGTAAAAAAACTCGCACTAGCCACACAGTTGTCTAAAATGATCTGAACTTATTTTCTCAATTATTAATTTATTGGTTGGCAACACCTTTAAAGTATTTATTCTGTTTATTAAGCTTAACTAACACTTCCCATTTTTTAAAGGTATTATATCTTGAACATTGTGTCCGTAAACACTGACAACAATGATTTCTTAAATTTACGTGAACACTACACATTGAATAACACTATTTATACGGATTTTATCACGTTGGTATTGCATCATATTTACGCGAACACTACACATTGAATAAAACTATTTATACGGATTTTATCACGTTAGTAATGCATCATATTTACGCGAACACTACACATTGAATAAAACTATTTATACGGATTTTATCACGTTGGTATTGCATCATATTTACGCGAACACTACACATTGAATAAAACTATTTATACAGATTTTATCGCGTAATTTATTGTTTTTAATTCCCGATGTTTCGGGTGCTTTACAGCACCCATGGTTACAGGGGGGAGCTGAGATGTTTGACGTCCCAATGTTACGTCTTACGTCCCATGGTTAGCCCGGCTATCTTCAGTTTGTAATATTAATTTTTGCTCCAATCTACGCAGAATGTGCTTACAGTGTCTTGAAATCTTGGTATGTTTGGGTTTGGATTTAATTTTGATAATTATAGGATCCCTAACAGATGGCAACATCCCTACATTTTCTCTATTGAAATTTGAATACTATTTAATTTCAATAGCCTCACGTTTCATCCTTTTTAGAAATCGATGTTCTTTTGCGAGGGTTTGTGGTTTATCAAATGCAATGTAATGGTGGGGATGATCTTGAACGTGTTGAAAGACTGCAGACTTCTCGGAGCGTTGGTACTTCGCGTTAACTATATGTTCTTACAAGGGGGGTTTTATAGACCTTTTTGTTTGTCCTATGTAAGAGTGGTCCCTCATTCACAGTCTAGCTTGTACACTCCTGCATCTTGTATATGAATATTACACTTGATGGATCATAAAAATTGACTAATCTTCTTCGGCGGCTTGTAGTATATTTTAACAGAAGCTGGCTTCAAGATGATGTGCTATGGCCGACTTCACTCGGTCACTGTGAGGTAGGCGTGGGACCCAAAGCTTGTTGTCTTGCAATCCTTGCTTGACGTGCTGAAGCTCGGCGGCCAGGTGTTTTCTGTCACAGATCCCTTGTGCTCTCTGAAACAAAGATTTAACCACGGTGGCCATCCGTGAAGGATGATGGTGAGATTTACCATTTAAATATCGGTTGGTAAATCTTTGTTACGGGCCTTAGGCACGATTACGAAAATAACGCACGTGGCTACAAACATAACCACCAGTAGTGGCAGGATAGTAGACCAAGTGATCATCAATTTGGTAATAAAATTAGTTTATTTATTCTAATTAACAATTAACTTTTATCAGTAAAGTAGGTAACACATTTCAATTTTGCTTTTGACTTTTATGATTTAAGTCCCGCATTTCGTGTTGCAACAATGAATTGGATGGCTTCCAACTTCAAAGTTCAAATGAGGTCATTTTTGTTTCATCACTCAGTATTTTAAAGATCCGGAGTTGTTTTTTAGAGTGATGTAAAGTAAAGTAATGCCTGATTTTGTTAACGTAACATAATAACACTTAATTATTTTTATAAGTGGTAGAGCCATGCTGCAGCCATATTTTGCTTGTATAAAGAAGGGAACAGCTTGAACGAAGAAGGGCCACGCTCACACATAATTCCAGCGTAAAATAGCAGTTTAATGCTGCTGTATTACGTATGATGAGTGTGGAGAACCGGAGACCCTTTTTATTGAAAAAAAAGCGTTCAATTTTAGTCCTCAAGGGTGGTAACCATCTGCATTTTGATTCTTAATCGAGGATAGATGTAATGTCCATGAGCCACAGTATCTACTACAACTAGTACCATTGGGTGCACTGTGTGCTCTTTATCCCCCTTATTCCATAAAAAGAGTCACTCACTCTTACTGACCTCGGCTGAATCCGATGCGAAAGGTTTTTAATATCTATCTAATGACTAAGATTAACTAAAACAGCGCTATTTAACTCGTAGTAAAGTAAGAAGATTATTCATATCACCCGTTATTTGTATGTTGGCAATTGTATTTAGATGCAGCATTATTAGGGTCCGATTGTGCAAACTGGAAATTCTGTCATATCTCCACGTTTCAAGGTCTTTAGAGTCGAATAGTATGGTTTTTAAGAGGATGCTCGTGTGTGCACATGTACGTATGTATGTATGTATGTCTGGATTCAATTTTCGCCTCGTGTATCTCGAGAGAAGTGATATTGACATGGGCCAGTTTTAATTTAACGCATAATTATGTAATTTAGACCCCATTAAATTTTGAGCAAAATCAGTCAAGTCGTTTTTTGTGCAGAATGGAAAATTGCATAAAATATTAAAACAAATGATATATTTTTATTCTTTCCACTGAAAAGTTAGTCGTGTGGATTTTTCGGGTCGCACCTACACAGCTTTTTATTTTAGATTTAACTAATCTAATACATCAAAATATAATACTGTACCTATTTTATTCCCTTTCAGTAAACACTTACCATTATTTTCCTATGCAAGTTACAAGTTGTTGTTTTTCCTTATCTTTTATCATGTAAATATAATCCAGTCATAACAGTACCGTATTTTATAAGAGTATTTGCGTCTATTATTATTGTACGTGTGCTCGTCACTACAGGAAAACATGAGGCCTACACAACTATAATGAACAATATTACGAGGATATGACGAAACCGCCGTCCCGCATTAAATCAGTGAGAGAATAGTGTTTTATCAAGCAAAAAAGAAAGTGATTTTTTTATATGAGAGGGGCAAACTAGCATGGGGTTAACCTGATGATAAGTGACTACCGCGCCCATGAACAACTGTAACACCATGTATAATAATATATAAAATTATAAATAATATCTAAGAAAATATTATGTCGAGTATAAGACTGTACATAAAATATAGTAAAATAAGTAAAAATATAACCTAGCCGGATACGGAAGAGATGTCTATGTTTATTATTGTTTTAATGTTCCTGTTGTTTTCTCGTCCGTTTGGGATACATAAATACTAATGAAATATGATACATAATATACAATGAGCATAAAAGCGAAAAAAATTATGTGTGTAGTGTGTATGCGTGCGTAAGTGCGTATGTGTTTGCGTACGTGCAAGTGTGCGTACATGCATACGTGCGTGCATGCTTATGTGCATACGTGCGTTGTACGTCCGTATGTTTGTTATCTTTTCTTTTACCATTTCTAATAGTCACAAACTAGAATTCGATTCTAAATCAATCTAACCACGCCATTGTATAGATTCTCTGATTCCGTTTTCAACCTTCTTAACCAACTCAGTGGTTTTTGAAATAAAAACCGAACTTAAAATTAGCCATTGTATAATTTAAAATAGGTATGACATTAAACTGAATCCCATCTCCACCAATTTTCCCTATAATTGTAATACGAGTAAGGTTCTGTGCTATTGAGGTGTAAGAAAACCAGTTATCTTGAATCCACTCGTATGTATTAGAAGACTAGTGTTAAGAAAAACTTGTATGCTTTAAACAGGAGTCTGAATAACTATCCTATAGTATATTTCAGCGACCGAGTCAATTACGTGGAGGTGTAAGAATATCCATTACCCTGTATGGTCGTGTGTGTGTGTGTGTGTGTGTGTGTGTGTGTGTGTGTGTGTGTGTGTGTGTGTGTGTGTGTATCGTAAGAGGCTAAATAAGAAAGCAAATCGAGAAATTGGCTGCAGCATCTCTCTAACAACGACAACAAAAAAACTGCGGTTACCAAGCGGCGCCTGACAAGCGTGGCGTATATGAAAAATATCTTTTACGGTGCAATTTACGTAGAATTTACGTAGAATTTTGATACGCAGTTACGGTAACTACATATTTGTTATATATAACCTAATCTGGCAACGGGGTTCAATATTAAACTTAATCAGCTAGTTACTACGATGATTCCTAATCGGCCTACTGAACGTGGCGATTATTGTGGATCACATGAGTTATCCATTTCCAGGTGTTGTCTTTTATGACATAAAATGGTAAATACTATACATGTCCACAAAAAATAAAATCCTTAGTTAATAGATATATTAATAATTAAAGTACACATGTAACGGAATTAAATTTAAAATCATTTGATAATTATAATGTAACAATGAAAAACTATTAAACGTGCGTTACCTGAATAAAGATTTTTTTTTTTATAAAACTCGAGTAAAATATAAGAACTTACGATCCACCTGATGTTAAGTAACTACTGCATCCTATGGAGACATCCTACGTTACTTGATATCGACACATGTAATTCTAAGAAAAAGATATTTAGGTTGTAAAAACGTAAAATGACCTATAACTCACAGAAACGGTTTTGTTCCTTATATTAATTTTAAAAAATATATAATAATACCCATATTTTTTAAATTAATAAACTAAAGAAAAAAAACAACAAAAATGTTTAATTTTAAACCGCACAAGTCATAGAAAATCTTATTCGTTAATTTTATTACCTAAATACTTTAACCCTCCCAAATACGAGTCTTATAAATCGTAAATATCCATATTAATTTACGTTATTACGAGTCTCACCTATCATCTAAGAAAATATGATAAATTATCAGTTTAATAAATCGGTGTCTCCAAACAAGATATATTTTTTATTACGAAAAGAAAAATGTAACGCAAAATTATTTTTTCCAGTAGATTTTCATTTCAATAGCTATTAAGTTCTTTTCCTCTGTTTATGGTTCCGGATATTTCCAGAACTCGTTTATCGCGTTGTAATTCCAAAACATAACTTCATTTATTTTCATGTTGGCAGTTTCGTTCCTCTATGATTCACATTTATAATACTAATTTACTTCAATAAAAAGTAGTTAAAATATATATCTTGTATCTTCCCGCCACACACCCACAATTCAATGTCAACAATAATTCCAGAAGAATGTGAAATTCTGCCACATATGTCTTAAGCCCCATTTACATTCAGCCCCTGCCACTGCTCCTCGCGCTGCCGGCAATACTTCGCTAAATACTGCCGTAGCAGGATCGCGGGAAGTGTGTATTTACACTCTGCGCTACCACTCACATCACTTTCGGCTTTCGACTATGGCAGACGTCGAAATCGAAATAATTACTGGCGTGTCGTCTTCTTGCAATACAAAATTATGTTAATAATTTAAAAAGATATCAAGTTCAAAAGAAGATATATATATAGATAGATTTTATTTGACAGATACAATTTATTTGCTTAAAACATGGTACATAAGACGTGGACGTCATCAATGACGTGAAACTGACATGTTTTGCCATAATTGGCATGCAAAAATGATATGAAATGCAGCTAATTACACAAACCCAATGTTACATTTTAAAATTATTGCATTGCTTAAAAGTTAGTTACAAACATTCTTTTTGAATTCAAATATTATGTAAAATTAAATACATATACAGATCCACTCTATTTGAATTCATATACAGTAAATTGTTCATAAATTATTAATTTAATTATTACGTTATTGTTACATAAATAATATTAAATATTATATGAGATTAGTTAAGCTATTATTATTTTTATAATTACACTACAGTATAAATTAATTCATAATTTTAGTTACAATAAAATTATAATTTAAAAATCTTAGGTTATTATGCAAATATTACCATTTAACTTGTTTTACATTTTAATAAATAAATAATCAATTGAGTTACTAATCGTTTTTAGAAATAAAATGTCAATGTTCATTAATTCCTTAAACTAAATTTTATATTAATATAATAAATTTGACGAATTTATAATTAATTATGTTCATAGGTACTATGTTATTTCAAAAAGAAAATTCGTATTCGTAGATGATGAATTGTGGTTTTTATCGTTGAAATCCCATATAGTTTTTTCTGATTCCAGCAGTTCTAAAAACTTTATTGTATTTTCATTATTCCACTCGAAAGGCATTTTATAGATCGTACTTATTTAATAACAAGACGGCACGCACGTCCGTTCATCCAGGCGCCTGACGCGAAGTGAGCGATGGAGCTGAATGTGAACACTCACTGCCGCTCGCGCTGACCGTCCTTTGACTTCCGCACGAAAAACCGACATTTGAGAGATCGTCGGGCAGTGGCAGCGGCAGCGGCAGTGTCAGCGCGAGTAGCCTGTTTACATACTGCCCTGCCCACTGCCCTGCTCACTTCCCTGCCCAACAGGGCTGAATGTAAATGGGGCATAAAGATCTGTTACAATTATCTTGCTGATAATTATTTCCGAACTGAAAAGAATATATTCACTATGCCCAGTGTTATTTCACTGACAATGGATGTTGTGAGATTTATAAAATAAGTATAATAATTTTATAAACTTCATAACAGGGGTAATAATAAAAATATTGTAATTATTGTGACAACATTGAATGAAAAAATGCGATTATTACACCACTATAAGTATAATATGGCGCGCTAAGAAAGTTCAGCGCTACCTGCACACGTCTTAAAGTATGGGCTAAGTATATATATGTGTATATATATATATGTATATATGTATATATATATATACATATACATATATAGATTTGTCAGGAATACGAAAACAAAAGCAACATTATAAAGTAGCGGTAGTACCGCAAAATAAACTCAAGGTTAATACTGTTTTAAAAAAACCGAATACCTATAAAGTTACTAATAATACCCATTTTACGATTATATACGAACTTTAAAAGTAAAGTAAAGTTACAGCCTATATACGTGCTGCTGCTGCTGGGCACAGGCCTTAACTCATTTCTGAGAGGGATTTCGGGCAAGGAAATGTACGCCGCGCTGCCCCAATGCGTGTTGGCAAACTTCACGTCTTCGATTTATTTTTCTTATTTCTTAGACATGCAGGTTTCCTCGCGATGTTTTCCTTCATAGCCGAGCATGTGGTAAATCAGCACTTAAAATTGCAATTAACAATTTCATTGGTGCCAGCGGGGTTCGAACCCGGTTTGCTCGCGTACTGTGAAATTTACAGCGCGCGCTAACCATTTGAGCTACCACGGCTCATGTAAGAACTTTATCACAGCTTTATTATAAATTTTTAAAATGTAAGCGAGAATGATCGCTACCCAACTTTAAATAATTATACATCCTAAATGGTTATTCAACATGAAAAATTACTAAAGATACCTAAAAATTATTTCTAAAGACCTAAACAATGATACCCTATTTCACATATTTCATCGACCTTAATTCCTTTTTAAGCAACATGGCGTCTGGTTGTCACCATATTAAATTTTTGATAACTCTCATGTCTTAAGTGACACTAACAAGATTAAAATAAATCTATTGACGTAAGAATCATCAAGATCGGCCCACGCGTTTGGTCTCTAGAGCGTCACAAAGGAATAAATATACGTACATTATCTAGGCTGATGAACACATTACCCTTCGCAGTTGGGTGAAAAGAAAAAAACCGCCTTCAAAAACTAAAAAAATAAAATAATTTACAAATCATCCAAGGTCAGTGCTAAGACACAGTATTTCAAAGAACGCACCGACTCTTGAAGCTATTGTGTGGAAATTGTTTTTACTTTTTTTTTAATTGATTCCTTTACCTTTCGATTGGACTAAGCAATAAATAAATATAAATAACATACCGTCAGCTGAAGGCAATCACTAATGTCGTATAAATAGTTTAAAAAACATCATGCCCTATTTATACCTTAGGAGCGGAATTCTTCATATAATTACGTTACCTTTTCTTCTTGAATAATAATATTAACTTATAAAGTTATAATTTCTAAGTCATTATGACACAATGACGTAGAATGATGAATTTTATTGCTTTTTGGACCTAAATGGGTGTCAATGCTGGGTACAAACCTCCTTTTATTTCAGAGTAAATAAGAATGCACCACGCTATCCCAATATGTTCCAACGAAGTTGGAAATACTTTTTATTTCTTACACACGAGCTGGTCAAACTATAATGAACAATCTCTTTCATGTTGGCGAGGTTTGAACTCAGCTCTGTCCTTTAATGTCAGAATATATTCCGTCGTTTTATCGACCAGTTACTATTTTTTTGTAATATATTGGACGTAACAAAAGCGTAATCGTTTTTAATACTCATTAAGAATCCAGAAGATGTAAGCTCAAGCGAAAGTATTTAAACTTATTGTAAGCGATGAAATCATATCATAAATAGCATAACTATCGATTTGATATAGAAGAAAATTATATTTTTGTCGTGATTTATACGATGTAAGAACTCAGTCCCGCTGGGTTTCTTGCTGATTCTGGACAGAGGTTTTTTTTTTGCGAACCAGTGGTAACTGAAAATAAAAGTGACTTTCAATAAGTATTATTTATAATCCATATTGAATAAAAACGTTTCTGTTTCTGTTTCAGCTGCTACGAATATATTTTTATCTTATACTTTTACTAAATCCTTATACGGTCTTTGAGATCCACCTTATTATGCAGAGAGGTGGACAACGAAATGATATTGTTACTTTTTATTTTCTTTTGCTTTTACCCTATTTGTTACATTAAGTCAAGGACTGAATATTTTCATGTCCTTTTGGATATTTTTGTAGTTTGTTATACTTCTTACACTTTTTTAAGGAAATCGCATAGATTTATAATATTCTTTGTTAAAACTGATTTTAATACATATTTTAGCTGACCCGGCAGAAGTTGTTCTGCAGTTTGTAGTAGTCTGTGGGGTAAATATTATATTCATTAATAACTCTACCATGGCACCACATATCGAGTCCATATTTTGTGGCTTTCTTTTTTGCCAACAAACCAACAAATATAGTGAATATATGAGTAAGTCATGAAAGTCCATAAATATAGAGTATGTTAATAACTTGACTACAGTGACATCTAACAAAACCTAACATACCTGTGAACCATCGTCGTCTCAACTAAACAAACAGACTCTGTGATTATGACCTTCATTACTAGATCTCTAATGGGCGAACCTACGATTTTATACCGGCTGAGTTGAAATAGATGTGAATAATTATGAAAAAAATAACAAAATGGATAAAATTATCAAAATTAAAATTTTCAGATTAAATACAATAGGAGTACACTGGAGTCAAGCCACTTTAAACTTACACTTCAAATTTGGTTGTATTGGTGTAATACCTAGGTGGATTGAAAAGTACTCGGCCTAACACAGATCCATTCAATTCTAAAAATCAAATCTACCCACATTATTTAGTTCAGTTCAGACTAGTTCATTGTGTGAAGTTCGAAACGTGTGCGATAATTAGTTGTGATTTTATAAATTTATTAACAAAGTAATCGGACATAATTTCCGCGAATGGAGCAAATCGAGCAGCGTGCAGTCATTAAGTACCTCCATAAGAAGGGGCTATCATCAAAAGCCATCCATGATGACATGGTCAGTACATTAGGCGATTGTGCTCTGTCATATTCATCCGTCAAAAAATGGATAGCAGAATTTAAGCGTGGTAGAGAGAGTGTGAAAGATGAACCCCGCTCTGGAAGGCCTTCGACGTCAACTACTGACGAAAATATTAAAAAAGTACTTGATTTAATAATGGGAGACCGCAGATTAAAAATTAGAGAGATAGCCGAGATCATAGGCATCTCTTATGAATGAACTCAAAACATCATTGTCAACGAGTTGGGTTTCCACAAGGTGTCTGCGAGGTGGGTTCCGCGACTGCTTTCAGTTGAACAAAAAAGGACGCGATTGACTATTTCACGCGACTGTTTGGAGTTATTTGAAGCCGATGCAGATGATTTTTTGCATCGTTTTGTTACTATGGACGAAACATGGGTTCATTACTGTACACCGGAAACAAAACAACAATCAAAACAGTGGAGAAGACCTGGTTCACCACCCCCTAAAAAGGCTAAGTCGATTTTGTCGGCAAATAAGGTGATGGCTTCAGTATTTTGGGACTCGAAAGGTGTGATTATGATTGATTATCTTGAAAGGGGTCAGACTATAAACTTTGATTACTACTGCACCTTACTACGTCGTTTACGAGAGGAAATAAAAAGATAAACGTCGAGGAATGCTCAGAAGAAAAGTCCTGTTTCATCAAGATAACGCCCGTGTTCACACGTCAGTACAGTCAATGGCTGAAATTCACAACTGTGGCTTTGAACTGTTACCGCATCCGCCGTATTCACCTGATCTGGCACCATCAGACTTCTTTCTGTTCCCTAACCTAAAAAAGCACTTGGGAGGTCAAAGATTTTCGACAAACGACGAGGTCAAAGCAGCTGTAGACGCATATTTTGACTCTAAGGAAGAATCATTTTTTTTCAACGGTCTAAATGCTTGGAAGGGGAGGTGGCAAAAGTGTATTGAACTTGATGGTGATTATGTAGAAAAATAAAAATATAACTGATTTAGTATGTGTTTATTTTCTTGGTTAGGCCGAGTACTTTTCAATCCACCCTCGTAAATATTTCTAGCGTCGCATTGCCTGCTTTCCTTGTTTCCATGCATAGTGTCAATTATTTATGTAACACAACTTTAAATAATAAAGTAGATATCTGGTTTGCTGCGGAGGCAAGGCAAACATGGCTAACGCTCTGTCCCGGCGAAAATGTCCCACTGGAAGTTAACCAACAAAAAGAGTGGGATATTCCGTTGGTACGGAGTGTCCAGAAAAATTTATTTCAAAATTTCCACAGTCAACATGATCAGGCTCGCCTTCTAGCTGTTTCGACTAAGGAATCTAGTCACTGGTTACACGCTCTACCATCAAGTAATTTCGGCACATTTCTTGATAGGAAAAACTTGCGCGTCACCGTAGGAATCAGGCTAGGAGCGGCAATTTGTCAACCTCACCAATGACGGTATGACTTTGGTCCCTTGGGAGAGAGGTAAAACTCTAGTGTGGGATGCTACTTGCGTTGACACTTTGGCGGCCTCTCATCAAGGATACCTCTTTTAGAACCGGGGACATCAGAGGCAGCTGAATTAAGTAAATGGCGCAAATACGAGTCTTTGAGAAATGACTACATATTTATGCCATTTGCTGTAGAGACTATCGGTCCGTGGGGTCCACGTAACGACAATATCTCTCAAAGAAATCAATTGATTTTGATGTGGCAATTGACGTCAATATTTTGATTATAAGAGCTGATCAAATTATAGAATTGATCAAAATAAGGATATCGAAGTAATTTCAAGAAAACCACTTTTTAAGGGTTATAAAAACTCGAATTTTTGAGGTTTTGTCAGAATATTTCGTGACGATTTGGTCTAAATTCACAGAAAATCTAACTTCAGCAAGGCACTTTCAGATGCCGCAAACCGCTTTTCGATCGGACGCTTCGTAACAAAATTATGATGTGTTGACATATTTACATACATACATACATACATACATACATACATACATACATACACACACACACCACACACACACACACACACACATGCACACACACACACACACATTGACACACACACACACACACGCACACACACACACACACACACACACACACACACGCACATATTCACACACATTCACACACACACACACACACACACACACACACACACACACACGCGCATACACACACACACACACACACACACACACAGCACACTCACACAAACACACATACATACAGACATACATACATACCGACATCATCGCAAAAATAGTCAGAACAGTTCTAGAACCTCTAAACGAGATCTGATGAGAATTCGGTATTTTCAACAACCAGGGTGGAAACAATAACTTCCAAATTTTTTTAAATCATGGATTTTCCTAGCGGGAAGTTAAAAATTAAAGTATCTGTAATATTGCGTTAACTGCCTTCTATTAAGCTCAGGAGGTTATTTAAACCATTTTAAAAAAAAGTGTCCGTCCCTCTGTCTGTCTGTCTGTCTGTACGTTCGAGCTAATGTTCGGAATGGCTAAACTGATTGTGAGGAACCTTAATTAAAAGACAGAAAGCAATTCCAGGAGAAATCTAGGCTATCCGAAAAACTTGGACATTAAAAAAAACATAAACCTTAAAAAATAAATGGTTATGATTATCTTAAACCCAAATAACGTCAGGCGAAGCCAAAGCGGGTATTTAGTATTAGATAATATTGAATTATTTATCTTCCTAGGAGCAAATCATATGGCAAGTTTACGTGCATACGTTCCAAAGTCAAAATAAATAATAATTTATTCAGTAAGCACATTTTATATCCTATCCAACGATTTTCATAAAATTTAGTGTCCAGGGAGTTTCGGGGATAATAAATCGATCTAGCTAGGATTTATTTTTAGAAAATGTCTTTTTGTCCGTGTTTTAAGGCAATGAAAAACTGCTACAATATCGTTAGAATAAGAAGGTAAATTTTGACAGATTGTTAATGATTATAAATAGCTTAATTGATATAATGGGCGGTCACAGAATCGTAAAACCCCGGTTCGAGCCCAGACCGACCGACCGACTTTTGTAATTTTTTTTTTCAAGTTCCTTTCTTTTTTTGAGAAAATCTATTTTTTCGAGCCCTTTTTTTTAGTATTTTTTAAAAACACGAAAATTTAAATTAAAATAATTGCACTCATGATTTTTAATTCAAATAACCAGTTCCGTTTTTTCTGTTATGTCGCTAAGATCAAAAAATATTATTAATATTTCATCAGTGTGTAATTTGTATCTAAATATAATTTCCAAAACACACGAATTAAAAAAAATCGAGCGAAAAATACCGGTCAACCGGGTACTAAATAATTAATAACTTCAAAATATACCACCGATAGAATATGTATAGAATCGGCGGCTATTGTTTTCTTCCCTGTTTTGTTTTAGAGTTAACTCTATTTTACAATTATAATTTTGTAAAAAAAAGTAAAGTAAAGTTACAGCCTATATACGTCCCACTGCTGGGCACAGGCCTCCCCTCACTTCTGAGAGGGTTTTAGAGCAAGGAAGTGTCCGCTGCGCTGCCCCAATGCGTGTTGGCGAACTTCGCATGTCTTCGAAATATTTTTTCTTATTCCTCGGGTATGCAGGTTTCCTCACGATGTTTTCCTTCACCGCCGAGCACGTGGTAAATCAGCACTTAAAATTTCAATTAACAATTTCATTGATGCCGGCGGGGATCGAACCCGGGTTACTTGCGTTCTGTTATAATTACAGCGAGCGTTAACCATCTGAGTTACCACGACTCTCTTATTATAATTTGGAATTGGATTATATTATGTGGAATTAGAATTTATTGCATTGTGCCAGCCGATCAATAGAACAGTAAGTAGTCAGTATTATAATAAGCCTTATTAATCAAGGTATTAACTCATCGCAACCCACGTACTTATACACTTTTTATTATGCATACGCTTTAAGACGAAAAGTGAACTTAAATGCAGCATTAAACAAATTGGTATAATCACACGTAAACTCCACCCAGTTACCTATTTATACACTGTTATTGAGGGGTGGCATCGTACCTTTTAAATTATTTATATAGTTATTATATTTTTAAGCCAATTAGCATGGGTAAACAGCGAGCTTATTTGAAACTCACAAAAAGAGAGTTAGTAGTTAGTATAGTATACACCTCGCCCGAGGTGTATACCAACTACACTACTTTGGTCTTTAGTGACCGCTTTTATAAATTATCCGATTATAGTTACACACTTACATGAGTAAAAAGACCATATATTATATTAGCCAATAATTCTGTAGCTAAGTTAAATGTGTAAAATACGGGGTTACCGTAAGGATAAAAACTGGTTTAAGCGAAGAAAGTAATGTCTATGACTCTATGGCATAAATAATTTTTGCGATTACACAGTCCATGGATGTCTACATTTATCCTCGATAAAGATTCAAAATGCAGATGCGTTGTCACCCCTGAGAACTAAGATGGAATTCCTCGTTTGCAGTAAAAAGGGTCTCAGTTTCTCTATATTCACCTTACGAAACACAGCAACACTAAGCTGCTATTTTACACTAGTATTCTGTGAAATCGTGGTCCTACACCGGTCAAGCCGGCCTATTCGGGCTTTAACCATAATATAGCTGCAGCGCAGCACTACCACGAATAAAATTGATTCTTCATCAATCAATAAATACTACTTTTACTAACTTTTAAAGCAAAATTTTAGCTAGCGGTCTGTTCGTGGTCAAGGTTGTTACAAATTCATTAAAACTCGCTACACATTAGTATGTATAAAAAAATCGAAATTTAAGTAATGTGCCCTACCACGTGATTTAAATTTTGATTATTTAATAACTTTTTAGTTTTATCGAAATGAAAGATAGCTTAAAAAAATTAAAAATATCTATTCGATATGTTTTTCCTTTTTATCTGGGGGCACGGCAGTGCCCCCGCCAAGTCGAGCAAAAAAGCGGCACGCCCGTACCATACTTTTCTCGAAGCAGTTCAGGTTATTTTCGACCCCCTATAACTTCGTAGTGGATAACCTAGAAGCCTGAATTTTCACTAACCGAGTTGACATTGTATAAACATGGTATATTTCAAATTTCATTCAATTTGAACCAGTAGTTTAAGAATTATAACTAGTCAGTTTCTTAATTTTGTCACTCACTGACTGACCGATCATCAAAACTCTAAGGCACTTCTAGCAGACATAGAAGTTTCAAATTTAGAATACAATTAGTGTTTAGTGTATAAATCGAGGAAAATCTAAAGTATTTTTTAAATTCGATCCAGTTTTCTAGATACACCAACTGCATAAATAACTTTGTAATCCCATATAAATATATAGAATTATAAAGTTACATTTGTAGAGAATGAACCAGTGTACTTGTATATGTATACTAGGTGTAGATAGGTACGTTGTTGGTATTCAAGAAGGAGAAAGTACCGGAAAAGTTAAAAAATAGGACTATCTTATCTACAAAAAGAAATGAGATGCCACCAAAAACATAACTTGTAAAAAAAAAACAAGTCCCGCAACTCAGTTCTTCTACCGTAAAAAGTTGTGAAATCCATGTAATACCTTTCGGTTAATTTACTTACTTTACTACGGTGACTTGACAATCGCACTAAGCAATCTAATTTAATATAATATGTATTACTTATGTGTTTTCATGCGATGGCCAAGTCAATGTATTACAATACATCTCTGTCCTTAGGGAGATACGTTATAGCGCAAGGGCTTAGCTCTCGCTATCATAATACTTGAGCAACCCATGTTCGATCAATAATATTTGTCAATTGCAATTTAAAGTGCTGATTTACCACGAACTCAAAGGTGAGCAAAATATCGTGAGGAAACCCGCATGTCTAAGAAAAAAAAATATTAAGACGTAAAGTCCGTAAACAAGCACTGCGGAAATCTTTAGCGCACACCAAGAGCAGAGCAGAACAGAGCATTTTCTGAGAACACTAAAATATTAATTTTATGACTATTGACAGACAGTGCAAAATTATATACACGTCCAAACTTGGTGCTCGACCATCCTCGAGCTGGCAGGATGCATGTTCGAGCATGCGCGAGCGCGCTAGCACCGCCGCCTCCCGCACTCAGTATTGCCGCAGCGAAAAAACTGTTTTCTTAATTACAATAAAAAAATTATTAAATAAAAACATTTTAACTATTACATACTGTTACATACATAATTACTGATGTTAATAAATAATAATTATATAAATAAAGAATTTTTTTTACTAACCTTAAAACATATGGTGAGTCGTTCCTCAACAGAAATGCTAGTTCGTATTTTGTTTTTGGATATGCGGGGTTAGTAAATTAACTAAAATTTGAAATTTTTCGTAGGTAAACTTATAATAGTCATAAAAATGAACACCTCACAATGGTAAATTCTTACATAATGTGTAATATTCGCCTGAGGTACATCTTTCCCGCCACGTTTCTTCTACCAATACTGTTCTTCTAATTTTCTGACGTCTGATTTCATTAATATGTTCTTCATGTTCCTCTTCCTCTGCCAAAAGGGTGATAATCACCAAGTCTCAATCGATCATATTGAACACGTCTATCAACGTCGGATTTTGGCATCAAATTGGTCATGCACGCCCCCTTAGCAACCCAGAGCACTTTCAATGGATCTTGCTCGCGGAGGCGCGCGGATGCCGCCTGCATGGTCGAGTACTCAAAATTTTGCTCGAGCATGCGCGAGCATTTTGCAGTTCGATCTGCGCTTACCCATATTCATAAAATGAACAACATGATCGGAGCATACTATGTATAAAAGTGATAAGAATATTTTTTGGAGACGCACGGGATTTCGGCGCCGACCACCGCAAAGACTTTTATGACATACTAAAATTATATCAACGCACGTCATTGAATAGGTATGGCATCTTAATCTAACTTATGAACCTTTTTTTGAATTGAAAATGTTCAATTTCAGTTTAGATTGTTTAAATATCTTATCAATAATTAGCAATAATATTATTTAAATATTTTATTATAAGAAAAATGTACACGTACGCACACCTACACGCACACGCACACGCACACACCTACACGCGCGATGGCGTAACTGTTTCTCTATCCCTTAGAAACATTTTTATAAATAAAAAGAGACTGTGCCGAGCATTAGGATGTAGACTGTATATTGTAGTCTGCAACTCTATAATTTATTTCCTCAGATTACCCAAAACTGATATAGGAATCATTCCTACTAAAGGCTTAAAAAGGAAAGAAGTATATTATATCCTGATAATTATTATCACCATTAACTTTATTTAGTGTGCAATTTATGTATGTATAACGCCCCAAGGTACTGTGAAGAGAATATTCGATGAACAAACGGCATTCTTTTTACCATTAGGTGGATTGTACTCGTCACCTTACTTGTATAAAAATTATGCTTCTAACAAACTGTCAACAGCATCTTCTCGATAACAGCTGAATAAAAAAACTAGCAAATAAGCTAAGTATAGCAACTATGCCAAGTACTCCCACCTATGAGACAATCTATGCGGTGGAGGCCCATGTTCAGCTGTGAAATTTTCATAGGCTGTAATGGTAAATCTCTACTGTTAAGCCACACGAGATTTTTCTTCCGCTGTCGACCTAATATATAGAAACAACCCATAATAATAATGTCCTCCAGACCGTAGACCAGACCAGACGGAATTTCGTTCACGGCGGCCTGCCTCAATGGAGCCATCAGCGCAGAACAGGATTATAGTACCCAAGCGTATGCACAAGCACAAGTGCACTCTCTATTCCCTCACTCTCATAACCCGATGGGACGGTAAACCTACACGACCGGAGAGAGATCAGGCGCAGGACCAACGGCTCTACGTGCTTTCCGAGGCACGAGGGTGAGACACCGCCAACTTCCCGAGCAGCTACTGAGAATTTGTTGACAGAAAAACTCAATAATTGATTTTTTGGTCCGACCCGTGATTCGAACCCAGGACCTCATGATCAGTAGTCGCACTACTACAGCCACTAGACCAACGAGGCAGTCACAGCCCATAATAATAATAAGGGAAATGGAACAGATTCTGTAAAACCTATCTAGCCTTCTCGTGTTCCACCATGCTAATTAATGAAAGGGGCTCCGATGACCGGTATTTGCAATGAGAAGCAAACCAAATCAAGGAATTGGCAAAGTTCAGCGTTATCACTGGACGTCAGCCATTGTAGGGAGTACGTGTGTTATTCACCACCATTATCAAGCAAATCGGCATCGTAGTAAGAAGAGGCGAAGTGGTGTAAAGATTTTGTAAATATACTATATGTCAAAATCGAATATAAATGTAAGATCTATGAACAATAATATTTCAATGATTAAGCCTTATACGCTCATTGACAAATTAAGAGCAACGCAATAAATTGCGTAGTACTCATATTTTGATCTTTCATACTGCGAAAAATTTTGCTAACTTTTGAATTTGAGTTTAAATTTAGGTTTTGTTTAAATTTTTGTCTTGAATGCTTTATTAATCGTGTTAAGTGTGAATTGGAACTGCAAATGAACTAAGAATGCCAGATCTAAACGCCACTCAAGTTGCTAGGGCTGTTATTTTAATTGAAACTCAGATCTATAAACATGTAGCCCAAACATTATGAATATCAAAATCTGTGGTACACCGAGTTGTTAAAAGGTATCGGCAGACCGGACAGTATACGAAACTCGCATAACAGGGACGTAAATGGAAAATTTTGACCAGAAATGATCGGTTCATCGTTACGAGCGTGCTTAGAAACCGAACCTTAATTTCTTCTGAGGTAAGAACGAAGCTCTAAGAAATTCTAGGAGTTACAGTAAGCACAAAAACTGTAGTACTGAAATCGAGCATAATAAATTCACATTTGCCCGTAAGAGCCCTCCTTCTTGCCACGTGTCATTGAATAGCTCGAGTTGATTTTGCTCACAATCACGAAAATTGGAATAACGAAGTTTGTAGTCAAGTTCTATTCACAGATTAGTTCAGTTTTTGGCTGAAGCCAGATGATGGAAGAATTAAAGCGTGGAGACGCCCGGGAGCGAGGTACGCTCAGTAGCATACGTAAAATAGGCATATGGTGGAGTGTCAGTTTATTGAATAAGGAGGTATTTTTGAGGGCACGTACGGAACTCCGCGTGATTGAAAATGGGTCACTAACAATAGTAAAATATGTAAGTAAGATTTTGGAAGAAATTGTAGTGCCACCTGCCCCTTTTATAGGAAATTCATTTGTTTTTATGCATGATAATGCCGTGGGTGGCCAGTGTGCCGACTTAAACCCCAAAGAGCTTTTTTTTAATTTTTCGTTTCTTTGACGTTTGAAATTACAAATTAACAAACATGTAAAATCCAAGTTAATAAATTTAATTGTCACAAGATTCATGATATTTTGTTTATACTACTTTTCTTTGCATTCCTCTAAATTTTTCCATAAGTTTAAAATTTTCAGTACCTAATTAGTTGATTCAATTTTAAGTGCTAATTTACTTGGCGCTTAAGAAAAATATCGTGAAAATACATGCATTTATGATTGCATGCATGCATCTATGATCATAAATAAATATTGATAGGATATGGTAGGTTTACCAACACCCCATGGGGCATTGTGGCAAACTTTTTTCTGTTTCAAAAACCCTCTTCGCAAGTATAGAAGGCTTGTGGTTTGCATCGGGACGTATAAACTAGTATTCTGTAACTGACGTAGCATCAAAAATTCCACAGTTAAGCATATAGTATAGCAATAGTATTTTTTGTAAAAAATAATTGTGACAAACAAGTAAAAGTGGATCTGTGGAGTCTTAGCATCTATGAAAGACTAAGAAATCATAAAACAGATACGTTGGGATTAAGATGGAATCGTTACCAGTTAAAAACTTCTTCACAGCGAATTTTTTATTTGACATTTGGTAACATTCTAGAACTAATTTTTTGCAGACAACGATAAATAAAAGCTATATCAATATTTAACATTCAAGTGGGAAAGCACTAGTTTTGTGTCTTTTTATTTGACGTTATATGCGAACTGATTTCTATAAATTATGTGTCCAAGCACAATAATTTGAGTACTTGACTATAACACTACAGATTTGATTTGGAGTTTAAATCTCAATAAGAGGTAACATTTTGTAAATATTTGTGAGTTTGCACAAGCATTAATGTTTATTCCGGCTAAGACATGTAATTTATTTGGTTCTAGTAGAGTAATAAGCACAAGCAGCAAAAGCACGCAATCATAATTTTAAAGAAATATTAACATTTATTACACATATAAAAAAGAATAAAAAGATAAATCATGATTATTCGCATAATAAAAATGTGCTTTTGCTCTTTAAGCAGAAATTTAAGCAACGAAATTTCCAAATTGATAGCAATTCCCGGATAAATCCATTCAGACGAGAGAAACCTGACCCGCATGTCTGTCCATCGATAGCAAGTTGATTGTTAATTTCACCGTGTTTTTACGATCAGTTTACGCTGAACGAGTTCATAATATTCTTAAAATCTGACGCAATAGTGAAGTGATATTATATTTATAGAAAATTCTAATTTGATGATAATTTAATTTTAATTTAAAAGTATTTCACTTTAAGTTAAAAAAATGCATCTAATATAGAATCTTATTGTTATTTAAAGTCGGTTAAAATTACACACGTTCGTGAGGTGACCAAACTTTATAAAACTCTCACATGAGTGCGTAGCATTTTCATTATTATAATATTTGTTGTATTTCTCATTGGAGTAAAATTTTAAAGCAACATGGTTTATTTAATGATGACTGCATTATACCTTCACGAAGTTTTACGGAACGCAACCTAGAGTAGGATACTATAAGGATCCTGGTTTTAACTTAGAAAGTAAAATCTTCATATAACAATACTCCCACATTCATACGCTCTTTAATATACACGTATAAATTACATTTTTCCTAAAGGTTTATCATAGACTTTTTGTAATATTACTGCCATCCTTAAGGGAAGTAGTGGAACATTCTCAACACGAGTATCCTCTAATAACTCACTGGGAAATCTTAGCAATATGTTGTAAACAAGATTACCGAAATAAACGCATTATTTATTTATTTAAAGCAAGATATACGAGACGGATGACGCTTTTTACGGAATTGTTTAAAATTACTTTATAATAAAAGTAAAGTTGTCGCTCTGCTCCAGTGCAGACTTCATGTGATGTCCTCGAAATATTTTATTCCGCCGACATGCAATTTTTCTAACGAAATTTATCTTCATCGCAAAGCACATGGCAGCGGCATCCATAATTAAAAATTAGCAATTTCTCTGATGTTGACAAAGATCAGACCGAGTTGCTCGCCTACAGTGAATTACAGCGAACGCTAACTATCATAGCTCATTAATTTTGTAAGTGTTATAAAAACCTCGTCTCGTATAAAAGTCTCGACGCTATAGCAACTTAACCCAAACGTGAAAGGATCTGTCTGGCGTGTATATCGGTATATCTATATCTGTTATACGCGATTATTTTGTGTTGGGTATTGTGTGGCCGGCTATTGTCCCACTAATGAGCGATCGCCACAGCTGAATTCACGCGCGTCTTCGTATTCAACATGGACGCGGCTCTGGTGAACGTTGAAAGCATGTTTCACTAGGGTGTGTTGCATTGTAATTAACCCTAGCTTATACTTAGCTTTTGATGTGTATACGTTTCCCGTAGGGTATTTTTAATGTGGGCATAAAGGATTCTGTCATTGACTTAACACCCTTTGTATACCTAGCGCATGATGAGTTTTGTTAAGGGTAAATTCATGTTTGCCAATTAAGCTTTCAGAGAAGTTAAATAAAGCGTAAATAAAACAATGAGTACAAGAGACTAATAATGGAATTTATCTCCATAATTTGCGTTTTAAAAATAAGTTACCTCGAAATTTCTACAAAAACAATAATCGAATAAATATTGTTATCAATCTTTAGGTTCATTTATATATAACTGTCATCTAATTTAGATTTAGTCTTTTTAGAGTTATTACAAAAGGCTAATAGCTCTTAACTTTATTAATACTTATTAACATTTTAGACGTCTAAAGAACACAAGTACAAGAAGAAGTCGAAAGTCAAAGTGCCCAGTAAAGACGGAACAAGTGACGGAACGGCGCGTTTGGTAACAGTGGCGTTCATTTTTCGCGATTGCTACTCAAATCAGTAATTCAAGACTACGCCGCACGCTCCGCCAAAGAAGGCTCTACGAGTACGCTTAGTCACGGTAATATTATCTATACAGTATTCAAACTTCATACAAACGGACGAAGCGAGAGCTATGCCTACGCACCTCGATCTCGGCATGCGCTCGGCATGCAGATTGTCGTGACTGTGCCGCAGTGATGATTTTGTGGAATATATAAAAAAATGGACGAAATAAATAATAGAATAGAAATAAAGAAAAAATAAATTGTAAAATATCTTTTACTTGGTTATAGATACCTCTTTATCCAAATAAAAGATATTCCTTTTCTCCACCTTGTGCATGTTTCCCAAAACAATTTTTAATTAAGCTTTATATTAGAATGCGGATTTTTTTATACTTAAAAATTTAATAATAAAGCATTTCGTACGTCTCAGCCGAGATGCAAATATTTTTCGGTTGCAACCAAATTCATACGACCGATTTGTTATTCAATCATAAACGTGGTTTTTTAATTAAATCTACCAATCAAAAAATGACACGCATTTTTATTGAACACTTCCTATAAAATTCGCAAAGTACCTATTATATTTGTTTATATAAAAAAGTATATTTACAATCATAAAACTAAATGGAAACACAAAGTAGGCAAATGTAAAAATGCTGGAGGCAGGCAGCCCTATCGCATGTTTACGTACCGCGCGGCTGTAGGCATTTATTTCAAAGATACGGCAGAGTTACAATACTGTATAGATAATATTACCACAGTATAATAAAAACATATTACCGTGGCTTAGTGTATGGCCTCATTGAACAGTGTTTGGCGGGCTGTGTGGTGTAATGGTGCGTTTGTCAAGCTACTCGAGTGGCTGCTACTCATAACACTATTAAAACAACTTATCTTTGAATTAATGATTATACTCTCTGACGAGATTGAACTGCAATCCGAACGCTCCAACTTCTTGGACATTTATTTATTAGTATCATCATTGCTTTATAATATGAACACTTGCCATGGTGATCACCTTCTATTCTTAATTCATGGTTGTCACGATTACAGGCGGGTTCGCAAATGCAGTTTTTTATTTTATAGTTTTCTTACTAGGAAAACGTGCAGCTGATTTTTTTATTTGTTTCCCTCACCTCGTTTGTTGACCTCTTACGACAGCCATGGCACGATATGGAGTATTGAATATTCTTACCACTTCCGTCGGTGTACGGTATTGCATGCTTGCTCATTTTCCCTACTCCGGAAAATCAACGAAGCTGCATTTCATTACATTACTGCGGCGACCGTGTGTCACCCGATGTGGCGAAATTATTGCAGCATTTGTGTAGCACTCCAATACTTCAGCATTATTGCTCTGTTTCGACAACATAATATACGTCTGGCATGCACAGTTTGTTATTTATACTCATATATTACCGTTTAGTGTCGGTGTAAGCAATATCTACTTTGCCATATCGTCCCGTGGGTGTCGTGTGAGGCGAAATCAGGAGATGGGCAGCAGCGTTTTTCAAATAACAACTAAAAAAGTTAAAAATAAACTGCAGCTGCCGACCTGCCTGGCAACCGAAGAAACCATAGAATACTATAATACATACATAACGGTACGGAGTGGGTGGAGCCCGTGTAGCCACTAAAATATCACTAACACGTCAATTCACACGTATAAATGTCAACACGAGATGTGTTTTGACGTTATAATCGTTTCCAAATTTCGCATGCAAATTATTTATAAAATGCCAAATTTCACGCTATTTAAAAATAAATATGTATTAAAATCTGTCTGTCAACACAGCGAATCGGGTTAGTAGTAGTGATAATACGACGTTATTACTTGTATGTGTGCTCCCGGCGACGCCTATCGTCGTACAAAATAAGGTTGTCAGCCATTCTATTGTGCATTATAGTATTCTATGGAGGAAACTATGGCAAATATTCCCCTTATGGGGCAATAACTCTATGGTGGGGCCCATGTTTACCAGTGGACGTTGATGGGTTGTAATGGATGGATGAATAGGTAGTCTATACTATGGTGCGCACTACAATTAATTCAATTTCAGTGTGATCGAAAGAATATTATAGTAATGCGTTCGGGATAAACAAAGTAACATTTATTTTTATGTATACAGATTAGAGCGAAGTCAAACAGTGCGTTCTTAATATAAAAATCCATAGCAGTTACCACGGCGCGGTGCCAACGGTGCTAACAGCTACGTTGGTAATTTGCCGCTATATAACGCCGATTCGCGAGAGTCTTATTCTTAGAGATGTCTTATTCTACCGCGACTGCAGTCCCGAAGTAAAGTCACATAGCATTGCATCACTCCCATATGCCTCCAGGAATCAGTAGACTTTTTTTCTTAGACGGTCCCGCCCATAAATATTTCAGTTAACAACAAAACGGTTTTAAGTATTTTATTTTCTATTATAAGTTTAAGTTATAAATGTCTCTTGTTCATTTTGTTCTAAACGTTGTGTCAACTTATTCAATAATACAGCTTATACAAGGACAACATTATTGTCTTTTTATGCATTGTTTACGCATCTCATCCAACATATCAAGCCTTAAAAAATACCGATCATATTCCGTTAACTTGTCAATGTTTTTTTTATTTTAAATAAAAATACATAAACGAACTGACATCAAATCTGACTATAGGTGTTTACTGCCGAATATGGGCACAGACACAAAGGCTACAAATGCATTGTCACCTCTGAGGACTAATATAGAATTTCCCTTTAGACTCTATCTTGGCTTTGGCGAGCAAGAGAATCCATAGTGAGCCCTTCAACCCCACTTGGAGCCACCTCAAACTAGTTCTTGAGCAACTTACCAATCCACTATAACAAGCATAACTGCAATTTTACTATATAAATGTAATATCGGTCAGGAGTAGTAGTAAAGACCGTGTTAATACTTTTTTGTAGCACATGCACTTGTGGTATAATAATACATTCTACAGTAGAACAGAAGTGGACGTGGCTAAAAATTATCCAAGAGGACATCGTCAAAGTATAGCTAAAAATTATATTAAATAATTTATATACTACTATCCATCGTAAATGTACACTCATAATATAGCTATAGACATTACAGCCGTGGAATTAAACGGAAATCGAAAGCTGCGGCTTGCGGCAAACGCGGAACGAGACTTGGCTATAGTAGACTATACCCGTAGATACATGTCTGATTGCATCAGTTCGTCGATCAAGTATTCGGTTACGAATGAAATTCTATCGGTATTCGCTTTGTCTATTTCTTAGTTTTAAATTCAAAATAAAAATGACAGTACTTAACAATGAATTTTTTTTCGGTATGACGGTTTTGAAAAGCAGTTTTTACATCAGATACGAGATTATATCAAGATGATATAAAATTAATAGCCGTATGAACAATACGAGTATAAAGGTCCCTCAGCGAACTATGTAGAGCAATGAATTCGAAATGAGGATATCCGCAGTTAAACCTAAGCAAAAGACATAGCCCAACGAATCAGTGGCTACGGCGATCTCCAACTATATGGAGTGACGGTTGACTGGTAAGAGACGCAGGCAGTCAATGGATGCAAGTGGTTCAGGACCGTGTTTTGTGCCATTCCTTACCGGTGCCTATGTTGCGTAATGGACTTGTGAAGAGATGTAATTATGACGATGATGATAAATCTATAGATTAAATATAAAAAATATTATAAAAGGAATATTTTAATGCATCGATGTTTACCATATATCCCAAGTAGAACAGAAGCGGTATAACAAAGCGCTACTCAGCCGTTTATCAGGTATATTTATTGGCAGTACCTTCATAAATAAGTGCTACAAAAGCGATAGAAAACTTCTCAATCACTTCTATGCCACTGAAAAGAGCCCACTTTATACGGGCTTCAGTGCTCCGGTAGGGGTACGAGCGCGTCATAGTGAGTTTGAAAAGCGATATAAAGCTGCATGAAATATGTACATAAGGTCCGTTCGAGTAACCACTTTATAAGAGATTTACAAAATTTTCAAATTTTATAATAGCACTAGCTGATTCGCAGATGTTGTTCTGGCCTTTCCAGTAGGTGGCGCAATAAGTGTCACTCCAAATTTACTCCGAAATTTTTACATTCTAAATATAAATTTAATACAGTAAAAGTAAAAGTGTCGTAGTCTTTTCTTCCCGAATCATGGCGACAACGCCTTATTGGATAACATAATACCGATTTCCCTTCTAAGCCGCGTCTACGTGATGTTTTCGAGATTTAATCGTTTCACTTGCAGGCTTAACGACTTCCATCCTCCCTGTACTTTAAGTTAAGAGTAAGTTTCTGAATCCGAAAGGGCTTTAATACATTAGACAACTTGCTGCACAATTTGCTGAAGGATATGTATGTGACAATATGCCACATCACAAGTCCTCCTGCAAATTGTAAAGAAGAATGTAGAACACAATTTGCCATTTTGTCTTGCTGATGTGGACTATAAGAAATCTGAAAGTCTGCTGAAGTGTTTGTAAAGTAAGGTTACGAAGCCTTTCTGTGTAGATTACCATACTATGAAACCTATCCAAATGTTTAATAAACCTCGCTCAGCGAGATATGGAAAGAGTTATGATGCTGGAAGTTTAGTTTATCTGCGTGATAGAATCCGTAACGGAATCAACAGCAAATCGGAGTAAGCGACATAGTTTCACGAATCGTTAAGTTGAAATAATAATAAACTTTCATATTAAAGTAAAGAATTGGCCATTCCCCTCTAGATGGAATGACGACCTGGTAATAAATGAAGGGAGTCGATGGAGTTAAGTGTACCATGACTATGCTTTGTACCATTACCTGAGGGAGCCCTATATTCAGCAGTAGACTTGTAGTGACGATGAGGTTCGCGAGAAATTCATTATATTTGTTCAGGATTTGTTTTAATCGGTCACATAAAATTATTTAGTATGTATGTGTGTCATGTATATATAATTACACCTGCCTCCACAGGTCGACTGGCAGAGAATGCTGATAGGCATTAAGTCCGCCCTTCGTTATCCTATTTTATTAAGGTGTTAACAATAAAGGTTAAATAAATAAATAAATAAATAAAATTGCATAAGAAGCGTTCCTAATCTATAAACTTTATTACCTTAATATATATAAATTACGTGTCACGTTATTTGTCCGCGATGTACTCCTAAACTACTTAACCGATTTTAATCAAATTTGCACATCGTGTGCAGTTTGGTCCAAGTTGAAAGATAGGGTAGTTTTTTTCCATGAGTGACCCACATTTTTTTTGCGAATTTAAGGATTTTTAATATGACATGACAAAGGGTCGTCGAAAAGGGCAGAACAACGTCTGTCTAGCAAGCTAGTTAAAATGTAATTCATGTCTTTTACACTAATGATTGGTAGACGAGTGAGAATCTACAAAAATATTTACAATGCTACATTTTATCTTATATATAACAGTTTCAGCAATAAAAGATATATCTGAGAACATACATTCAAGGCAATTGTGTCTTTGGTTTAATCGGGGAAGTACTGCAGCAAAGAACGTTATGAGGCAGATCCTCGTACGGGGTTGAAAAAACTATGGCAAAACGCTACCAACAAATACTGTTGTTATTTCAATGTGTCGAAACTAGAAAGAATTCATAGAACGAATTACATATACATATATAAGTTGTACATAACATAAATATAAATATTCACGCCTGTCACCCGGAGAGGTAGGCAGAGACTACAGTATTCCATTTGGCACGATCTTGACACACCTCTCTTGCCTCCTCCACATCCATATGCCTACGCATACATGCTCGTCGATTAAAGGTACTCCTAATTTGGCCCTTTTTCAATATATCGCCAGTTTGATTGATAAACTATCGCCTAGGACGTCTCTTTCCGACTCTTCCATTCACTTCTGCAACATATATTTGCTTTGTCAGTCTTTCCTCATTCATTCTTTCCACATGACCAAACCACCGAAGCATTCCTTTCATAACCGTGGTCACCGCATCATCTTGCAAACAACACTCTTCTTTTAACACACAGTTCCTCACCCTTTCACTCAGATTCAGCCCTAACATATTCCTTAGTGACGGCATTTCTACTGTATTTATTCTACTCTCGTGCTTCTTCTGCCACACCCAACTTTCACTACCATACGTTGAAGTAGAGACCAACACAGCATTGTGAATTGTCATACGTGCCTTTTTCGACACATTCTGTCTCTTCACAATAGAGTTTAGGGCCCCATATATTCTGTTTCCTGCGTTCACTCGTTGTTATCATGTCTCCCATCCCTGTTAATATATAAGTTGTAATGTTGATAAATATATTTTCTTGGTGAAAGTAGTGTAATAACATAAAACAAGTTAATGACTTATTGTCACTAGAAAATTATTTCTGTTATAGAAAGTCTGAGGTGTATGGACCTCTGATCAAAATAAACTGATTACAAAAAATAGATTTACACTAAATTATGGGATGGATTAAAGGGGTAAATTATATTTTACCTACTACTTCCACATAATGCAATAGTACGAGTATTTTAAACAAGTGGTGATGTTGATGTGGTAATGAAATGAAATGTAAACGGGATATCAGAATCTTGTGAATATAATACAAATTTAGGTTTAGGTTTAAGATATTATTTATTTCTCAAAAGACCCATTCCTGTTAAAGCAATAACTGTAACGTGACTCTACTACATTAATATGTATATGAATTAGTCAAGTTTTTGCAACGATATTCTTGTACCCATAATATCTCTTAGATATACCAGCAGAGTAGGAAAATTAGGAGATATGCTGCTTTTGTACTCACTTTATTTACAATTAAATATGTTATAAGTTCTGCTTGTGAATTATTTTAGTAATATTAATCAGTTACATATAATTTGAAGCATAGCAACAGTTTAATTTTAAAAAAAAGATTATATTAGACTTTACTAATAATGTTCAATACCTCAAACCTTTTGTTGAAGCTAAACAAAAGCAACAATATCATTCACTCCGGCGATTTCTCCGAGATGTTTCTTTTATTGTTTGTCCAGGAAGAATTCCTTTTTATGGAATTTATTCACGTTTATAAATAAGTACGACTGTAAATGCTTCGTGCCACCTTTTAGATTGCCTCATAGGATAGGTAATTGCCCTAGTTACCACGCTTGGCTGGCGGCTTAGCAACCGCAGTTTTCTCTTTTTTCGACTTCCCTTTGTTACTCTAGGTAGTTAATTATTTTATGTCGTATCTAATGTGGATGGGTATATTACACGGTGGGAAGACGCCTGCCTAATCCATAACCTTCACGCGTCGTTAGGTCTTTTCTCCATCAAGTATAAAATATACCTCTAGAAAAAGATACTCGTGTAACAATATCCACTACCCGTGGTTCTCGCTAGAAATAAACAAACCAGTTGATGGGCAGCGGGTTCTTCCAAATAATAACTGGAAAATACGTGACAACTATGGCAAATTTCCCTGACGAATAAAATGGAGACTCGTTTTTCTTTTTTAGTTTACATATTATTCGTTTTACAAACTGTACTAGTCCATTAACATTTTTGTTGTATTGTGTCGATTACTTTAATTCACCAACGAATATCCCAAATACGAACTCTCTTGTACAGAGTACCTCCAGACATACATTTCCGGCCATCAAAGGAATTACCACGTTTCGATTCTGTGGGTGGCACGCATTATGTGTACACTTTAGGTACAATAAGAACTATTATATATAATAAAAGAACAGAACAATAATATTATTCTTGATCCTAGGCTTTATTTAAATTTTTGATTTGTGGTATTTTTATTATTATTTTTTTCCCTAAAATTTTACAAGAAACATATTTTTATGAATAATTTACATATATATATACATATACATATATATATATATATATATATACACCTATATATCTATATATATACGACGAAATTTTTAATACTGATGGTACTAAATAAATAAATTCCATTAGCAAGCAATAATGTAAATCCAGTAGCTATTTTTACAAAAATAAATTACAAAAAATACAATTTTTATGAAGAATTTATAAATAATAATATGTATATTGAATATTTTACGACCAAAAGTATTTTCACACAGAAAAATAAAAAACTAAAACAGAATTACTATTTTTCAAAAACATGAAGTAAAAATGAGAGTGTAGGTTTGAATCTCATTTACAGTTGTAAAGGCTGCGCATATGATACCTTCTTTTACAAAATTAAAGTTACAAACGAAGGTAACATGTTAAGTTGGCTACTAAAGGCTTTGGACACCTAATACAAACATATAACCATAATAACCAACTTTAACAAAGTAGGATACAGATGCGTTTCACCTCTGAGGACCGAGGTGGAACGACTCACAGCCTGAAATTAGGTGCAAGCACTTCTTTGGCGGCACTCTTGGCGGCAGATATAGAAAAAAAATTCAGCACTAGAGGTCTTCACTCGAAACACTTTGTCTTAGCACCGACTTCAGAATATGAAATTATTTTATTGTTTTTAGTTCTTTGAAGACGATTTTACTTTTATTAAAACTCATTTTATAATTGCTACATAATCTTAATTAATTTACCAGTAAAGTACAGCCATAGACTACTAATAATAGATATATAAGAGTATTTGATGAATGATGAATAGTCTGTACAAAAAATATTATTTCAATTAATTCTCAAGAAAGCTTTCTTTGTGACTGTGTCCTGTCCTATAAAAATGGGTCTGGAAATAGAATTTATATCTTTCATCATCATATATATATATATATATATATTATACATGTTATTGGGAAAATTATAATAAAACATTTCTACCTCAGCTTTCGTTGCGGCTAGGTAACAAAAACATTATATGATTATCTGCAGATGATTAAGTGCTAATATGTGACATATCCTCGAATATTTCAATTAAAGTATGTATGATATTGTTATCTTAATATTATTCCATCACTTAAGAACAGTTTCATTCTTGCTCTACAATATCTATTATATTTACTACCTTTGTGATAACATCGAAGTAAAGGTCGTATCTCAGATACAGATATAAAGCATCATGCATTAATTAACAACCGACTTACTAAGTGATGAGAACACCCGATGAAATCAGCAATACACCACTTATCCAGTGTATTATTTACCCGTAGATCTTGTCAGTAGCGTCGACAGAATAACATCGCTACGATATTATCGCTACGATGCTACAACATTACCGCTACATCGCTACGACATAATGCTGAGTCGACGGAGTTTTTGTTGTTACAATCCAAAATTATGTTATATATGTGTATATGGTAATCTTTCAAATGAAGCGCTTTTCTTTTTATCATTATTCTTTGTCTTGTATATTATACGATTATAGATATTATCTTTGTAAAGTGGCAGCCATTACACATCTGACCCACAGGAACAAAGCCTACTTCAGAGCGAGTTTTGGAACATGAAAATGTCCACCTCGCACGATCTAAAAGATAAAAAGAGTCAGTGTAATTACAAATAATGAATCTCGTACATCAGATATACTGTATGTTATTTTGTAACTAAAGTTTTATAAAAAAATATTTACTTATTTTTAGATTCTGAATTCAGACATTAGTTGTCCCTTTAACTTTTCCTCTCTTTTTTATTTATGGTGACAAATCTATTTCAAAATATTTGTTGTTTATCTAATTAGTAATTTGATACAACTTTAGTATTATAGTGTACCTATTAATCTTTCTTTCCTTTTATTTAATTCTTTTTTTGCCTGATGACTGACTGGAAAATTATTTTCCCCCTATGTTTGAATATTTTTACGTTAATATTTTTGGTGTACAATCAAGAGTATTAGAATAGTATTTTACAGCCTCCTGGTAAATCAGCACTTAAGATTGCAGTTATTAACCTCATTGGTACTAGTGAAGATCGATTTTGTGTTGCAAGCGTACTCCTACAGTTCTGTTCTAAAAATAACTTTTACATATTTCTTTAAATTGAAAAAGAAATGTAGTTTTTATTCCTCGTTTTTATGGCCAGTTATATATTAATGTTCATATAGAAAGGAAATCGGTTAATCTTAATATCCTGCACAGACACATTTAGAGTAAATCACAAATATTTTTCTTACAGCAGTGCGCGCTTCGCCCGAGCCCCGCCGACTACCTACACTGTTAGAACCACCACACCACGTCGAGTTTACAAACAACACAGGGGCCACTCTCAGCTGCGGCTTCAAGGGCCAGTATCAAGTATGTAAACAAATAGAGTCTTATTTCAAACATCTGCTTTCTTATATTTTTAAAATAAATGGTTCATATTAGGTATTAACCTATGATTAAATATTTTTCAAACTTTAAATGTGATTATGCAAAAAAGTCAGCGAATCTTCCTATGCGGATTAATGAATTTCAGCAACTCTCATTTAGACTTCAAAACATAAATATAACAAACTACCACAAACCATTCCAATATTACATTCATTATCACCATTGATGCTTAGATATCTCATCAATGGTGATAAGATCGATTGGAATGTTACGAGTATAATAGGGCAAAAAAATTTCTGTCGATATCTCTCGGTCACACCAGCGAAACTCGTGCCATTGGCGTCACCATTTAGACATTTCATAACTTTTCCTATAATTCGACGAAAGGCGCTGCTTTACACTTCTTAAAAATTTCTTAATTATGAATGTCATTTACAAATATACCTCATTACATTCATTACTTCGTAGCTATATAAAGTATAATATATTCACAAATAATATTCAATTCAATACGTATTGGTGTTTATAAATCTACAACTTGTTATGTAATAAATTATATAAAATTAATGATAAAAATAAATTATTTCATAATATAAATATAATATGTAATCATTTAGGAAAAGCGATGTCATTGAGGCAAAGCGAAATTTCTTAATAGGGCCTCCTTTTAATTTCATTCTATACAATAAGGCCTAGCAAACCGTTCAAAGCCCATCAGTTCCGCTGTAATTGATAACTGCATGCACTTGAAATTGCTTATACTCCGGTTGTTCGATGATAAAGGTGGTTCACTTTATCACAAAACAACCGGAGTATCAGCAATTCATAAGAAAGCCTGCATGCCTTATAAACAAAAGTTTTTAATGGACATGCATGGCATGCATGCAGGCTGCTATGTCACGATGATTTCCCGTGAGAGCGTAGTTCGTCCCCGGCTGGTGACAACCCTCTTGCTGCAGCTATAATAAGGCTTTTAAAGTGGCTCAAGAAGATAACAACTTAATTATTAATAAGCGACTATTAGCAAAATTAACTATTCATAAACACATAAAATATCAATTCAAGTCTTTGACCTATAAGTAAACTTCAGTAGTTAAATCTAAAGTGATTGAAAGAAATCACATAGCGCCTAATAGCAAAGAATAAAGATTTTTTTAAATGAAACTAACAAATGTTCAGTCTCAAAGATGCGAGTCAAGCTAACTTTGATATTAAGTTAACCCAACCCGATTGGTGGAAGATTATGATTTTTCAGTTTAATATTAAAGCGTACACCAGTCTCTCCTTGAATGTAATATTATGGTCATGATATCTTAGAAAAATGAAATGTTGGACTACATAGTCCACAAGCTTTATTGGGACCAAATTCACTTATGATATAAAAAAAAACTTTTATAATATCATCCAATGTTTGAAGTTGGCTCAAGATTTGCATAACATCCAGGATTATGGCTAGAACTTTATATTCTATTGTAGATATACTCGTATGTAAGTAAAAATGATACAACCCATTAAATTTCTTTCGGTTTATAATTTGTAATTGGGTCCCGCCTGCTACTAAACTTAATATTTTACTTCGGCTATTTTACTTAGGCTTTCAAGGTCATAATATAGTCTGTTAAACCGAAGTAGAGTTTACTTTGTTTATAGTTTTTTTTTATTTTATTTTTTTTTCTTAACCCAATCTTGTTTTGGTCATTTTAATACATTCCTTTTAAGTTTTTTTGCATTTTTTAATTTCGAGTTTTTGATTTTTTAATTATTTATTTTATTTAAGACTTGTGCCCCAGTCTATTCTGTAAAGGTTTTTGATGATTTTTCAATAACTGTGCAACTTAGAAAGGTCAATATATATTTCCTGAGTTAAACGGTGTTTATTTATTTCATTTTTCTTCAAAACTTCAAAGTATACGGTTCAAAATTTATTGAAAACAATTTATTTGTTTCGTTTTAAATGTGATTGGGCAACGGATATTAATAATTATTCTTTTTTTTTTTCATATAATAGCTCGAGGTTCGGCACAAACATTGCACATTTTATAAACCAGTTATCAAAAACTTTATAAACCAATTTCTTACTCCTAATTAAATTTGACCACACAACTTATATTCATTAGGTTTGGATATTTTTTTTAATGAAAGTATTACTGTTTTGCGCCAAAAATGCGCCATTTTGTTTATTAAAAAAGCTATCTAAGAATATTTGGGTTTTTAAGGCGAATAAAACGATACCGTAGTTGTTGAAATTCATCCAGCCGTTTGAAAGATACGAGGTAATAATTTTTTTTTTACAAACATTGGTACTTAAATTTGAACATACCACTTATATATATATATATATATATATATATATATATATATATATATATATATATATATATATATTAAATTTAAACATACCACTTATGAATTTTTATATATATACATAAGTGTGTATATGTATCTATTTGTAATCCCCTTTTAATTTTTATTTTGATATCCTATTCGATAGATTTAGTTATTTTTTTATTAACGTATTATAATTTTACGCCAAACATCCTTCATTTGTTTATTTTAAAAAAAGCTATCCAAGAACACTTAGGCTATTAATACGAATAAAATGGTAACTTAATTATCAAAATCCATACAGCTGTTTGGAAGATAAAAGGTAATAAAAAAATTACAAGCATACAAGATCACGTGAAAAACATAACCCTTCCTTGGCAGTCAGGTAAGAAAGGGACAACAATTTCGTAAATGTTTACGGTGTGCACTGACGCTGCAGTTTACAATATAAGGTATTGTTACATTAAAATAAGGGTCATACAATAACGACACACACTTATGCGTTTATATTAAAGAAAAAACTTACAAAAAAAATCTAACTCTCATTAATAATATGTCTAAAGGTTAATGGTCCATGGCAAGACAAATATCGATCAGATCGTTTCTCGTCACTAAAATTCAATAACAACTGATTTGTACCAATGAAATTTTTAATTTGTTACGTTTTACCCTTTGAATAAATTGTATTTAAAAATTCATAAATCAGCCGTTAATAATAAATATTTTTAACATAAGCATAAAACTTTACATAAAAGTACATTTAAAATGTATAAAATATGTTTTATAAGTAAATTTCAAAAAAAATACAATGCTCGTATGTGCATGAATTTAAGTTTAAATGAAATTCAGAAATTAGATCACGCTACGGCCTACTAATTGTGTAATAAGAAATACTAAATAATCCAAATTTAAAATGTTCTTATTAGTTACTGAATAAGTATTTGTTACAAGCCTTTAATAAAAATATAATGTAAACAATATATAAAAAGTACTTTTATAGACAAGAAACTGAAGATTAGTTAATAAAAGAATTCTACATCCTACTAACACAGGAAGTGTTTAACTGTCGCCATTTATCTAGCCAAAGACCTCGATAATAGTTACATCGAGAGCGAAAGGAATATTTCAAAAGTTTTTGTTGCGATGAAGTTCGTTCGCGTGGTTACAGTAAGCAACATGATGCCGTAGACACGGAAAAATTGTTGCATTTGACGCTAGTATGAACAAGGGTATCGGCAATGAATGAATGTGAAGTTTTTAATCATGGTTAACGTGGCTGTAAATAGCTGAGTGAACCGTCCGCCGATAACGACACGAAGATAGACTCACCGTAGGATTACTAAGGTTGCTGATGATAAAGCATTCAAATAAGCCGTTTTGAAAAAAAAAATAATTACATTAAATGAAAAACCATCAAATTGTTATGTAAATGTAGTTATTTACTCATATCATGTATATTTTTCTATATTTTATCAACATCCACAAAGTTATAGCCCAAAATATACATTCTACTGCTTAGCACAGGCCCCTTTTCATTTCCGAAAGTGTTTTAGAGCAAAGAAGGATAACGAAAAGGAAATATACGCCACACTGACCCAAATGCGTGTTGGGGGACTTCACATGTCTTGGATTTTTTTTTCTCATACGAGGTTTCCTTACAATGTTTTCCTTTATCGCCACTTGTAATTGCAATTATTAATTTAATTGGTACCGACGAAGGTCAAACCCGGGTTTCTTGCGTATTGTAACTATTCATTTTACAGTGAACGCTTAAAAGTTTCACCCTGAACAACCAACAATACACATACGGCTCTCTATATAATAATAATAATAATAAGGCATTTGACTCGGTGCCCCATACATGGCTAAAGAGAGTCCTCGAGCTGTACAAGATTGACTGTACAGACTGACACTGAAATTATATTTATTTTACAGAAGAGGGCCATTAGAGCAATATATAATTTAAAACCAAAAGAGTCACTGAGACAAAAATTTAAGGAAATTAATATATTAACTCTGGCCTCTCAATACATTTATGAAAATGTAATGTACGTACACAAAAATAAAAGTAGTTTTGCGAAAATAAGTGATATTCATTCTGTAAATACTAGGAGCAGACACAAGTTGGTAGTACCAGTTACTCGACTCCACCGAGTCAGTAATTCATTCTTGGGGCGATGTATACGCTTTTACAACAAAATCCCAGAAAATATACAAAATTTGTCATACACAAAGTTCAAAAATGTTATTAAACTAAGTTTGTATAAAAAGGGTTTTTATAATATTAAGGAGTTTATAGATGATAATAACCCTTGGGAAGGGTGATCGCTACCAAGCTATTTCTAATTTGTCTTGTGTTGTTGATTGTAAACATGATTGTAAGCTATTATTACAAAAAATAGTCCCGCTGGGTTTCTTGCTGGTTCTTCCCAGGACAGAGGTTTTTTTTGCGAACCAGTGGTAAAATAAAAAAGTGACTTTCAATAAGTATTTTTATAATCTACATTGAATAAAAAACTTTCTATTTCTATTTCTGGGACCGGGCCATCATCACAGACAGGACTATTCTTGCGAATAAGCCTGATATTGTGCTGATGGATCGAGCACAGTCAAGGATGTTTTTGGTCGACATTACCATTCCGTATGACGTGAACCTCGTGAAAGCCGAAACAGAGCAACAAAATATCTGGACCTGGCTCACGAGGTGACCGATAAGTGGGGTGGTCTGCCGACCGAAATTATTCCTGTAGTCGTCTCTGCGAATGGGCTAATCCCAGTCAGCCTCTCGGGTCATCTGAGGCGGCTGGGACTACGTGGCGGACCGCTCCGGGCATAAATGCAGAAGGCGGTGCTCCTCGATACCGCCCGCATCGTCCGCCGGTTTCTTTCCCTTTCCCCTAACCCTCGGCCGTTTGGTCTCCCCTGCCGAGGGCTCCCATCTGGTTGGGCTTTTATTTATTTATGTACTTTTATATTTATTTTATGTTATTGATATTTATGTATATTTAACTTTTCATTTTCGTTTATAATTATATATTTATAGAACCCAACCAGATGAGAAAACTATATAGATACCCCACAATAATAATCCTTTGCTGATGGACCAGGCACAGTCAAGTATATTTTTGGTCGATATTACCATCCCGTATGACGAGAACCTCGTGAGAGCCGAAACAGATAAGCAATCAAAATATCTGGACCTGGCTCACGAGTTGACCGGCATGGTGGGGTGGTCTGCCGACCGAAATTATTCCTGTAGTCGTCTCTGCGAATGGGCTAATCCCAGTTAGCCTCTCTGGTCATCTGAGGCGACTGGGACTCCGTGACGGACCGCTCCGGGCTCAAATGCAGAAGGCGGTGCTCCTTGATACCGCCCGCGTCGTCCGCCGGTTTCTTTCCCTTTCACCCTAACCCTTGGCCATTTGGTCTCCCCTGCCGAGGGCTACCTTGGTTGGGCTTTTATTTATTTATGTATTTTCGTATTTATTTTATTTTATTGATATTTATGTATATTTATCTTTTCATTTTCGTTTATAATTATATATTTATACATCCCAACCAGATGAGAAAACTATATAGATACCCCACACATAACAATAATAAGGCATTTGACTCAGTGCCCTATACATGGCTAAAGAGGGTCCTCGAGCTGTACAAGATTGACTGTACAGTTCGAGACTTCCTCGAGCAGTGTATGGGGCGGTGGAGTACGATCCTCTGTCATCTAGGCGAGCGGATGACGACTGCGGAAAGCCGCATAAGGATAAGAAGGGATATATTCCAGGGCGACTGTCTGAGTCCAATCTGGTTTTGCCTCTCTTTGAACCCTCTCAGTACTTTACTGGAGGGTTCCGGGAGGGGATTTCAGCTTCGGAAAGGAGGTACAAAAGTGACCCACCTTTTCTATATGGATGACCTCAAATTATTCGCCTCCAGTCGCTCCCATCTTATGGAATTGCTAAACATCACTTGTGAATTTAGCTATTCGTTTGGAATGGAGCTGGGGACGGATAAGTGTGCGGTCCTCCATGTTGAAAGGGGAAGGGTTGCTAACTCTGAGGGCATAGACTTATCTATGCCCGTCAACTTAAGGACCCTTTCCGAGGCTGAAAAATACCGATACCTGGGTATGTCACAGAACATCGGTATCGATGAGGCTGGTATGAACCAGTCAGTTTGCGACACGTTTTATGCACGTTTGACCAAAGTGCTTAACAGCCTTTTGTCCAGTGTGAATAAGGCACACGCATATAACGGCTGGGTCATACCTGTCCTCATGTATATCTTTGGCATACTCGGGTGGACTCAGACCGAACTTACGCCCTGGATAGAAAAGTCCGCACTACCACGACGTCCCATAGGATGCATCATCCGAGATCGTCGGTAATGAGGCTGTACTTGCCGCGCAAGTATGGTGAACGTGGCTTCCTGAGTGCGCTCACCATGCATAATCGCGAAGTGTGCAGCCTCCGTAATTACTTCCTGGCGAGATCGGATGATCCATTCAGAAACAGATAAGCGAAAAAAATATCTGGACCTGGCTCACGAGGTGACCGATATGTGGGGTGGTCTGCCGGCCGAAATTATTCCTGTAGTCGTCTCTGCGAATGGGCTAATCCCAGTCAGCCTCTCGGGTCATCTGAGGCGACTGGGACTCCGTGACGGACCGCTCCGGGCTCAAATGCAGAAGACGGTGCTCCTCGATTTCGCCCGCATCGTCCGCCGGTTTCTTTTCCTTTCCCCCCTAACCCTCGGCCGTTTGGTCTCCCCTGCCGAGGGCTTCCATCTGGTTGGGCTTTTATTTATTTATGTATTTTTTGTATTTATTTTGTTTTATTGACATTTATGTATATTTATCGTTTCATTTTAGTTTATAATTATATATTTATATAACCCAACCAGATGAGAGAACTATATAGATACCCCAAATAATAATAATAGTAAGCCTAAGGGATATCCAGCACATATGGCGGAAACAAGTTAGTCGATTAAAATCATTCTTCTATACAAAATCCCATACTATCAGTATTCATAAAGCCATCGTAACGAATGATATTAACTACACTCCACTTAACTTAAGCAATCAGATTGAATCCCAAAATACTACCAGTGATAACCCACAGACACACAAAATTGACGAATGGAAGAAGAAAGTTCTCCACGGTCGGCACCCTCATGACTTAGAGCAATCCCACATAAATAAGTTATCTTCAAATAAATGGCTTAAAATAGGCAACTTATTCCCAGAAACAGAAGGATTTATAATAGCTATTCAAGACCAGATCATAATCACAAAAAATTACAGAAAATATATAATCAAAGATCCTACAGTAAATAATGAAAAATGTCGCAAATGCCACACACATTCAGAAACCATTCACCAAACCCATCACAGGCGCATGCACAACTCTTACACAGACTGACTACACTCACAGACACAACCAGGTGGCCAATGTCATTCACCAAAAACTAGCACTCAAATACGCACTCATTCAAGATGCCAACACTCCGTACTACAATTATACACCAAAACCTACTCTAAAAAACACCACACATAAACTTTTTTACGACCGCGGCATTCTCACCGATAGGACAATCCACTATAACCGACCAGATATAATTCTACAAGATAAAATAAATAATATTACTTACCTGATAGACATTGCAGTCCCCAACACACACAACTTGCAGAAGACGATAACTGAAAAAATTAGAAAGTACGAAACAAGAAAAAGTATATGTGGTCCCTATAGTCCTCTCCACAACAGGTGTCATCCCAAATCATCTCCTTCGTAGCTTAAAATTATTACAACTAAAAGAGACTCTATATATTACACTTCAAAGAGCAGCTATATTAAATAAATGCAGAATAGTTAGGAAATTCATGCAGATAGAAAAAAAACGAAATAGGACCTCATCAAATCACATGAACTACACTACACACCACACGCTGCATTTGCTTTGGCTTCGGCCCGTAAATGTAGTTGAAATCCAGCCTAGAGCTGAGAAGTGAAAACACTTACCGTAAATAATAATAATATTCCACAACTATCACACAACGCCATCTAGTCCCAAGCTAAGCAGAGCTTGTGTTATGGGTACTAGACAACTGATAAACATACTTATATATTTCTAAATACATAAATATTATAGATAAATTACACCCAGACACAGAACAAATGATCGTGCTCATCACACAAACGTTTGTCCTGGGTGGGAATCGAACCCACGACCTCCGGCATAGCAGTCAGGGTCACTAACCACTAGACCAACAGGCCTGTCGAAATATATACATAAATACACCCATTTTTGTTGATGTAGGATTTAATAAATAAGAAATATAAAAGTTTTATAATATAATAAAATAATATAACTTCATTCCTGTATGCGACAACGCGTTGAAACAATTTTTAAGTTAGATGTACACAGGAATAACACTTCCTTTTCCAATCCTAATGATTTCTTATATTTACGTGAACACTACACATTTAAAATAAAACTATTAAAATAAAAATATAACTAATTACCCGCGGCTTCGCTCGCGTGGACTTCAATTTAGGAACATGATTAAATTCTGTTCCGGGGCAAAATTTACATAATTCGATAGAAAATTCGAGTCTTCCGAGGTATCCATTAAAAAGGTTAAAATCATAATTGAATTATTTACATTATATTCTTTATATTAATTCGTAGTTAAACTTAATTTAGTTTTAACAAAATAATGATGAATTTCATAGTCATCAATTTTTTTTAACTTCCTGCTAAGAAAATTGAAAATTTTCAAAAGTAGGGAACTTATTGGTTTCACCCCGATTTTCGAAAATCGAGTTTTCATCAGATCTCAAAGTTTTGAGTCCCCAGGAAGCTACTCTGACTAATTTCTATGTATGTATGTATGTAAGTATGTAAACCTTTCATAACTTTTGAACGTCTTGACCGATTGAGGTCCACCTGATGGTAAGTGGTTGCTGTGGTCCATAGACATCTACATCTATCCTCGATTACGAATCAAAATGCAGATGCGATGTCAACGGGCGACAACTAAGACTACAATGGAATGCCTCGTTTCCAGTAAAAAGGGTCGCCGGTTCTCTACATTCACCATACGAAACACAGCAGCATTACGCTACTATTTTACACTGGTATTTTGTGAGAGCGTGGTCCTTCCCCGGTCGAGCCGATCCATTCGTGCTACAACTATACTACTAATATACTAGGCTGGACCAAAAGTATCGGGAATGGAATATTTCCACTGTTCCTGTTATATTAAAATCTTTTTAATTGAAAACTCCTTGGTTTTAAAAATCGAATACCATTTATTTATTTAAAAAAAGATTCTCGGTCTTGTCACAAGGTTTTGTAAAACTTGTTTAGTCGTTGAGAAAATGGAATTGACTCGAGAAAATTCAAGAGCGATGATTTATTATGACTTTCGGAGTGGTTTAACACAAAAACAGTGTGCTGACCGGATGATTTCTGCATTTGGTGATTAAGCCCCATCCAAACTCCACCACAATTTATCGCTGGTTTGCTGAATTTCAATGTGGACGTGTCAAGCTCAGTGATGATCCCTGTCAAGGTCGTCCAAAAACTGCAGTTACCCAAGAAAACGTTGATGCTGTGCGTAAGCTGATTGAGGAAGATCGACATGTGACATACCGCGAAATTCAGGCAACTTTAGACATTGGCATGAGTCAAATACAAATAATCTTGCATGAACAATTAGGTGTAAAAATGTTGTTTTCCCGATGGATACCGCATTCGCTCTGTGAAGAGCGAAAAGCGGCTCGCGTTACTTGGTGCGTCAGAACTCTCGAAAGATTCCACGCAGGATCCTCAAATGCTGTATACAACATCGTATCAGGTAACGAATCCTGGATATACGCGTACGAAACCGAAACAAAAAACCAGTCACGAGTTTGGGTGTTCGAAAATGAGTTAAAGCCAACAAAAATTGTTCGTTGACGGAGGTTTGCAAAAAATGTTGGCCACGTTTGTCTCCAAAACCGGCCATGTTACGACTATTCTCTTGAGGGACAAAGAACGGTTAATGCAGAATGGTATGCTAGCATTTGTTTGCCACAGGTCGTTTTTGCCACAACCGCCGCATCATCCTCCATCACGACAATGCGAGTTCTCACACCGCACACAGAACAAAAGAGTTTTTAGAGCAAGAAAACATAGAATTATTAGACCATCCGCCGTACAGCCCCGACCTAAGCCCTAATGATTTCTATACTTTCCCTAAAATAAAGAATAAATTGCGTGGACTGAGATTTTCATCACCTGAAGAAGCTGTGGACGCCTGCAAAACGGCCATTTTGGAGATCCCAACTTCCGAATGGAATGGTTGCTTCAATGATTGGTTCCATCGTATGAAAAAATGTATCAAATTTCGCGGAGAATACTTCGAAAAGCAATAAATACATATTTAAATAGTAATGTTGTGTCACTTCCTTGATTTCCGAAATTTTCAGTGCCGCCCTCGTAACTGCAGCATGGCTCTACCCTGCATAAAACGGTAATTCACGTTCATTCACGATATTTCATTCATATACTAGGCCCCAAATAAACAAAAGATGGACATCATAATCTTTCTGATAACAGATCAAAATAATTAAACCTGCCATTGCCAATCCGCCTGCCAAGTGTGGCAACTACAGAGAATATCCAGCTTATTTGACAATCTATGTCGGAGACCTATGTTCAGTTCAGTGGATTATACATAGGCCTGGCAGGCTGTATTACAACAATGATGAGTTCTACTCATTTTGCTACCCATAATATTTACGATAGAATGAAAATAAAAGTTAACATCTCTGAAAATATGAAAGAAATAAAAACTGCATAATTGCCCCGTTAAAAGTAAAAAAGTAGCAGTCTACATAAATCCAACAACTGGGCACAGGCCGCAGAGAGTTTCGAGTCAAAAAGTGTTCGCTGCGCTGACAGATATGCAGGTTTCCTCACGATGTTTTCCTTCATTGCTGAGAACATTGTAAATCGACACTTCTAATTGCTATTAAAATATATCGAATTTGCGTTGCGTACGAACTATGAAATTTACGTTTGGATCAGTTTGATTACCGCTTTGACAAGTAAAATAAAATGGAGGTTTGTTTAAGTAAAATCTGCTTTCTTTCAGAATTAAAGTAATTTTAGCAAGAGCCTGTTCATTTACATATACTCATGTGAGCTATGAAACCTTGACTGTCAGAAAAATATTAAACATGTTTGAAAATACGAAAGCCATGTTAAATGACAAACTGATTTATAAGTCTTATTAAAGGTAAAAAAAGTAAAGAAGCAGCTTTAAAACGTCTCACGGCTGTACACAGAGCTCCTCGTTACCTACAAGTATAGTATTTTGTGAGGAGAAAAGAATATATTGCAATGACTCAATACATATAATCGGTTTTCACTTTTCCACAACTTTTTTAACTACTCTACCATCTAGATTTCCCCACGAAGTTATTTTCTACCACTTCACCGAACATGTGGTAAGTCAATACGTAAAATTTCTTATAACAGTTTTATTTGTCCTCGTGAGAATCTTACACGTTTTGTTCCCGTGCTATGGTGAAATCTCACAGCGAGCTCTTGTATTTGTTCAAATAAAATTCATAAAAACTGAACTGAAGCTTTTGCACGATTTTTGACCACATTTACCTAGTAATTAGGCAGCCAACAATGACATGAACTATTCCATCAAATAGAGAAAAAATCTCACAGAGCACTTAATTTTCATGCTGCTAAATAAGTATTCAGTAGCATTCTAGTGTATTATTTAACTTTATCGATGAGTTATCATTAGTTTATTTAGCAGAACGTAGATAGATAGCTGATATTAAAAGATAGATAGATTACACTATCTTGTAATATCAGCGATACAATGCTGGGGTGCGACCCCAAGTAACAAAGCCGCAAACATTTATTTTTTATATAAATAAGGCATAAAAGTGATGTTGATTCTGTTAAAAATTCTGTTTCTGTTAAAAATACGCTTTCAGCTCTGCTAGCAGTGAAAATCTATTTGACGATATCATGAAATATCAATGTTGTGTTTAGTTAATTATTGATACGATCTATTCTATGACCTGGTCACAATATATATATATATATATATATATATATATATATATATATATATATAGAATCTCTTTAATTAAACTATAAAGATATAGAAAGTTTTAAAAAAAATTCCAGATAGACCAGTTTTAATTAGTCTACACATTAATTAAAAACCAATTTAATTCTATAGATTTCACTATTATCTATTTAAATTATTACACTTTTAAAATAAGATAACGAAAAAAAAAACTAAACGTTAGTACAAAATTTTTTATAAATCTAATTATTTAAATATATAAATGTAGGTTATTATTTAATTTATTAGTTACAGTCCATTTAATGATAGATGGCGCTGTTTGGAATACTAAAACTTAGATCGTCGCCATAGTTTCAAATTATTACACAAGGTGGTAAAATTAATTTTAAATTTTATTTATAAATATGGTATTTATTTCAAAAAAAAAAACATACTTAACCTTCTTAATTGAAGTTTCGTAATCGAATCGATCTACCTACATACAAAATTTCATGGAAATCGGTACCCAATAGTTTTTGCGTAAATCGTGAATACACAGACAGACAAACAAAAACTCTAAAAACCACTAATTTGGCTTCAGTACACTTTATTTAGTCCCCTGGACTTGTTTACAACTCTTCTATAGATTTATTATATGTACAGACATAGATTCCCAACGTTTCAAGCACTTTACAGCGCCCGTGGCCACGGGGGCTGAGATGTTCGACATCCCAATGTCATAGTTAACTACGGCTACCTCCAGATTAAAGTTATTAATTTTGTTCCGATCTACACAGTATGAACTTATGTTGTCTTGAAGTCATTTTGTTGTATGTTTGGGTTGTACCTCTCTTAGAACAAAATCATTTATTGAGTAATCCGGTGTTGAAACTCTAAGTCACCCACGCTGCTGCACTACAGCCCTAACTTAGCTCCTTGTGATTTCTTTTTGTTCCCAAGAGTCAAAGAAAAAAAAATAAAAGGCAAGTTTTTTCAAGCGCTGAAGAAGCCGTGGCTGCGACGCGATGAAGCGATTTCCGACCTGTCAGATCAAAACTGGGAAAAGTGTTTCCAGAGTTTGTTTAGGCAATTTGTTTAGAGCATGATGGAGAATATTTTGAAAAGATGTAAAATAAATATCAATAGTATCTAGAATACTTTTTATATATCTCAAAATTTATTGAGAGTCCCACGCAAACTTACTATATTCATTTCTTGTTGCAAACCTTTGGCACGCACACAATGAGTCACCAAAGATTCATCGTAATCGGATGAATGGTATAGGAACGTAAACGGAACCAACAAAAATTCCTATTTTTATTATATAGATTATAATCAAACTATTTTCTACGTTTTTAAGTATTAAATTACTTTTTTCTTTTTTTTAATTTTAGGTTATGGTATACATCTCTAGAGGCCAATTTTCCTAACATTAATTTATATCATTAATACCTAAAGGTATTGAATTGTAAACTAATAAAATCCTGATAGGTTAACAAGCTCCAACAATTTTCTAAAGCATTGCTAAAATTGGAAAATAGGAAAGCGCGTCAAAATATTCTGATATAATTTTTTTGAATCTGTTAGCTAGTAGTCATGACTTATTTAAGACGATGCAAAATATTACATACAGCTTCTTTAAACATCATAACTATCAATTATTGAAAAAGCTTCCATCCTTATGAAACCACTTCAAAGAGGATAGCAAAAAGTAGATATTGGATTGAATTGAAGACTGGTCGCGGTTAAACTTTGTATATTACAAAAGTCTTGAAACATAATAAGCTTAATTAAATTTTGGCCTCTTAAAAGGTTGGCGCGCTTTGCAGAGCGGGAGAGTATTAGTAGAGTACATACCGGGACACAGCCAGCAACTTTACAAGACGCAGGTTTGGCCGAACATGGAATACTGTATCCATCTCTGGGCTGGGACTCCCCAGTGCTAGCCATTTGAGCGCATTCGGCGCAGAGCCGTTCGAATCGTCGGCGACCGAGCTTTTCCCAATGGGCTTAACTCACTGACACTGCGAGGAGATGTTGCATCTCTTTCCGTATTTTATTGCATTTACCACGGGAAGTGCACTGAAGAATTGTTTGGACTAATCCAGCCGCAATTTTCACCATCTCACATCGCGACGTAATTTACGATACCTTCCATACCATCTGGATGATTGGCGGTCCACCACTGTGCGATTTAAAAGAAGTTTTCTTCCTCTCACAACTTCCTTGTGGAATCGACTGGCACCAGAGATTTTTTCGTACCAATACGACTTAGGGACCTTCAAAATCAAATAATCATAAGCCACAACACAGTTCTAACTTGAAAAGTATGTTCCTTTATCCAGTAGATAAGTGTGAAATAATAGACATAGTTAAAAAATTAAAAAACAAACCCAGCTATGGATATGATAATATACCCATTAGAGTAATCAAAGAAAGCATATCTTTTATTGCTGACCCGCTTGTACATATCATAAACATAATGTTGGAAACAGGAGAATTTCCTAATTCTTTGAAAAAAGCTCTCATAAAGCCATTATATAAAAAAGGATCACGGCACGACATAAATAACTATAGACCAATTGCACTGTTACCAAGTTTTTCTAAAATATTTGAAAAAGTAATATATATCAGAATCACAAAGTTTCTAGATATTAATAATATTCTAAATAAAAACCAATACGGATTTCAAAAAAATAAAACTACTTTTCTGGCAATATATAAACTATTTAATAGCATTTGGCATAAAATCAATGATAAAAAACAATGTTCTGCTCTCTTTATTGATATGTCAAAAGCGTTTGACTGTGTAAAATATGATATTTTGCTTAATAAATTAGAAGGCATAGGAATAAGGGGACTATCACTTAAATTAATAGAAAATTATTTAAATAATAGAATGCAAGCAACTGTTTTTGAGATATATAATGAATCTACAAAAATGGTTGAGGTAGTTAAATCTGAATTTGAAAATGTAATACTGGGTGTACCACAAGGCAGTTTATTGGGGCCTCCTTTATTTTTATTATATATTAATGATCTCCCAAACATAGTTACACACCTATGCGTAATGTATGCCGATGATGCAACTATATTTATTTCTAATGATGACTTAAATGAATCTGATTATGAAAATGAAATAAACAAAACATTAAAAACAGTTACTGATTGGCTGCAGTCAATAAACTTAAAAGTAAACCTGTCAAAAACCAAACTCGTACAATTTAGAAATTACAAAAGTGTACCCGCCAAATTAAATATAACCGTGAACGATATAGCGGTCGAAGAAGTAATGAACATAAATTTTCTAGGAGTCGAAATAGATCAACATCTAAACTGGAAGGCACATATTGCAAAAATAAACAAAAAGATATTCAGTGCATGTTACGCATTGTCCATCCTGGCAGAGACTACAAATATAAGTGTTACTAGAAATGCCTATTTTGGAAGCGTTTATCCACTCCTAACTTACGGTATCATATACTGGGGAAACTCTACAGATATACAATCCACATTCGTTCTCCAGAAAAAATGTCTTAGAACAATATATAACATGCATAGTACTGAATCATTAAGAGATGTCTTCAGAACAAAGGGTTTCCTAACACTGACTGGAATCTTTATCCTAGAGTTATGTTTATTTGTTAAAAACAATATGCAATATTTTAATTTGAAATATGATTCAAAGAAAAACATTCGCAATCAATATAAATATGATATAAGCTTACCTATTATTAAAAATATGATTTACTATAAAAGTACCTACATTACTGCTATTCGTGTATACAATCAGTTACCACCAGCTATTAAACAATTAAATGGAAATATGTTTAAAAAAAAATTAAAGAAATTGTTAATTGAAAATGTTTTTTACAATCTCAATGAGTATTTTAATAAAATAAATGTTAGTATGTAGTAAATTTAAAAATTATTTTTTAATTGTTGCATACCCGAAATGGGTAAACTGTTGAGCCTAAAACTATATGTTTTTGTACTAAGATCTTATTGTACACAGTTATGCAATAAATGTATCTTTATCTTTATCTTTAAAAAAAAGAGCCTACTTCTTTTTTAAAGGACCGGCAACGCATCTACGATTTTCTGGTGTTGCAGGCGTTCATGGGCGACGGTAGTCACTTACCATCAGGTGAACCGCATGCTCGTTTGCCACCTCTCCTATTAAAAAATGAAACAAAATATAAGTTAACATAAAAAAGGTATAATGTATTTAACTTTAAAGAAGTTACAACAGTATTTGATCAGATTTATAAATAAACCGCGAGATTCATCTTTTGAGAGATTACGACACATTTTCTCGTCAGATATACCTCGAAACATGAAACATGAAAACTGGATTGTGGAACCAGTGTGTGTTACCGGTGATGACTTATGTATCTGAGACGTGGTCCTTCACTGCTAGTCGTGTGAGAAAGCTCAAGGTCGCTCAGCGAGCTACGGAAAAAGCTATACTTGGGGTTAATCCGCATGATAAACTTATAAAAGAGAATACCCCCAGTAGAACCAGAGTAACTGAAGTAGACCAAGGGATTATTTAGATAAAATGACAGTAGGCCGGCCATATAACTCGAAGAATCGACAATCGATGGGAAACATAGGGTCTCATCTCATATGTATTTTCTAATGTAGTGGCGTGGGGGTAGTTTTGGGATTAATGTTGACGGTGATTGTGCACACAATTATGGAACGATGGTAGATGCTCCTCAAACTATCTAGTAGTTAGTTAGTAGACACCATTTTATTTTTCACTTGGACCTTAAATTATTAACATCTTTAAATAATAGTATTATATTTTTTATACTTAAAATAATGATAGAAGTTTCATGTTCAAACATTTTTGTTCACTAATCAAATTGATAAGCTTACTTCGCGGTAATCCTGCCAAAGAGAAAATCCTTTTCGCAATTTAATAAGCTAGTCACGTTCACACGATCCAATTAAGCAAGGAATGCAGCAACGTGAGCCACGTTTCTTATATATAATCTCATGAAGGAAAAACAAAAAATATTTTAATTCTGTTGTTTTAGTAGTGATGGTAAAATAAATAAGGCATTATATTTATTACAATTCAAGTACCATTCAAATATTAACAAATCTCAGGTATTCTAAAAAATATTTTTTACAGAATTAGTTACTAATCAGTCCACTAGCAGCCCAAGCCACGCTCCAAGACATGGACCTCTTTTAAGTTAAGGAGATTTTTTCAAATTTATTATTTACGATTTTTATTACCTTCATAAAGTATTCTATCAATGAAATGAATTGGGGAACCAAGTTTTTAGTATAGCGTTCACCAAGTTCATTTTTGTTATATTTATATAAATTTTTAATCGTTGAAACTTAAATCTGCATTGTGAAAATTTTAGATTCTGGCTCTAATTTATACTGCTGTATGGAATATAACAGAGGTAAACTATAAAGTTGCCGTTTTACTGGAATGGCCGTTTTGAATTAAAATTAAACCAAGATTCGTAATTAAAACTTTTCTTACACAAAAAAACATGCATGCACACAACAACATGTTCGTCCATACATTCCATGCATTTTTTCATTGGCTTATTACTATATAATTATTGAAAATATATAAAAACTTTTTAATTTATTTGCCTGAATTATCTAGCATATTGTCACACATGTGCAATTAATAAAATATTAATTGCACATGTGTGACAATATGTTATGAAGTTATCATCCACACAGATCAATACAAATTTAGTTTTACTTAATGCAAAATAAATAAGTTATAATTTTTGTTAACTTTGAATAGCACATGATTTCTGTTAGGAACACTAAAAATTAAATTTGAAAACTTAAGTACCACTTCATTTTTATGTTCTGTGAAAAAATAAACAGAAAGCTTATAAAATCGCATCGACGTCACTCTGTCGGTGTTTTCTCTGAGAGTGTTTTCTGTAGATTGAAACTTGATATAATTACAAAATGCGGTTACCCATATACAGACATAAGGGGTAAGGGATTGAGAACTGGTGACACGGCATAATATGTTCTTGACCGAGTATAATATCTCTTTCATTGATCGTTTCACCATTTCGTTTCCTTAATAACCACAACTTTTCCTTAGTGATGATTTCTTATATTTACGCGAACACTACAAATTTAAATAAAACTATTTTTTGCACATTTTATCCCGTATGTCAACTTTTTTGTATTCCCGACGTTTCGAGCACTTTACGGCACCCACGGTCATGAGGAGAACTGAGGTGTTTGACGTCCCGATGTCATAGTTAACCACGGTTACCCCCCACAGATTAAAATGATTAATTTTTTTCCGATCTACACAGTATTAACTTATAGTATCTTGAATTATTGCTAGGTTCTGTTGTCTTGCTAGGTGTGTGCTAGGTTTTTATAAATTATGAGATCCCAAGCAGATGGTCCCAGTCGGCACCCAACCATCTTCTGTATTGCAATTAGGATGACATCAATAGCCTCGCGAATCATCCTTGGAAGGAATCGGTGTTCTTAAGCGAGGATTTGAGGGTTATCAAATCTGATGTAGTAACGGGGGTGATCCTGTACGTGTTCACAGACTGCAGACTTTCCGGAGCGTCGATTCTTCATATCAGCTATATGTTCTTTAACGCGGGTTATAATTTATCTTTTAGTATGTCCTATGTAAGAGATACCACATTCATATTATAGAATTCTGGATTGTACACTCCTGCATCTTGCAGAGGGACATTACAATTGACTGATGAATGAATTGTTTGCCTCTAACTCCATTGTAAACTCAACTTTAGAATTTTTGGAGTTAACATGGTCTAAAAATGCAGTTACTTTATCTAAAGGTATAATTGTGAAAGTGTCGTCTACATAACGCTTGTAGAATCTTGGATTTACGAGAGAAGGAAGCAGGGCTTCCTCCGCAAAATCTTCCATGAATATGTCGGCAACAATGGGAGACACAGATAAACCCATCGCCACGCCATCTACTTGCTTGTAGGACTCCTCCTTCCACGATAGATAGCCAGATTTAAGGCAGTGTCTGAGTAATACTGCATATTCTACAGGTATTTTGTTTCCTTTCAGCCTTCTAGTTAAAATTGAGATGCAGTCTTCAACAGGTAAGCACGAGAACAATGACTGCACATCAAAACTGACCATAGTTTTATTGTCTGCCAGATGTAGGTCTTTAATCTTGCTGACAAAATGGTAGGTATCCTTTATGTGTGTTCTTGTATGTCCCCGGATCGGTAAAAGTATTTTCGCTAAGTGTTGAGCCAATCTGTAAGTTGGTGAATCAATTTGGCTCACTATGGGAACGTAGTAGAGCATTGCGCTTGTGTATTTTTGATAACCCATACAACTTTGGTGATTTATCACATGTAGCTATTATCGATTTTACGACCAAATTTCGAGTTTATTTAACGTTTTGATGCAAAAATTATAATTAAATGTCGTTAAAACTGTCTTTAATTCACTGGATCATGTGTCTATGAATTTGTTTATGTCATGTAGGTTGGAGTGTTTTAGTTGGATTACCGTCCGTAATAACTTATTACTTGCCTGATTTAAGCAACAAATAGCACTCAACACTCCGAAAAATTAAATCTGGACGTAAAATCGATAACTATGACACCGTGACCATTGGTGCTGTAGTGTGTGTTCGAAACGTCGGGAATATAAAAAAATTTACATACTACTATATTTGAGTAATTATAGTGAAAAATAGCCTACACTGTAGGTAATATATATCTTCACTTTTACTTATTCTACAATAACTTGACTACCAAACCGACAAATCTAGCCAAATTTTCAGCTATGAATTCTTCATTTCAGCTATGAAAGCTTCCAAATGGTCTTACTTTGATCTTGTTAACATCTGGGCCGAAGAATGTATGGAGACGTCTCCTTTTAATTTAATGAGAGATAGCTTATGATGGAAATTCAAAAACTTTTTGCTCGCCAGATATCTCCATATTCATATTGCCATGTAAAATATGGTATCTCGAACGATTTGGATTTGAGCCAAAATATCAGCACAGGATTATTACAAAGGCGAAATAGACCAATTAATTTTGTAATGGTTCTGCAAATTGAAGATAAGCCTTGCTTTGAGCAGATAAAAACAAAGACCAAAATTAGATTCCTAATTTTATTACAAAAGCGCATAATAAAAAAATTCGTCATTTTATTCGTTTATTCTCTTTTAAAAAAGAAATACTAACGCAATCAAAATTTATTTTGGTTGCCATTTCTATTCACATGTAGCCTTTAATTAAAAATGGATAATAAAAACAAATTGGTTACTCAAATATTTGTTAGGCATTATTCGTTTATGAATATGGCTTCCATCACGGTGTAGCCTTGTCCAGTTTTTGGTTATGTTCAATTCAGTCAAACACGCAATCTAAAAAGTAGAAAAGAAAATTTTATAAAAAAGCACATTAAATTTTTAACTTATATATTGTTACGCACCTAAGTCGACGGCACTAGCGCCATCTAGTCTCGAACCGAAGAACTAAACTTCTAGAAGTTAAAACTCGAACTCTCGGTACCTTGCGCGTGTTTACTTGAATATTCCGGATATTTCGGTGCTAATTTATATTTATAGGCGCTGCAAGATGCGATCGGGGAAGTATTGAAGTTGCCGAGACAAGCGAAGCTTCGGAGCGGAATAAAGTGAATCAGTGTGAATTAATTATTAGCGTTTTTTAACTTTAATTAGTGTAAAGTGAATTAAAGTGTTAATTTAGGTAATTCTATCGGCAATTTTTATTGTCACGAACCTCAAGCTCGTAACAATTGGTGTCAGAAGTCAGAAGTGGGATAAAATCATGCCGATTTTACCTAAGGAGGAAACGGAGGGTGTCCGTACCCGAAGTCAACGCCAGCAGGAGACGGACCAAAGAAGATTTGGTGGTGCAACGCCGCAGACGTCGGAGGGCCAGGCACCGGCTGCAGGCCCGTCAGTAGCTCCTACATCTGCAGCACCTTATTTAGGTGCTCTGATGGTGATGCTGCAGGAACAAGCTCGCCGACAGGAGGAACAGGTTCTTCGGTTGGAAGAGCAGCTGCGGGGCGGACAAGAGGAACAGGTTCGTCGTTTGGAAGAGCAGCTGTGGGGCGGATAAGAAGAACAGGTCCGTCGTTTGGAAGATCAGCTGCGGGGCGGACAAGAGGAACAGGCCCGTCGGTTGGAAGAGCAAATGCTCCTCATGATGGATCTTCACGCTACCTTCGGGAAGGTTCACGAGGTTAAGGATAGGGTTGCTCAGCATGACAACCACCTGTCGGAAGCCGAAACCCAAATCGCGAAGGCTGAAACCCAAATCAAGGAAGCTAAAACCCAAATCGACCAAGTGAACAATCAAGTAGACAACGTGGTGGCTGATGTGAAGAAAACGCTGGACGATCTCAAACTGGGGGATGGAACTACACCTCCCGTAGTAGCTAAAACACCTTCAGTACGGGGATTCAAAGTGCCGCCGTTCGACGGGACTTCTTCCTGGGCGGCCTACAAAATCCAGTTCGAGGCTGTTATGAAGGCAAACGGCTGGAATAAAATTCAGGCCATGACTGCTCTCACACTAGGCCTGCACGACCGGGCCTTAACTGTTCTAGAAGCTCTCGGTAAAGAAGTGACTTACGAGCAGCTCCTTGAGGCATTGGAGGCTAGATATGGCGACGCTCACCTGGAACACGTCTTTCGAGCGCAGCTTAGAGATCGCGTGCAACGCAGCAACGAAAACCTGCAGCAATGGGCTCTAGAGGTGGAGAAGCTGGTGCGAAAAGCATACCAGTCTGTACCTGCGCTCATTGAAGGGAACCTGGTGCAGACATTCATCGACGGCATCCGCGACCTGGAAGTCAGAGCTGCTGTGAGGCTCGGGCACCACGAGACGCTTAAAGACGCCTTGGCCCATGCACTGGAGGTGGAAGCCGTGCGGCAGGATCATCGTTCCCATCGCATCAGGGAGGTTGCAGCAGCTACAGTACGCGACCGCAATAAAGGATACAGCCCTAGGTGCTATGGCTGTGGGGAAATGGGCCGTCTTCGATCCAGCTGCCGTAAGCGAACCCTAGAAAGGGAAGGTGAACGATCTCAGGAAGGGTAGTGCGGCCAACAGCACCGCCCAGCAGCAGCAGGGAAATGAGTAAAAGCCAGAACTGCGGGGCGGGTGCTGGCTGATGTTAAAAGAGCCCCAAGGATCTCGATCTCACAAACCCATGATGGGAACAGTCTAATCATCAAGGGCGAGGTCAACGGAGTGCCGTGTAACCTGACCATAGACACTGGAGCCTCTCGTACGGTTGTTAGTTCCCAAATTATAAGTCAGTTTCTTGGAGACTCCGCATACAACCGAGAACGCATTAATTTGGTAACAGCCACCGGTCAGCGTATACCCGTCCGTGGAGAGAAGGAGATGGAGTTGAAGCTAGGCAACGTGATCTATCTGCATAATGTCATCGTGGCTGATATAATGGACGACTGCATCCTAGGCCTAGACTTTATGAGGAATAATTGTTGTGAGATCGACGTTAAGCAAGGTGTTTTGAAATGTGGACAAGAGGAACTTTTTATGGAAGGTGCGTTACCAGGGAATGTGTACAGCATTAAGAAGATTGTTCTTCCGCCGAGATCGGAAACGATTGTTCCGGTTAGTCTTCCTCGAAACGCTGGGCAACCTCACCGTTGTGTACTTGTGGAAAGGGTAAACAATGACCTTCCATGGAAAGTAGCTCGAACCTTGATCAGGACCACTGACATCTCAGGAGTACGTGTGCTGAACCTTTGTGACCGGGAACAGATTATAGAAAAAGGCACACTGGTTGGTACTTGTGAGGAAGTGGATTGGTTACGCCGGTGCCAATATATATCGAGTGGGACTCCCAGAAACGAGAACGAGTCAGAAACGAGAGTGATCACACTTTTGGAAGACTGTCGCAGTGTTCTCTCCCCGAACGAATTGGTCAAGGCGAAGAAGTTGTTACTCAAGTACGCCGATGTATTCTCATCAAACGATACTGACATGGGAAAGACTGGCTTAGTTCAACACAAAATAAACACAGGAGAAGAATTGCCTATCCGTCAGCGGCCAAGAAGATTGCCGGTAGCACGTGAAAAGGAAGTGGAAACCATGGTTGAGGGAATGGTGAAGGATGGTGTTATTGAACCTTCATCTAGTCCATGGTGTTTACCCGTGGTGCTGGTAAAGAAGAAGGATGGAAGCATGCGGTTCTGTGTTGATTACCGACGTCTGAACGACGTTACAAAGAAGGACAGCTATCCCTTGCCAAGAATTGATGACACGCTGGACATGCTTACAGGAGTAAAGTGTTTTAGCACGCTGGATCTAAAAAAGTGTCTACTGGCAAGTTGAAATTGACCCTAAGGACAAGGAGAAAACTGCGTTCTCGACGGGAAAGGGTCTGTGGCAATTTAAAGTAATGCTGTTTGGGTTGTGCAATGCTCTAGCAACGTTTGAAAGGCTGATGGAACTTGTACTTACCGGGCTAATTGGCGATGCCTGTCTGGTCGGATGAGGAGAACTTCGGGTTTGAAGGGGTATTTGGCGGTATTTTTGGGTTTTTGCTCCTATTACCGGCGATTTGTGAAGAACTTTGCAGATATAGCCAAAGCTCTGCACAAGCTAACCGAGGAGAAGCGACATTTCTGCTGGGATGAAAGTTGCAATATCGTATTCCAGGAGCTCAAGGACCGTCTGTGCAAAACACCTATTTTGTGATACCCTTATGCAAGCAAAGAATTTATAGTTGACACAGATGCAAGTGATATAGGTCTTGGCGGTGTGTTGTCTCAACGGAATGGTGACCAAGAGGTCGTGATAGCGTACTTCAGCAAGTCGTTGTCAAAACCGGAAAGGAACTATTGTGTCACAAGACGCGAATTGCTAGCTGTGGTAAATCTTCTGGGACGAAAATTTCGCTTAAGAACTGACCATGCTGCACTAAAATGGCTATTGCAGTTTAAAAATCCAGAAGGACAAGTTGCGAGGTGGATTGAACTACTGCATGAATACGACTTTGAGATCGAACATCGCAGTGGGAAATCTCATGGCAACGCAGATGCATTGTCACGAAGACCTTGTCCTGAAAATTGCAAACATTGTACTAGGCAGGAGAGTAAGGAAGTCGTACCCGTGAGGATTCTCAGGACAGACCACCTCAGCAAGCAACGCGTGGAAGGACAGCTTACAACATGCACAGCAGGAAGATCCGGACATCAAGCCGATTCTGGAATGGATGAAGGCCAGTGCTCCCAAGCCCAAGTGGAGCGACGTCTCAGCGATGAGTTCGACCACTAAAAGCTATTGGGACCAATGGGACAGCTTGCTGCTTCAGGATGGAGTTCTATGCCGTAAATGGGAAAATGTTCGGGGAGACAGCTGTCACTTGCAAATGGTTGTCCCTAAAGCTAAAGTACCGGATTTTCTACAGCTGTACCATAATGATTGTTCCGGAGGTCATCTGGGAGTTAAAAGAACTCTACTAAAGATCCGAGAACGGTTTTATTGGGTCCACTGTCGAAACGATGTCGAGGACTGGTGTCGCAAATGTACAAGTTGTGCGGCTGTAAAGGGACCTCAGATTCGTAGTAGAGGTGCATTGAAGTTGTACAATGTTGGTGCACCATGGGAGAGAATAGCCATTGACGTGGCGGGGCCGTTTCCGGAGAGTGAAAGCGGTAACAAGTATTACATGGTTGTGATGGATTACTTCACTAAGTGGCCAGAAGTCTTTGCCATTCCAAATCAAGAAGCTTCAATAGTTGCAGATAAACTAGTTCATGAAGTCTTCTGTCGTTTTGGAGTACCTTTGGAGATTCACAGCGATCAAGGAAGGAATTTTGAGTCTCAAATATTCCAGGAAACTTGCCGAGTACCCATAACCGGGTTCCCATAAAACAAGAACGACTTCTTATCACCCGCAATCTGATGGAATGGTAGAACGATTTAATCAGACATTGGAGAGGTACCTAGCAAGAGTTGTAGTCAATCGGCAACGAGATTGGGACAAGTACATACAACCGTTTTTATTGTCGTATCGAAGTTCTGTTCACGAAAGTACAGCAGTGACACCAGCTTTCGCAAACTTTGGAAGAGAATTACGGCTGCCTGCAGACCTGAGGGATCTATGCCACACGCAGTATAACCTATTATGCAAATGACTTGCGGAACAAAATGAATGACATTTATGAGCACGTCGACAATCGGGCCAGCAAATGTCTGAGAAGATGAAAACCCGGTACGACCGCAAAATGAACAATAATGGGTTCGACGAAGGTTCACTAGTGTGGTTGCACAATCCAGTCCGCAGTAAAGGGAAATCTCCTAAGCTTCAAGCTAAATGGGACGGCCCGTACCGGATTGTGACCAGGATCAACGATGTAACCTACCGGATACAGAAAGGCGCAAGAGGGACTCCTAAGATCGTCCATGTGGATCGCCTGGCGTGTTATTATGGGGCCGATAATGCTCGGGACGAGCATGTCTTAGGAGGGGGCAGTGTTACGCGCCTAAGTCGACGGCACTAGCGCCATCTAGTCTCGAACCGAAACTAGTCGAGAACTAAACTTCTAGAAGTTGAAACTCGAACTCTCAGTACCTTGCGCGTGTTTACTTGAATATTCCGGATATTTCGGTGCTAATTTATATTTGCGATCGGGGAAATATTGAAGTTGGCGAGACAAGCGAAGTTTCGGAGCGGAATAAAGTGAATCAGTGTGATTAATTATTAGTGTTTTTTTAACTTTAATTAGTGTAAAGTGAATTAAAGTGTTAATTTAGGTAATTCTATCGGCAATTTTTATTGTCACGAACCTCAAGCTCGTAACAATATTTTTACCAATCTTTTTAAGTTATGACTAGATTGATAGACTAAATCATTGATTTCTAGTTGATAATCACAACTCGTTAATATTTGCACTACAAAATATTCTACTAACTTCATCATCATCATCATATTACAGCCCTTTCACAAATCCACTGCTGAACATAGGCCTCCCCCAAGTAATGCCACAAAGCACGGTCCTGAGCCACCTGCATCCATCGACTTCCTGCATATCTTACCAGGTCGTCACTCCATCTAGTGGGGGGTCGCCCTACACTACGCCTACTGGTACGAGGCTGCCACTCGAGAAGTTTTCTTCCCCATCGGTTATCAGTTAGCTATATGGCCGGCCATTGACTTCAGCTTATCGTTGCGCTATGTCGGTCACTCTGGTTTTACTGCGGATATCCTAATTTTTGAGTCTATCACGTAGAGAAACTCCGAGCATAGCCCTCTCCACAGCTCGCTGAGCGACCTTGAGCGTCCTCATACGGCCAGCAGTGAAGGACCACGTCCCAGATCCGTAAGTCATCACTGGCAACACGCACTGGTTGTACAATCCAGTTTTCAGAGATTGAGGTATACCTGACGAGAAGATGTGTCGTAATTTCCCGAACGCCTTCCAGCCGAGTTGAATCCGTCGATTGATCTCTTGGTCGAAGTTGGACTTACCTAGTCGGACTATTTGTCCCAGGTAAACGTACTCGTCAACAACTTCAAGCATAGTGCTCCCAACAACTACCGGCATAGGTGTGACATGGATATTAAACATGATCTTTGTTTTATCCATGTTCATCTTAAGACCTATCCGTTGGGAGACACCATTGAGGTCATTGAGCATAGTGCTTAGGTCCTCCTATATCGTCGACAAATCGAAGGTGAGTGATGTACTCGCCATTGATGTTAATACCGTATCCTTTCCAGTCCAGTAGCTTGAAAACGTCTTCCAATGCAGCGGTGAAGAGTTTCGGGGAAGTAACGTCACCCTGTCTTACACCTCTCTGCTGTTGGATAGGTTTCGAGCTCTGGTTCTGTACTCGGATAGCCGTCGTAGCCCTACTTTACGAACACTTCAGCACTTCGATATACCGACAGTCAACTTGACACCGCTGAAGGGACTGTAGCACCGCCCAAATTTCGACGGAATCAAAGGCTTTCTCATATTCCACATACGCCAGGCAAAGTGGCAGATTGTACTCTTGGGTCTTCTGTACAATCTGCCGCAGGGTATGTATGTGGTCTATGGTACTGAAGCCTTTTCGGAAACCGGCTTGTTCGGGAGGCTGGAAGTCGTTAAGTCTGCGTGCGAGACGATTCGTAATCTTGATATCTACTATCGTATCTTGATTCTTCTACTAACTTAATAATATGATATTACTTACGTTTTATTTAAATTAATTTATTGACTACAATCAACTCATCGATAAATATTCAAACTTATGTGATACAGAAACATAATATGTGATTATTTACGATATGATTAATTTTGAATAAGTAAAGAAGCAGTCTCTAAGGTCTCAAGAGAGTTTAATTTATTTTACATTCTACTAAGCAGCATAAGTAAGTATTAGGGAATTCCTGAAAACGGGTGGGCGGTTCGCAAATCCGCGTCGCCGGCCTTCAGTCACGAACCGGATCTACTGTCTGAGCCTGGCTTGCTATTTTGTGAGTTAAGCTGAAGAAAATAAATATACACTTATTATTAATATCTATCACCTATCTTTTCTCTAGCAAATACTAAATATAAATATATTGAACATCTACCAAAAACGTTTTCAGTTTGAATCCACTATTTGATGTCAGGAACCGTCTCAGTTCTTCGAGCTATATGACTGATTCATTGCCAATTCAGCCTACCAATTGAGCTATGTCAGTTAGTCTTGTTCAGCTGTAGATATTCTCTTAAGAATTTTGTCATACAAGTAAACTATTTAATATAATATATAAATAATTGGAGTTCGGTATTTTGAAATAAGCTTACAGCAGGGAAGTCTGCAGTCTGCGAACATGTTCAAGATCGTCCCCACCATTACATTAGATTTGATAAACCACAAATTCTCGCAAAAGAACACCGATTCCTACCAAGGATGATACGCGAGGCTATTGAAATTAAAAAACATCCAAATTTCAATAGAGAAGATGGTTGGGTGCTACCATCTGCTTGGGATCCTATAATTAACAAAATTAAACCCAAACCCAAGCATACCACTGCAAGACTTCATGATACTATAAGCTCGTTTTGCGTAAATCGGACCAAAAATTAATATTAAAAAACTGAAGGTAGCCGGACTAACTATGACATTGGGACGTCAAACATCTCAGTCCCCCCGTGACCATGGGCGCTGTAAAGCACCCGAAACGTCGGGATAATAATAAAAATAAATTAAAGTAATTAAACGCGATAAAATCCGTAAATAATAGTTTTATTCAATAAGCTTACAGCCATTTGTCAGTCACAATACTCTTGTGCGTTATCTACAACTGTGCACCATGTGCACGTGTAATTATTTTGAGTTTTTATAATTCAGTAAGTATATTCTATACTAAGACTAACAATCGTTATGCATTCAAGAAGAAAGTTTGCAAACATTATTTCAATAAACCGGCAGAATAATTTAATTAGTAATATTGATTTATGTATTTATATATGTGACCTAACAAAGATACAAGTACAAGACATTTTTTCTTAAAATTTATTTTCATTTTTCAACATAGTCTCCTACACACTTCTCCCAGCGATGCTTCTATCTCTCTAACCTGTCCAAATAGTACTCGGTGTTTTTCTCTGCAAAATAATTAATAACGAAGGTGATTGCCTCCTCATTTGATGAAAATCTATTTTCTCCAAGCGCAATTTTTAGATAAGGGAACAAAAAAGTAGCTTGGGGCTAGATCTGATGAGTAAGGTGGATGGTCAAGCAGTTCAAACGGTGTTTCGTTAATTTTCGTCATGGTACCTACTGAGGTATGAAACGGTTAACGGAAATAGGATTTACTTTTTCTGCAAACGTGGCCGTTTTTCCCTTTTGAAGATAATCGATTAAGATCACTCCATGACTATCCCAAAAACAGTCGTCATCATTTTCCCAGCCGAAAAAACAGTTTTTGATTATTTTAGGAGCCAGTTCCCCTTCGCAGTCCACTGTTTTGACTGTATATTTATTTCGGGCGTATAATGATGTAACAAAGTTTCATCTACAGTAATTAATCAAGGTCAAAACTCGGAACTGCGCCATTAGAGCATTGGAAATGTTCATTCGACCATATTTTTAGTCTAACGTGAGACGCACCGACAGCTTTTTCATGCTTAAAGCTTTATTTAATGAATATGTTACAAACACGTTCTTTGGACATTTTCATAACATCTGCTATCTTTCTCACTTTAATTCGGCGGTCGTCTAGTACCATTTGTTAAACTTAAGCGAAGTTATCGTCCGTAGTTCCAGTTTTCGAACATCCCGAACATTCATCGTCTCCCAAGCTCTCACGACCACTTTTAAATTCAGCTGCCCAAAATTTCACTGTGGCAGAGTTTCCATACACGGAGTTCAACTCATCTTTGATTTGTGCAGACATATTGCCTTGTATTATCGATACTCAATTTATTCCATTTTCACAAAAACACTTACATCGACTCACTCAAATAACTGTCAGATAACAAATACGCGTTCCAAATGGCTGAAATTTTGGTGCATAACTGTCAAAAAATGCTCAACTACATTCACTAGCTTTTATTGACAAATGCTGCCATCTTCACGTTGAGGTAGGAAACATTTCATACCACCCTGGTAAATGTAATGATTATATAACCTGTGGAATTTGTTTCATTTACATGTACATAATATATATATATATATATATATATATATATATATATATATATATTTAATGTATTAAATAATTTTTGATGTGTAAGTGATGGGTATATATTATATGTACTATTATTTTGTTTTATATTTATATACTTTAATTTGCATTTCTATCTTTTATATTTCACACACCTACTTCATATTTTTATCTCTGCATCACCTAAAGGTTGACTAAAAAATGCCTCAGGCATTAATTCCCCATGCATCGTCTTGTATAAGTTAAATAAATAAATAAACACACTGTGAAACATTCGTTATTACTTTATTTCCATAATCAATAGTATTTAAATTAACATATCAAAAATATGTTTAAAACTACGAGTTACCATACTTAGGCTGCATTATCTGAAAGCAATACGCTTACGGATTATAATATAAATAAATAATATGCCTACAGAAAAATAGCTTTTATAACTTTTTACCCAAATAAATGGAAAAAAACTCTCGACTGAGGCTTACACCCGATTAGCGTTTAATATAATAGTATTCTGATCGCAGGGCTAGTAACGAATAAGGTGATAATTGCATATATCGATTAATACTATATTGTTAAAGTGCCTCCATGTACCGTTACAAGATATCGTGTGAAGTAAAGGCTTTTTTACAGAATAAGGGTGACAAACGAACACATAGTCCACCCCGATCAAGAATCGATATGTACATATTATGTTATCACCCCTGAAATCTTAGATAGATCTCCAGTTCTCTTATATAACATGAAAATTTATAAGAAAACAGTGGACAAACACGTTGTTGAAAATTTTCGTATTTTTGTAGCAAAATGTCTTGTTAATAGCGGAACAGAAAGTTTTCAGAATACAGAAAGGTACTCGTATTAAATTGAAGTAACAAATAGCGAAAAATATAAAGTATAAACAAGTAAGAGTGACAATTGATAACATATCCCACCTGATTCTAAGTGCATGGTGAGGCCCATAAATACTTACATCTGAAATGCTGACGCATTACTATCCCCCAGACCTTAATTGAAATACGTTTTACCAGTAAAAATAGATTTTCTAAATAACCATATGAAACTAAGCAGGTTTCTAACCAACTTCTATATAATTTATGTGCAGATGCAAGCAGTGGTTGTTTTTAACCTAACATTTCTTTAAAGGCCAGATCGATTTCGTCTTTGGCGTTCGACTTTGAAATATTTCCAGAAGTGTGCGGTTTCCTACAAGGTAGTTTCTTAATAGAAGAGAAACCACACTCTTTTTTCACTTACCTATAATCGTTCTATAACGATAAACTTTTTTAGTATTTATAGCAAACTCATAAAAGCAAACTACTTGTACAAACATAATTATTATATTTAAAATTAAGTTCTCCTCATCACTTTCTATAAATTATTAAATTTGGACCACTCTAAAATTGGAAGTGGCAGAGGTTATCACAATGCCAAACCTCGTACCTTAAGCTGGGTCAACATTTGATCATCTCGGCGTATCGTCTAGCTCGCATATCTAGTTCATATGTCGCTATCATGGAGGTAAAATTGTACACGACTATGTGATACGCCGTTGCGATAGCATATCTGATACGTACGTCGTATCTGATACACGTGTCGTGATCGGTAGTATGCACCTCATCCTATACCTAGTCCGTTTTTACAATGATTATAAAAAGTAAAAGTTACACGTCGCTATACGGGCTTGATAATTTTGACGATATAAAATATACAAGGATCGGAATAAAATTTGTAGCGGCCACATATAAAAAACATTACCTCTGATCAAGATACGTTAAGATGATCAAATATGGATCCAGCCTTAGGCAACCCTTCATAGATAACGACATCTTTCCTGATTTTTAGTTTTACGGCGTTATTGAACTAAAAGTAACAAATAATACAATTCTAACGAATATAAATTGGATTGCTGTTTGTTTTAAATATATTTCGATTAATAAAAAATAGCCCATAGTGTAAATTTGAAGTATCAGCTGGCTGCGTTTCCCCGCTGAATAGCATTTGCGCCACTAGATATACCGTACTCATAATTAAATGGCGACGATATTATGTGGACATGTGATAAAAATTTTAAATCTATATCAGATGTAGACAACTTTAACAACTGACAAATAATTTTATATTTTATTAAATTAATCATAGCTATTAGTATAATAAAAGCTTCGCGTTGTGGACGTGCTGAGAGGCACCAACTGATTTTAAGCAGCTTGGTTAACTCACTTCCCTCGACGTGTGCTCTTTTGTAGAGGTAGCGTAAGAGATTCCACTACTCCATATCATCAAGTGGGTGTTGAAAGAGGCGACAGAGGAAAATGAAAAAGGAGATGGGTAGCGACATCTTCCCGCTGCCCGCAACTCAAAAATAATCAAAAACAAATATATGTCCCTATATATCCTATGAAGCAATTTCTGGGGAATATGTTCAGCGTTCGATTTTTGAGAGGCTATAATCTATCCTGCACCATCTCGGAATGATATAATAGTATTTTATTTTCCTTTACTTAAAAATAATTATAAAAGCTTTATGTTAAAACATTTTAGTTAACTAATTAAATTGATAAGTTTATTTCGCAGTCATCCAGAGAAAGTAATGATATTTAATAAGCTAACCATGTGGTGTGAACTATTTTTCTTATAAGTTAGGTAAAGTTAAAGTTACAGCCTGTACATATCGTTTTAATGTTTAAACTCTAATGACTATTTTGCCATTATTTTCCGTTCATTTTAATCAAAAAGACAAATCAGAACCTTGCAGCAGGATTTTGTCAACAAAAGTCAAACATCAAGCTACAATTAAGGCTACAGGCATCCTGTATGAGGACAAAGGAACAGAATTCATAAAACGAAAACACATAAAACATTGCACTCCTCGGCAGTCGTGTAAAAAGGGAAATGTAGTAGATTAAAAAATACTTTTCACATATTAAGTATTAAAAATGGCATTTCATTTCATTGTACAACGTCCCTGAAATTTGGCGTGTGATACAAACCGAGGTCGACTTAGAGTAATTACATACATACGTATGGACGATAGTACCATAGATTAAGTATAAACTGACGTCCTATCATATAACTATTGATTGTACTGCCTGACGTCGTGTCTTCGTACTATAGGTGATATATACCAAAACACAAAAGTTCAAGGGTTTTAAACAGGCAATATATATAAAGCACAGTGAAATTAAATAAAGTGATAATTGTTATTAATGTTAATCATAAAACAACAAAACAAGGTACCTAGTTAGAATTTTAAAAAGTAAAACTGACTTCAAAAATCAAAAAATTACTCATAATAGCTTCTGAAATCGGTGCTAGGACGTAGTTGGTGTATTGAAGAATATAATCCGAATTCAAAAGCTATTACGTGGATATTATTTTATTTCTATTTTTAGAGGAAGTTTCATTTTTCTAAAGTTAAATTAAATATTTAGTGTAGACTAAAGAATATTACTAGTTTAAGGTAATAATTAAAACGTCCCTGAAATACTTGCATTAAAGACTGCGCCACCTGTTTTTCCACTCTTCCTTTGTGTTTTTTCTCTGGAAATTTATAATGGACCAACTCTGAAGTGTATGCTATTTAATAAGTAAAGAATCATTAAAATCGCTTTAAGCATTTCTGAGAAATTAGTGACCATATATACAAAACATACGTGTCGAATATATAAATAGTAACTTCTTAATTTTTGGAATTTAGTTAAAAATATTTGTGGTAATTTTATGTGTTAATAAATTATCACAGTTCTGACATTTTATTGCTAAAAGGATAAGGATTTCTTGTCCAAGCTAGAAAAGATAACATTCCAACCGACATCTTGATTTGTCTGAGCACTGCAGAAATAAAAAGAAGTTCCTTTCATATGATGCTTGCATTTCGTGGCCGGACATCAGACATTGTAAATACTTCCTTTGAAATGTCTCTTTTGTTCCGTACGGCTACGACTACTAGAATATTTCTTTACAGAAAGTTTTACTACAATAACTAAACTGGATAAAGACTAATATTTTGAGACTGTTTGAGTTTAAAAAGTTACTGAGTTTAAAAATATGTTGTTCAAACTTGGTTACGAGATGTAATATTACTTGATTCTAGGGGTATACCCTTTTTTGTAAAACTTAAGTGATAATGAACTTACATTCCACCTGATTGATGATAAGTGACCACTTCAGTTCATGGACACCTGGAGGCAACTTCAGACATAGAAGGTTATTTATACATTGTCACCTCTAAATATTAAGATGAAACCTTTAAAATGCTATAATCAAACTGGTTCTCTATACGCTTCAGACCGGCAAAATCACTGCTGTTATGCGTCAGAAATAGGTCAGAGGGGCTACCCACCCAAACTCTCCTTGGAAGAAAAAGAGTGAAATGAAATGAAATGAAATAAATGAAATGAATGATTTTATTCAACATGGATTATTATAAAATACTTATTGAAAGTAATTTTTTAATTTACCACTGGTTCGCAAAAAAACGTCTGTCCTAGGAAGAACTAGCAAGAAACTCACCGGGAACTTTTCAAACATATTTAAATTTACAATAAATTTATTTTGTTACAATTTCCGAATGATTTTTATAGAATCGGCATGGTGGAGGTCACCTCATTCCCAGGGCTTATTTTTATTTATGTATTCATTTATATTATAACCCTTTTTGTAGAACTTTTCTTTAATAAAACATTTAAACTTGTTTAATGACAAATTTTGTACATATTCTGGGATTTTGTTGTAAAAGCGTATACATTGCCCCATAAATGAATTACTAATTCTGTAGAGTCATAAATATGTTGTGATGTCAAAGTTAATATGTTTATTTCCTTAAATTTTTCTCTAAGGGACTCTTTACAACTTAAGTTGTAAATCGCCTTACCATCTACATAATAAATCGGTAGGTACCTTATATTTGTATATAACTTAGATATAAAATGAACCTCTTCTCACCTATTATAAAAAGCGGTCTAGGTGCAACCCTAAAGGTCCACATGACTAACTTCACAGTGGAAAGAATAAAAAAATATCATATGTTTTAATACTATATACAATTTTTTTCATTCAGCACAAAAAATGACTTGACCGATTTTGCTCAAAATTTAATGAGGTATAAGTTACGTAATTATACGTTAAATGAAACTGGTCCCATATTAATATCACTCTTTGTTCTCGAGATACACGAGGCGAAAATTGAATCCGAACAACACACATACATACATACGTACATGTGCACACACGCACATCTTCTTAAAAACCATACTATTCGACTCTAAAGACCGTGAAACGTGGAGATATGTTAAAATTTCCAATTTGCAAAATCGGACCCATTACAATAACTTCCACTGGGAAGTTAAAAAGCCAGTATGCGTGTCATTTTGAACAACTTGAGCTCAGATCAGAAACAAAGTTTAAAAATACGATGCACCATATTATGGAAAGTTTTATGAATTTTTTCTTATGAGATATGGTTGTTTTTTGACGACCGTAACCATAAGCATCGTGCTAGAACTGAACATTTTGAGAAGACTAGGCGAATTACATATGGAGAGATTCAGTACATATTGCAGATTGGATGGGGAAGCGTTCGCGAGATTTTGCACGAATACTTTCGCGTGGGAGGTGTAGTTTCTAATCGACAAATTAAAATTTTGTACATAACTTGCTGAGGAAGTGATGCGATGAGCAAATCTGATAGTATTTACTGCCCCCTCTCACACAAGTAATTACTGCTCTTTATCACTCTTGTTTGTTGCCTGCTCATTTTTAGTTCCCATTGCACGCTGGGAAAGCGATGCGGTGAGCATATCTGATAGTATTTACTGCTCATACAAGTAATTACTGCTCTTTTATATCAGTCTTATTTGTTGCTTGCTCATTTTTAGTTAGTTAAATTGAATTTGGTATATGGAGATATTGTAAAAATATATATTTCCCTTCCACTTCCATTACAAACACATAATACTGATTTACTGATTCATTAATACTCAAATTGAATTCCATCAAGAAGTAATGTCTGTAAGTGACGCAATTATTTGTCGTCTGAATATATTTGATTCGGTTACCTGTCAAAAGTTCCTTTTATTTTTTTTCAAACAGCGGCAGAACAAGTACGATATTATATTCTCAGTACTTGAAAACCTTTTATCACATTTTTTAGTTTTCTTTCTCATTACAACTACAAAATAAGTATTTATACCAGAAAGGGGACAAACGAATACACAGTCAAGCCGATAGTAGGCGGTTACAGTGGCCACTAAACTTGTCATCTATTCTCGATTAAGAACCAATATGTAGACGCAATGTCAGTCCTGAGGACTAAAATCAATTTTTCATCAATCATTAAAAGAAACTTAGTAATGTTGTCTTATATTTACACGAAACCAACATATTGAAATAAAACCAATTTTAGGAATTTTGTTGCGTTTAATTTAATTTATTTTGAATTATTTTAATGTCCAACGTTTCGGGTGCTCTACACCACTCCTGGTCACGGGGTGGAGAGGGCGAGAGGCTTAGTAGCATTATGATGGTATATTATGCTGGTATTCTGTAAAAGAATAGTGATTCCCTGATATAATCCATTCGTACTGCAGCTGCGGCCATAATACAATTGCAGCGTTATTCTATCATATACAAAATTACTCCAGATAGTAAGTATGAACTCGTACATAGTAAACTGTTGGACTGGCGTTTCTTTCCATCTAAGTTTAAAGGATTTGCCACAATCGTCACGTTAATGTTGGCGATCACAGTACCCCACATACTGCACGTTAGAAAATAATTATCTTTTTTAGTAGTGGAGTAGTAATTTCACATTTTATCGTAACTAGTGACTATGATATAATAGACTTAACGGAAACGTGGTTAAACAGTAGCGTAGTATTGAGCTCCGAACTATCAATAAAGTGTTTGTAAAAAGTGCAGACTGCAACACTAAACAAAAATATTATTAAATAAAAATAATATAATATTCAAATAATATTGTTTTATTTAATATTATTTTTATTAGATATTAAAATACGGTAACCCTTTCGACGAATTCGAACTAAAAATTTCAGTCGATGAGTAAGCAAAAGAGTGCTATATTAAATATATTGCTAATATAAATGATACGATAAGGCGAATTCAAAGTGCTTTTGGAAATTTATCAAAAACAGATGCGGGGGTGGCCGTGTGGCACAGATTACTTAGGAGGTAATCTGTGCCGTGTGGCTATCCCAAATACACTATAGATGGTACATATTATTAAGCAAACAATGGTAACAGTATTTGGGGATTGTTTGCTGCAACTTTTCAAAAGGTTATATAGTATATATCTTTCAAAAAAAAACTCCATCCTGAATTTAAGTCTCAGAATCTTAGTTGATGTTTCTTCAGTCTTACCGTTGAAGTCAATGTTAAAAATTTAAAACTTTAGATATTACAAAAAAATTGATTAAATGATGCGTTACAGAGTAGTGCGAGCGGAATGGACAACATTTCTTAACGCTAATAAGTAGAAGAACTATGGCGAGAGCGACAGACACAGTGGTGTTGCCTGACATTTACGCCTGCACTATTTGATAGGTCTTATACCATTTAAAATCACGAAAAAGCAACTGCATAGTATAGGAATACTAAGGTTTTGTATTTAGGGGGGCGCCACTATGAGATCTTGCACCACCTAAAAATTTTGCACGGGCCGCCACTGACCATTGTAAGTGAATTATATACTGTTCGGGACTAAGGAGTAATGTTTGACCTCAAATTATCATTTATTCCACATTATGATTATATTGCCAAGAAAGCATCGATAGTGCTAGGATTTAGTACAAGAAACGGTTAATTTTTCGCAGTTATCAAACAAAAAGAAAATTATATAGCACTTTTGAGTATTGTAGCATAGTGTGGAAACCGCACGATGCTACCTATTATATACGGCTAGAAATGATACAGAAAAGATTCCTTTAGCACTTACTCACGCATACTCTTCTGAAATAGCACGAAGAGGCTACTCTTACTTCTTGCCCTTACTCTTATAGACTAAAGCACTTTAATAGGAACTCTTTTTGCAAAACGTATAGCTATACGATATAGACCGAACTTTTATTTTTAAAATTTTAAGAATTAAAATAAACTGAATTCACAAAACACTTTTGCAAGCTTCCATTTTTTATTTCCATAGGACCTTCCTTGGTGAAAGTTGTGAAAATTTGAACAACTCTCCTGTATCCAATTTAAGTAAACTTTATAATAGGGTCAGCCGGACTTATATACATTTTGATTCCTCAAACAAGTTTTGCAAGTATGTACTTGTTAGATACAATTCCAAATTGAGTTAAATCATTTTTTGTATACTTGTTACACATACCTAATTCAGTAGCTTTTTTGTTTTACCATAAATTATTTTTTCCTGACATACTTAAATTTAATTTATAAATTATGGCTTAAAGATTATAAATGTGTACGTGATTGTGTAATTAGGACAACACTACATTATAAACTTTTGGATTTCATATTGTAACGCTTCCCCCCCCCCTGTCATATAATAAATATATTAGGTATAAATAATTTACCCCCTTTCGATAAAATTATATATATGTGACCAGGATAAATATGTTTTGATCTTTCTAAAGGTTTAATAATAGGCCGTTTGTAATATTTTGGCGTGATCGACTTAGTTAGGACCCTTATTTACGTTGTGTTTGTTTAGTAACTTAGTTCTTTTAGGTGTCTTTTGGAAGAATGAGTATTCGCTAGAGCAATTGAAAGTTGTTGGTAGTGCCTTATAAGCTAAGTGAACCCCGTTCACGAAGACAGGGCTCGAGAAAGGTTAAGACATAAAACGTCCTTATTCCACTTGTATCAGGTTTACATTATTAATTTATTATTAATTATCCGTTCCCGCTCGGAAAAGGCTCAAAATATATTTATACAAAATACCCAATACAAGGGCTTCGCCCTCCTACATTTATTTAAAAAAAATATAGGGGAGGCACACGGCCCCACACACGCCGTGCACGGTGAGCGCCAACCATTTTGATGCACTCCCGCCGAAGGGAAAGCTAATTCGGGAACTGGACCGTAGTGCACAGCAAAATAACTGGCGAACCAGTAAAAGAGGCTTTGCCCCTTGCTAGTGCGTAAGCACAAACATCGACCGAAGTCGCGCATGTCAATGCGTGTAAATGCCAAACAGAATACGAACGAATCCAGCCACAGTGAATGTACGTCACACAGTTTAGGCAAATAGGCACACTGGCCGTAAACCCTCCGTGAGCGCCACCACCTGCCAGACCGCCGCTCTTGCAGATTGCATGACCAGCACGGCTACTAGCCGCAGAGCGTGTCATGAGTCTACCGCTCACCTCAAAGGAATGGGGACCCACGTTGTGCGGCTTTCGGCCGCAGCCTTGAGAGCCTCCTCAGATCCTCCCGCCAGCTACCACCCGCATGAGGTCGACGCATATGCTCCACCAACTAATACAACGGCAGATATAGCTAAAAGGCAGTTATAAGATAAGAGTAATAATTCGCCATCAGAAAGGGTTTGTGTCACTGACGTTGAGTAAATGCATTTTCGATCATGTTTGTCTCACCCACCGACAAGTTGCCTTCAATCATTCAAAGGTGGGAAAGTTACAGAGATATAATATTATGTTGTTATATAAAACATCGTGGAGGGCAGACAGTCTGCAGCCCCGTAATGAAGGGACCAGACTTGGGCAAAGCTACTCAGGTGTGAGTCAATCCAGGACGCAGAGAGCGCCATTGAGAATAGCGTCCCACCAAACAACCATCGCAGAGACGCAATGCTGCAGAACGCAACAAGCATCAATACGACTATCTTCGGGCTTACACCATTCCAAGGTCCCCCATGCATCCCAGCAGACATCACCACCTGCATACCTCCATCGACCAGAACCACAAGAGTGCGTCGAATCAGGCGCAGCACACCCGCAGATCCATCACAAGACGCAATACCGTAAGTAGCAGCAAGCATCAATGCAACTATCATACGGATGGCGCCCCTCACAACACACTCACATGACCCCTATCGACTTTGATAACAAAGTTTATATTGTTGATATATAAAAAATATCACCAACGTATCATAGTAGCACGCTACCAAGACGCCACCGAACAAAACTCCACGTATCATAGCGCTAATGCACTAAGACATGAAGTTGAGTATGCGTGCTACACTTAAAAGTGCTACCAAACACACTCATCATCCCAATCCGAAAGATAGACGACACATCGCTATGCGCTACGACGTCGCCCACAAACGGTATGGGTGTGCGATGTCCACGGGAAAGCCGTATTACTACAACAAACCCGCTTACCATCGGCACTAAGATGTTAATTGTATACCTCCATCGACCAGAACCACAGGAATGCGTCGAATCAGGCGCAGCACACCCGCAGATCCATCACAAGACGCAATACCGCAAGTAGCAGTAAGCATCAATGCAACTATCATACGGGTGGCGCCCCTCACAACACACCCACATGACTCCTATCGATTTTGGCAACAAAGTTTTTATTGTTGTTATATAAAAAATATCACCAACGTATCATAGTAGCACGCTGCTAAGACGCCAATGAACAAAACTCCACGTATCATAGCGCTAACGCACTAAGACATGAAGTTGAGTATGCCTGTTACACTTAAAAGTGCTACCAAACACACTCATCATCCCAATCCGAACTATAGACGACGCATCGCTATGCGCTACTACGCCGCTCACAAACGGTATGGGTGTGCGATGACCACGGGAAAGCCGTATTACAACAACAAACCCGCTTACCATCGGCACTAAGATGATATGTCTAGGACACATCGGTTAGCGAGTCCAAGTTTACCTCGGACCAATTGCTCGTGAAGCAGCACACACGCCACCATAATATTCCTTTTCAAGTCCCTAATAAGGACTAGTCATTTTGCTACAGTACTAGGAGCAGTCAGTCACCCGACCACCCCATACAATGCTTATGCATCAAGGAGACCTCCTATAATATTGCTTTTGGATCATAGACCTTACTTTCATAAGTCGTTCATATATAGGATTCGAACCCACGACCCTACTATTGTAATGCATATTAATCATAGAGACCTTCTATAGTATTGCTTTTGGATCATAGACCTTACTTTCATAAGTCATTAATATATAGGGTTCGAACCCACGACCCTACTATTGTAATGCAAATTCATCATGGAGACCTTCTTTAGTATTGCTTTTGTATCATTGAGTTTAATATCATAAGTCCCTAATATAGGACTAGTCATTGTTCTACAGTACTTCAGGCAGTCGGGCTCCCGACCACCCCATATATATGTACAACTGCAGGTATGTACCTCCGGCAGCTTCCTCCATACAAGACGTCTATACGTGAACACCTTCCATAACTTAGGAAAATTTTCTTTAATACATGAACTCCTTCAACAACTTAAGAAATTTCATCTATACGTGAACTCCTTCCACAACCTAGAAAAATTTTCTTTTATACACGAACACCTCCCATGACTTAAACAATTTTTAACAAATTTTTTTACTTAATTTTATAATATTTTTTGACTTGTATTTCTATTATTTATCTTATTTTAAATATTTTTTCAAGTTTTTAAATAAATTTATATATTACTAAAAACAATAATTTTGCCTTTAATTTACTATGTTATTGGGATAATGAAAGAAATATATTAACTTTATGTTTATTAATTTAACTTAATTGCTTAATATATATCTTTTAAGACTATTTTTGACGCCCCTTTATATTGAATTTAATTATTAATAATAATATTGGGCCGTCACAATATGTTAAATTTTATCAATTGTCGATAAATCTTTTTAAATAAATAAGATAAAAAGTAAATTCACATATATAAACTTATAACAGCATTTATATGTTATAAATCTCGTTTGTGCGACAAATGGAAATAAGACAAATTTTGTCAACATTTGCAAACCCGCAGCCAGCAGCCGGAAACAGTTTGGTATTAACTGAACCAAACACAAACAAATTTCAACATCCTTTGACTTCTATATTACACTAAAATGTGGCGGACAGATACCTTCACATTGTTCTAATGCAGCTTGGTATTTAATAGGCAAAATTGTTATTTATTCACGGTGTTTAACTCTGTTTCTTGATGCAATAGCTTACCTTACTAGATAAACTGTTAACGTAAACTAAGCCCGGGAAAGAGCCAAGAATTGACTCCTGAAGAACGGCCCTTTAATACTAACGAATCGGAAGAATTACAGCCATTGGTAGCAACTGTTTATGTTCTATTAGTATAATATTCAGAATTATTTCATGCACAGGAATAAATAAACAAATCCATAATCTGCACAATACCAGCGTCAGTTACAGAACAACCTCTTGTAAAATGTAATTATTTTTGTGCAGCAATGTATTTATATTAAAATCCTATCACTAACATAGACGCTACCTTTTTTTGAAGAAATGGCTGACAATCGAGCAAGCAATCCACGTGATGTTAAATGAATGCTGTGACTACTATACATCTAGCCCTGATAAAGAATCCAAATTCATAGTCACCCCTGCGAATTAAGATAGAATACCTCGTTTTCAGTAAAAAGGGAACTCCGGTTCTCTAGACTCACCATACAAAACACAGCAGCATTAAACTGTTATTTTATGCTGATAATCCAGCCTACCTCCAATCTTATACACATATACATGACGGTATTTTTCTGCGATTTTTTGGTCCCGAGCAACATACAACAACACGGTCAAACAACAGCAAGTGAGCAACAAGTAATAATAGAATTTTTTCTTGTTATCCCTTTAATTTTGAATATGATTACTGTTAGAAACATATATTTAGTACAAACAAACGTTAATAATGTCTATAGTTAGAAATAAATTCAGTTTAATCTTTGAATCGAACATCTTTGAAATTTGCAATGTATAAAAAAATTATTTTTCTCATAGAGATACCCATCGTGTATCCCGTGGTGACGACAGAATACCCACAACGCGTGTCGTAAGAAGCGACAGAGGGAAACAAAGCAGGAGATCGGTAGCAGCAGTTTCTTAAAAATAACTAAAAACCTTTCGGGTCGAACCTAGACCGCTTTTACATATATGTGGCTCTAGTTGATATACACTACCAGCCAAAGTTGTCACAGATGTTGCCACAAAGTTGGCAAGCAGATTGGAAGCGGCAGTTTTTATGATTTTAAGTTGTTATCGGTAAGATGATGTGCCAATCTCGTGTCGGCTGTTACGAAACCCACCTGATAATATGGGGTATTTAGTTTAGTTTAGTTTAGTTAGTTTAGTTTAGTTTCGGTCACTCAATAAGTTATAACTCAATGTAATAAGTTTTGAGATAATCGAAATTTAAAAATGGAACGCACCCATGTTATATGTTTCTAAAAAGAAAATTTATTTAAAAATACAAATCCATGAGCCAATTGCACAATATTTAAAAGAAAACAAAGCTTTATTAATTTTCATGCAACGCTTCCCGCGCTTTTCATTTAAAACGATGGATCTTAACCGTGAACATTTGAATATAATGATTTTAAATTTAGTTTTTTTATAGTTACATTCAACATTAAGGGACTCAGCTCCATCACGCGCAACATTTTTATGTGGTTTTCTGAATTCAAAAGAGATTTTTTTCGGATGGAGAATCATCTAATAACGCCTTTCGCTCTGGGTGGAGCGTAAGGGAGTGTCAGACTTTTACTGGACTAAAAACCATCCTTGTTCCTTCAGTGAGGGCCCTTACGTTCTCCCGGCACCGCGTGTATGCTCTCTTTCGAACAGCCCGCAGCCCCGGCGTTTCAGGCGTCGGCCCTTGCTGGTGCCGAAAGAGATAAAATTAACCTTAAATATTACCAAAGAACCGGGACCCCGGAGACAGCAGTAACGGCAGAAATATATGCACTACCGAAATGTTGGTGCGAGAAAAACTCACGAACCACATATAACGACGTCAACGATAGGATTGTAGGCATTAGTCTCGGGAGGGTATACTAGAGTTGCATTACCCGAAGCTTTTCAAGTTGTGCGGCAGAGAAGACTAAATACCGGGGCTTCGGGGAATCATGCTGCATCACGATAACGCCTCTTCACATACCTCCCTTAGAACAAAAGCATTTAATGAGGAATCTGGTGTTGAAACTCTAAGTCACCCACCCTGCTGCACTACAGCCCTAACTTAGCTCCTTATGATTTCTTTTTGTTCCCAAGAGTCAAAAAATAATAAAAGGTAAGTTTTTTTCAAGCACCGAAGAAGCCGTAGCTGCCTACGAAGAAGCGATTTCCGACCTGTCAGATCAAGACTAGCAAAAGTGTTTTCAGAGTTGGTTTAGGTGAATGGAACTTTGTTTGATGGAGAATATTTTGAAAAGATGTAAAATAAATATTACAAGTATCTAGAATACTTTTTGTATATCTCAAAACTTATTGAGTGTCCTACGTACACGGTACAGTAAAACCAGTAGCATTAGACCCTGTGGGGTGGCATACTAAGAGGCTTATTGGTGATCTTAATTTATTTCCAATCTTATCAGTCCCGAAAATAGGCGCTGACAAATAGATCTCTTGGTATTCTATGGGATAATCACTTATCAAGTAGTCAAGCACTTTAAAAATAATATTGATATACACACATACATACATACATATCAGCCAGTAATATTAAACTCTTTTTGAGTTCCGCGTAAGTCGGGTAAAAAGCTCATTTAAAAGCTAGGAATTAAGCGTTCAATAAAAATAATTTTAAACAAAAAAAATAATGTGGAAAGTTTTTCATTTTTTAATAATCACCTCCTCGTGCCATCATCATCTCTTGTAGTCGGCTCTGCATAGACTTGAGGAGGTTTTTTATTAAACCTTTTGAAATTTCATCCCATTCTTCCGCGAATCTTATTCTGAGCAACGCAATCGTGGTATTTTGTCGTTGGTTAATATAAGTTTTAATTAAAGCTTCAAGGTTAATACAGCTTATTCTTTTAAATGCATCTTTCTAAATATATCATTCTGGATAATTTTTTAAATTAAAGATCTTATAAACAATTGTAAAAAAAAATTTTTACCCTGCAGGCCATCCCTGGTACTTCCCGCTAATATCAAATGCAAAGCGCTCAAATTTTACCAAATTATGTTTCGAAATCTCGAAGTTATGTTAAAAAATCTGTTTTTCAAATTCTATTTTATTATCATTTTTTGGGTTTAAGAGCAGATTAGTTCTTGAAATCGATCGGTAAAGCCGTTTAAAAGTTATTCTATAAAAATGGTTTTTCAAAATTTTTATTTTTGAGATTTCTCAAAATCTACTCGTCCGAATCAGTTCATATTATCACCAAAACTCACCACATCGAGATAGTTAGAACGCCGAAAATCGCATCTCAATCGATAAAAACGTTCAAAAGTTATGAAAGTTTAACATACTTACACGCACACACACACACATACATACATAAATCCGTACGGACGTCCACGTGAAATCAGTTAGAATACCTTCCTGGGATCTCAAAACGTCGAGATCTGATGAAAACTCGATTTTCGTAAACTGTGTGAAACTAATAACTTCCTTATTTTTGAAAATTTTCAATTTTCTTAGCAGGAAGTTAAAAAGATGATTCATTTTCAAGTAAGGAACTTGGGGCATGCCAAACTAAGTTATATTAATTTACTCATTTATTTCACAGAGGCAAGATATAACTGATGATAAGATTGTTTGACGTTTTAACTTAAAATATGCTTCTCTACCACCTTGCCCGCCATCAAGCATTCCATATTGCCCAGGCTTAGCAACTTGTGATTTCTACCTTTTCCAAAAATCGAAGAAAAATAAAAGGTTATTTTTTGCTTTTCAGTTTTTTCAGCGGTTTAATTTTTTTGTCAAAATGTTTTTATCACTTATGACTACATTTGGAGTGAAATGAATTTCCTTACTGCTTTACTGCACACTGAAATTCGTCTCGTAAAACTTTACAATAAACTAAAGTAGCGAGAAGGTATCTCTAATAATTATATATGGCGCTGATTATATAATTTCATCTTAAATTGCTAAATTAAATTCGCGAGATTAAAAATTAATCTCAACGCTTTTTAAATATAAAATTAACTTTCTCAACCCTATGGAAAATATTTAAGAGCACTTACATCATTATTAATTATGAAATAAAATTGTGTTACTTTCAAAATTATATTGTGAACACGATAATACAATATATTTTTTAATCACTGTCAAAGTTTTGCTGCAGAAAAAGCTTTATGAGCCTTATTTGAGATTACGGCAGCTTAGTATTTTATAAAAGTTCCAGTACAGCCCTCTATTGTTGACTTAAGCCATTTTTTATTAAAGAGAAAGATATGTTTGGTTTATTACATGAACTTTTTATTTATGGAACTATATTATTATAGATTGCTCAATATTATTAACTTAAGTATTAGATTTTACTCAATAATAATAATAATGTCGTTCAGACCGAACTTCGGTTACGGCGGCCAACCTCAACGGAGACTAGCCATCGGCACAGGACGGGATTATAGTGCCTACGTGTACTCTCTACTCCCAAACTCTCATAATCCGATAATCAGGACTGTAAAATATCAGGTGTAGGACCAACGGCTTTACGTGCTTTCCGAGGCAAGGTGTGAAACACCGCCATCTTGTTGACTCCGGGCAGCTAATCCGCCATTGTCCCCATTTGACAAAGGCTCAGTTGTGCTGGCGTGTACTGGATTCATTACAATGAAAGGTCTTTTATTCTACACTTTTTATTATTAATTCACTATTAATGCTCACAAAGTTTTTTACAAGGAGAATACAACCTACACCGATGAGCACAGAAACTTAATATATAAGTAAGCATTCTCGCGTTCATAAAATAAGGAAGACGTAATAATAACGAAATTATCTACGTGGTAGATCTATGCTGCAGCTATATTGTGATTGCAGCATGAATGAAAACAGCATTACTCTGTGACCACGCTGTCACAGAATAATGCTGTTTTGTTTCGTATGGTGAGTGTAGAGAACCGGCGACCCTTTTTACTGGAAATGAGGCATTTCATGTTAGTCCTCGGGGTTGGCAACGCATCTACATTTTGATTCTTAATTGAAGATAGATGTAGATAATGATTTCTTAAATTTACGCGAACATTACATAAAATTAATATTTACGGATTTTATCGCATTTAATTACTTTAATTTACTTTTTTTATTATCCCGACGTTTCGGGTGCTTTACAGCACCCATTGTCACGGGTGGGACTGAGTTGTTTGACGTCCCAATGTCATAGTTAGTCCGGCTACCTTCAGTTTTTGAATATTAATTTTTGGTCCGATTTACGCAAAACGAGCTTATTACCTACTATATGACATTGTGACGTCAAACATCTCAGTCCCACCCGTGACCATGGGTGCTGTAAAGCACCCGAAACGTCGGGATAATAAAAAAAGTAAATTAAAGTAATTAAAAGCGATAAAATCCGTAAATAATAGTTTTATTCGATAGATGTAGATGTTTAGTTATGGGCATTGTGGCCCACTTACCATCCACTTACCATCTGGTGGACAGTGTGCTTGTTTGCCACTTTAATTCTATAAAAAAAGCTTTTTACTTAATTAATTACGTTAGGTAATTTCAATAACAATGATTTATAATAAAATTGACGATTATTTACTTTTACTATTAATATATATATCTTAAATACTTTCATATGCATTAAATAAAAGCTGTTATTTTAACATTACAAACGGTCTACAATCTACATAATAACATACAATGCATTAAATAAAAATTTCATTGTATAATAGTTCTTTGTTCGCAAAATACGTAGAAAAAAAAAGCAGAAAGAAAATTTTTGATGAATATCACTTTACACAGCACATCATCATCATCATCATCATTACAGCCCTTTACAAGTCCACTGCTGAACATAGGCCAAGGTATGCCACAAAGCACGGTCCTGAGCCACCTGCATCCATCGACTTCCTGGATGTCTTACCAGGTCATCACTCCATCTAGTGGGGGGTCGCCCTACACTTCGTCTACCGGTACGAGCCGTACGAGGCTGCCACTCGAGAACCTTTTTTCCCCAACGGTTGTCGGGTCTTCGAGCTATATGGCCGGCCCATTGCCACTTCAGCTTACTAATCCGTTGGGCTATGTCGGTCACTCTGGTTCTACTGCGGATATCCTCATTTCTAAGTTTATCACGCAGAGAAACTCCGAGCATAGCCCTCTCCATAGCTCGCTGAGCGACTTCGAGCGTCCTCATACGGCCAGCAGTGAAGGACCACGTCTCGGTTCCATATGTCATCACTGGAGAGGTTGTACAACTTAGTTTTCAGGTTTTGAGGTTTACCTGACGAGAAGATGTGTCGTAATTTTCCGAACGCTGCCCAGCCGAGTTGTATCCGTCGATTGACCTCTCGGTCGAAGTTGGACTTACCTAGCCGAACTATTTGTCCCAGGAAAACGTACTCGTCAACAACTTCTAGCTTAGTGCTCTCAACAACTACCGTCATAGGTGTGACATGGACATTAAACATGATCTTTGTTTTGTCCATGTTCATCTTAAGACCTATCCGTTGGGAGGCACTATTGACATCTATTGAGACGATTCGTAATGACTCTCGAAAACAGCACGTAGACGCGGCTCAGAAGGGATATCGGTCTGTAGTTCTTCAAGAGGGCGTTGTCACCTTTCTTGAAGAACAAGACCACCGCACTTTTGCTCCACGCCTCCGGAGTGCCACCATGGAAGACGGAATTAAAGAGGCTCTGAAGGACATCAAGTACCGGTTTTCTACCCGCTTTCAGAAGCTCCGCTGTAATTCCATCTTCGCCCGGGGACTTGCCGTTTTTAAGGTGCTGGAGAGCCATTCTAATCTCGCTCAGACTGACGTCCGGGATATCATCGGAATAGTGTCGGATAAGACTTGCTCTTGGATCGTTACTCACACTTGCGTGTGGCTCCAACGATGATGTGTAGCTGCCCATAGAACCTCTCAATCTCACTCAGCATCTAAGTGTCCCTCCACACTCAGCTTTGACAGTTGGCTCTTACTGGCAGACAGATCTCTGGCAAAGACTTTGGAGCCCTGGTTCCACTCAATCGCTTCTTCAATACGAGCAGTATTAAAGTTGCGTAAGTCTCGCCGCATGCATTTGGAGATCTGTCTGTTCATTTACCTGTATGCTGTCAAATCTGTTGACGATTGCAGCCTCATCTCCCGTCTAACAGCCATGAGATTAAGGGTGTGATCGGAGAGCTTTTGTGTTCTTCTGCGGCCGATCTTGCAGAACTTAGCTCCGACCGCATGGACAGTTTCCACGAGCTTGTCATTCATGTCGTCCACTACATTGCAATCTTCTAGGCACTGAAAACGGTTACGTAACTCGAGCAGAAAGATTTCGGGATTCTGGATTAGAGCACGGGGGGGACGGAGCGTTGACTTCATTAGATGAGACCTCTCCAATTTAACGTTTAGGTTCAGCGTGCCTCTAACCATTCGGTGATCGCTGCCAGTTTTCACCCTTGCGATCACTGAGACATTACTGAACAGTTGGCGTCTGGTCGTCATAATGAAGTCAATCTCATTTTTTGTTGAACCGTCGGGGCTCGACCAGGTCCACTTCCTGTGGGGCCGCCTTCTGGAAGAAAGAGTTCATCATAAATATATACACAGCACACGCGTACTTAATTTTAATTGGGATGTTAAAATTAATTTGTAATCGCCATTTACGTCATTCGAATAGCCAGAAACCATCAACTTTGTAGGAGGTAATGTAATATATTAAATTACCACGAAGAGGAGGCCAGAGCCCAGCAGTGGGCTGTATATAGGCTGTAACTTTACTTTTACGCATACGTGTAATTTTAAATTTATAGTTCAAAAACTCCCCTCCTTCTTCAGTAAATCTTTTTTGTTACAGCTGTGTCGACATTATTATTCCTTTTTCCTTTAAAAATCTACTCAAAGCTTATTACAAGGAACTCTAATATTTCACGTCGTACTTTCCGTCTATTCTTGTATCTATCCTACTTTCCTCAACTGTCATTATCTTGTGTTTTTGTTTATATTTTTACTTAATTGAATAATTTTTGTACACTTCACTTTTTACTATTCGCAAATATTCTTTGCTTAATAAGGTTGCTTAAAAGAAATCGCTTCCAGGGAGATGAGACCGCCTCTTGTGCCTTCGTAATATTATATTTTATTTTGTTTTAATTTTGTATAGAATAATGGTAACAAACGAGCACACAGTCTATCTGATGCTAAGTGGATGCCGTGACCTATAGAGCCAGGGTCAGCCAGTACAGTTAAGATGGAACGCCTCGTTTCCAGTAAAAAAGGGTCTCCGGTTCTTTGCACTCACCACATGAAACACTGTAACATTAAGATGATATTTTATAATAGTATTCTGTGAGAGCGTGATCCTTACTAAGTCGAGCCTATAAAAAATAAGCATTAGAGTAAAAACTGAAAGTTCCTCAGGTTAAGGGCCTGAGATCTCCAATCTATGAAGGTTAAGACATTTATATACGTGTATTTTTCAGCACACTGAACTCACCACCTAACTCTCGTCCATCACTTAGTTTCTAGTTTTACACTTAAAGTAGTATCCTAAAAGGCAGCCGCTTAAAATTTAAGCCGAACGCTCCACTACACCACCAACCTCGGACAACTTAACTCAGGCTTCTGCTTAATTTTATATCGACGCATACAAAATTGTAATTTTTAATCGATTTATTTAGACGAAGACCAAAACAATTCATTCTTTTTTCATCATTAAGATAAAACTAATGAGTTTGAACTCGATTCACTTTTCATTTGGTTATAGACACAAAGAGCTTTGACGTCGCATAGTCAAAATGAAGCCAACCCCCAAAGCCTGTCTACAAAAGGCTTATGTGTTATTGTATCAAATAAATGCTTGTATATAGTATTTACTTATATAAGTATTTTTGATAAAATAACGCATAAGCATTACATTGTTCTCACTGATTACATTTCAAATTAATATAATTTTATTTTATTATAAATAAAATTATAAAAAATATTTATTTTATTTTATTAAAATTAATATTTATTATATTAATTTTAATATAAATTAATATAATAAAATCATATTAATTTTTATTTTAATATAAATTAATATAATTTTATTATATTTGGAGAGCCGTGGTAGCTCAGATGGTTAACGCTCGCTGTAAATATAACAGAACGCGATTAACCCGGATTCGATCCCCGACGGCATCAATGAAATTGTTAATTGCAATTTTAAGTGCTGATTTACCACGTGCTCGGCGGTGAAGGGAAACAGCTTGAGGAAACCTGCATGTCTGAGGAATAAGAAAAAAATATTTTCAAAGACATGTGAAATTCGCCAACACGAATTGGGGCAGCGCGGCGGACACTACCTTGCCCTAAACCCTCTGAGAAATGAGGGGAGGCCTGTGCTCAGCAGTGGGACGTATATAGGCTGTAACTTTACTTACTTTAACTTAATTTTATTTAAACCTTTGAACTTATCTTACCTATTAACTCCTATGTACTATAACATTTCAATCAATATATAAAAAACTTTTAGCCCGCTTATTGTGATTTCATTTCTCTTAAGGTACACTTTGGACAAAGTAAAAGTTTAAACTATTTCTTCCCTTTCCGATTTATTACAAATGAAACAAAAAATACACTCAAAATCTACCACCAGCTCCTAAAAGACACGTAAAAAAGCACGCAAAAATAAAAATGGTCTGATTCGTAGTTTCTTCAATTTTTTTTTAAAAGAATTGATAATTCCATTTTGCCAACGAAACTAAACAATTTTAAAATTATTGTAATTAAAACTTACATGATACAGGCATTTATCTCATGGCGCCAGCCAATCATTAGGGCCCAAAGAGTTTGAATTCTATTCCAAACTTTCTATATATACACTTACACTTATATATTTACACAATAACTGGCCAGGCAGATGTTCTGGCCATTCCGGGAGATGGTACTCTCCGGTTCTAATTCCACATTTCGGACATCCACTTTAGACTTTTACGAACTATAAACATTCATTAGACAATGTAAATATTCATTCATCATTCATCCACTACAGCCTATGACAGGCGACTGCTGAGAAAGCCTTTGGGGAGCCATAGGGGAGATTTTGCCATCGTTGCCACACAGGCAAAGCCAGTTCAGGAGCAGGCTGAAAATTATTATCTTAAGACGGGTAACGTAATAATCTTTCTCTATGTCGTCTCTTTAGAAATTGTTTTATCTTGTCTAGACTTCTTTTCATGTTCACGAACAGATAGAAAAAGATTAACATGGCACATATTACAAAATAGCAGATAATATTTAAGGAGCAATTTGTAATATAATATTAATGTACTTTATTCCTTAGGTTATTTTGACAGAAATTGTAAAGCCGCTTGTATATTACCAGATGCATATAGAGAACTGTAACAGGTTGCTTTTGTGCATAAAGTGATATATATAGTAAATAAATGTAAAAATATAAAGAATTAAATATGTTTTAAATGCTTCGAATCCCTCACGTAACAAGTGTTTGTATTTCCTACAAATATTTTTTCCAGCGATGTATGCGTAATTGACCTGTTGTCGACCGAAAACTATTGGTCGACAATCACGAATAAAAGGCGTTTTTGGAAGCTGATCATACTCAATCTATAGATGAATTAGCAGCAGCTTTCAACGTTTGCACCAAAATAACATTGGTCCATTTACGTCAAATTAACAAGGTACAAAAGCTTGACATTTGACATGACATGACACACAGACACACATTTGTGCCCCACGAACTCATTGTTCGCCAGCGCGAAGCACTCTTCGTGACGTGCCTTTCTTGAAAGTTTTAACCTCATTGTTACTTGCGATGTAAAATGGATTCTGTTTGACAATCACCAGCGCTCAGCAAGTTGGTTGGATCCTGATTTAGCACCTAAACAATTCCCTAGCACTTAAACAACGGCAACAAATACTTACGCCTAGAAAAGTGATGGTCACTCTTTGATGGTCTAGCAGTGGTGGGATTCATCACTGCTTCTTACCAAATTGAAAAAGCATTACCACAGATGTGTGCTGTGAAGAGCTAAACACAATGATGGAGAAGTTCGCACGTCTCCAACCAGCTTTGGTCTGTCGCTCTTCCTCGCTGCTGTGTCACGACAACGCTCGACCTTATACTGCACAACAAACGGTCTCCAAGTTACAAGTGCTGGGGTTGGAAGCTCTCTGTCATCTGACGTACTCACTAGACCTTGCGCCTACAGACGTTTTTTTCTAGAATTTGGATAACTTTTTGGGTTAAAAAAAATTCAATACCCGAGCGGTAGTACAAATTAAATGCCTTTGAAGAATTTGATTGCCTTCCGTTCACCTGATTTCTTCATGAAGGTCATCTATAAACAGCCATTTTGTTGGCAAATATGCATTGATTGCATGGGTGATTACTTTGATTAATAGAAATAAAAAATATAGAGAAAAAAACGCCAATTTCGTAGGTAAAGACCTAATAAGAGAAAATTGTGTGAAGTAACTCCCAATTTTTTGAGAAACGAAAATACTTTAATAGATTAGTAAATATGTTTCTTATCATTTTTGGGTATGAGACCTGCTTTATCGTATATAGCCTTATAGAAATGAGAGGAGACCAGACCCCAGCTGCAGGACGCTAAACAGGCTGTAGGTTTTTTACGAACTTATTGTGAGATAACGGTAGAAATATCAAGAGAATAACAATACCGATCAAGACTGCAGGCTTTGCAACGATAGTTATACTGCCAGCAAGGAACTGCAAGTCGTTTTGTCTTAACAGTATTTTCAATTAAATATCTTTCAAGAAATTAAGAAATATTTTCCTTGTTTTGCTTTATTATCATTCTTTTTTTTTGTGCTCAAGTTATCGAAAAGTCTGGTCCTATGGAGCATCATCAGGCTTATTAAAGCATGCTGACGCACAAATTTTAAAAAATAAATGGAAAAAGAAAATATAAAACAGGAACTGAGCTCTGAAGTAAAAATCGTGGAGAACAATTGGAGTAATTCGGGTGGCAGACGTCGGGGGGAGAACTAATGAAGTGCTGCTACGACGCTTTTAGGTAATTGAAACGTGGTTAAAATCAAAATATTTCAAAGACGCTTTTGGATACAAAATATTTATGATTCCTAGGAAATCTTAATATAGCGTTTTAAGATATTACAGGATAAACTACGCATTATACGTTTGTTGTTGTAAAACTTGTGATTTTTTTAATTCATAATAAACGTCCACCTACGAGTTTCAGTAGACACATACCACATGTGTCTACTGAACCTCGTAGGTATCAAAAACCAACATAAAAGAAGTCCAACAATGCGAGTTATATGATGAATGAAGAAGATTTAAAACTATCCCTATCAAAATTAAACGTTTTATTGTTCGTCACGTATACGTGACCCGGTGGTTGTATACGTGATACCTGGGTATATCACACAACATCGGTATCGATGATGCTGGTATGAGTCAGTCATTTTGCGACGTGTTGCAAACTAACTGACAGGTGCAAAGTGCTTCACACCCTTTTGGCTGGTGTGAATAACACACAAACATATAACGGTTGGGTCATGCCTGTCCTCATGTATGTACCTTTGGCATACTCAGGTGGACTCAGACTAAACTTAAGGCACTAGATAGAAAAGTCCGCACTACTATGACGTCCTATATGATGCATCATCCGAGAACGTCGGTAGGTGAGGCTGTACTTGCCGCGAAAGCATGGTGGGCGTGGCTTTTTGAGCGCGCTCACCATTCATAATCGCGAAGTGTGCAGTCTCCGTAATTACTTCCCGGCGAGATCGGATGATCCATTCTATAAGGACGTCATTTCTTGTGATTAAGGACTTACCCCTCTATCCTTAGCCAACGAGCAATGGCAAGACCCTTTGTCCGGGGTTTTTATCTCATAGCTTCCCGGTTTCGTGGCAAACATCTCGAGCTATCGTCATCCCGCACTGTATCTTCGGTTGTTCGGCGCTTTCTAACTCTGAGTACTTGTACAGGCACAACCTAATAGCCAGAATTCTTCACCAGGAGCTCGCTCAGAAATACGGTCTCGTAGACCAGAAACTGCCGTATTACAAGTAGTTGCTGGAAGCCGTGCTCGAAAATGATCGCGCCAGGCTCTACTGGGACCGTGCCATCATCACAGTCAGGACTATTCTTGCGAATAAGCCTGATAATGTGCTGATGGACACATCAATGGACGGGCACAGTCAAGGATATTTTTGGTCGACATTACCATTCCGTATGACGAGAACCTCGTGAAAGCCGATAATAAATTTATTCACAAGAAATATGGTACAAAGATGTTCTTATAAAATAGTAATTTATCACATATTTCACCAATTTTGGTATATGAAAACTTATGGTTATAATATACAAATATTTACGTAAATATTCCATGATCTAATAATTTCCTTTCTCTCTGATTTTTGTGGTATTTACTTAGTTTTTGCTTTAAATATTACATAGTTTATTTTAGAAATATTTATGGTTAAGATTACTTTGTCCAACCATTTATTTAGTAGATCTAAGTCCATTTGTGCCTCACACATAATGTCATGAGCGCAGTTACCATAGTGAAATAAACTAATATCATCTGCATATAAGGTTATGTCACCTTTTCGTCCAATCTGTTAAATATATATAGCGAGCTATGGAGAGGGCTATGCTCGGAGTTTCTCTGCGTGATAGACTCAGAAATAAGGATATCCGCAGTAAAACCAGAGTAACCGACATAGCCCAAAGGATTAGTAAGCTGAAGTGGCATTGGGCCGGCCATATAGTTCAAAGAACCCATAACCGATGGAGAAGAAAAGTGGCAGCCTCGTACCGGTAGGCGTAGTGTAGGGCGACCCCCCACTAGATGGAGTTACAACCTGGTAAGGCATGCAGGAAGTCGATGGATGCAGGTGCCTCGGGACCGTGCTTTGTGACATTACTTGGAGGAGGCCTATGTTCAGCAGTGGACTTGTGAAGGGCTGTAATGATAATGATGATGATATATAAAAGAAGCAGAAGTGGCCCTATAACTAAACCATGTGGTTAAACTATCTTAAAATGTTACTATTTCTAAACATTTATTTTCATTACATTTGACAGTTTGAAAAATGCCATCTTAATGAAAATTCATTAACGATGACATTTTTTAAACATTTAATAGACTTAGTATTTATGTTATCTATTCCAAAACTATTATTTTCCAATTTATCAATTATCATAAAATAATTATCTTAAAAAATTTGGGTGTACTTGTTAATGTCATTTGTGTAAGTATTGGTGTAGCACCTTCAGTTGCAACTGATATTAAATTATACATTGGATTCGGCTGGGTGAGTTTACTAGCCAACATAGCTCCAGCGTTTGAGAAGAAAACATTGAAAAATTCGCTAATCTCATTTTCTTACGTAATATATCCTTCTATGCTTCAAGTTTACTCGGAGCTGATGATTTCATTCTCTTATTTTTCGATAGGTTGTTTATTACACACCACATTTTTGGCTGGTTTTTACATTTATAAAATTCTTTTGATAGTATTGACTTTCTGTAGTATTACTTCAGAAACGTGATTTCTTTTCTTAATAAAGATATATTTTATGATATTATCATTTGGGTTACCTTTATGTCATTGCCGTATACAAAAATACATTTCTTTTGTTTATTTCATTTATTATAGTTTTGTTTATCCAATTCTGCTTTGGCGGGTTTAGTATCTCTGTTTTGTTTGTTTTTTTTTATACAAAGACAAGATTTTAATACAACTTATGTTAAACCTTAGACGATTAATAGTGCTATTAAAAATTTTAATTATATTACATTTTATTTATTTATAGTTTGAATATTTACAATTTTGAAAAAAAGATACAAAATCATATGTAATATTACACCTTTGCAACAGGATAAAATCAATCACATTTCCACACTTATATTATGCAGTAGTTTTGAAACGAAATCTTTAAAATTTGTGTGATTTAAATATTCGATAAAACGAAATACCGACACTAAAAAGAGACAAACATGTACATCTATAGGATTTAGCTTTTATATATACAATTTTTGTTAATTAAATTGACTTTATTCATAGAATGTAGTAGAAGGCTCTGTTAAAAAGCAATTTTACTAGAATGAAAATATTATCTTGATTTATTACGCAAAAATTTATGTTCTGTGGATTTAAAAATAAGGATTGTAACATTTACCTGCTATAAAATTAATCTTTATTCTTATATTTTATGTTGCACTTGTGGTTGAAAATTATCAAATTAAATCATTTGCCTTAAAATATTTTTATTTTATATGTACACATGTTTTATATTAACAATAATATTTTATATTATCAATAACACATTTTATCTAGTCTCAGGCAGTTTTAAACTTTTAACTATTAGCTTTTTTTTTTATATACTTATCCCTCTGTAGCATAATTTAGACTGTAAGTAACATACCATTCAAAGTCCTATCAAATTCGTAAATCTAATTTGAAAACATTATCACGCGTTGTGGCCTAAGACACACAGTCAATCTGGATCGCGATCGAAGATTGATAACGTACGAAGGTGACTGACGAATTGATGCATCCGATCACAAAATATCTAGATATTTTGAAATCCAGATCGCGATCCTGTGATCACGATCCAAATTGTGTGTTTGTGTCGCAGGATCGCGTCAGTCTGCGCTACTCGCGATGGAAGATGGGCGTCGCTGACATGGGCTCTTGCTCGCCACAGTCGCCGGTCGAAGAATTCGACTCACCAGATTCACCTTCGCTTCCCCAAGTTGAAGAAGATTTTATAATACTATTGGAAACTTTACCAGAATTGTGAAATGCCCAGCATCAACACTACAAAAATAAATACAAATGAGAAGTTGGATATGAAAAATTGCTGCTTCTAAAAGATCTGGGGCCAGTGTTGACGATTTGTATACACCAAAGTCAGAAACACTCAACAGATATAGATTTCTGTTTCAATTTTATTGACCTTGAAAACAATGCTTAGACTTCTTAGGGAACCGTCAAAAGTTTCATCAAAATCAGTTCAGTAGTTTTGAGAAAAGATTTACGACGGTTAATTCGTGACTTCTTTTCAAAAGGGTTATTAAGCTCAAAAACCAGCACATCAAGCCATTATCGTCGGCAGACTTTCGTCTGTAAGTTAGTGTGACACTTTGTAAAATAGGCATCAAACCTAATGTATCTACTCGGCGGTCTTTGGAGAACGAGATTCAAGCTAAAAAAAGACCGGCTCTGCATGTGCCACCAAAAGCAGTTCGGCTATATCAGCTTGGCCACTGGCCACAATGGTCTGATAAAAAAATCAGATGTAAGTTTCCGAAGTGTGATGGATTTACCCACAATGTTTGAGAAAAATGTGGGGTAGCCTTATGCTACACAAAACCAAAAAATGTTTGTAGAAACTTTCATCTTTCTTTACATGGGCTGCAAAATTGTAATTTTCACGATTTATCTCAGTTTTGTTCCTAGGCAACACTCCCTATTTTATAATTTTCTTGATAAATATTTTAATAAATCAAAAATTGTGTATTTTATTTTTTTTATTATTATGTCAAATCCGAAAAACGAAAAATGTCTAAGTTTATAAGTGACAGAGGGTTAACTAAATTTTAACGTAAGTTTTTTCATCAATTTCTATAATATCTTGTCTATCATTTCTTTCTTTCCAATGCAAGTACAAAACACATGCTGTTATTATAATAATTATAGCAGTCAATACAAAGACACTTTTCAGGATGACCTTACTAGGTGTTACAAATAACTGTGCTCTCCACTGAGATGGATCATCAGGAGGAGCTGGAATTACAACTATTTGTGAGTTTGGTATTATTTGAGTCCAACTTTTGGAGTGTACCCAGAGAGACCAACATTAAGTGTATCAACAAAATTTGGTGTTCTATCTAAGCCAAATATTGAATAAGGAAGTTGCAGTGCAAAATATGCTGACTGAGGCAATTGTGCACAAACACCTGTTCTATATGTACTGTCTGGTAAATTAGTCCCAAAAGTTACCTTTCTATTGTAAAGTGTCCCATTGATTATGGGTATTTTTTCGTTGCTAAGACCAGTAACAACAATTACCTTAATAAAGTTTGTGTCATATTCTAGCTCATTTCTGAATGCATTCATTGTGTATGACTGAGTTGAAATGTTTTTCTTAACATATATTATATCAAGAACGCCATCCATGTAAAAGTCATAAAACGTAGCCATTACAACATTTTTTCCAAATGAGTCAAACTTATCCCATTGTACTTGAAAAGTTCTTGAAAATTTACATCCTGCTAAATTGCAAGGAATATTGTGCAGTAAAAAAACAGCAGTTTCATTACTATTTACTGGACTAAGAGTCATTAGAATATCTGGGTAACCATCCATATTGTAGTCTCCACTTCTCATTGTTATTGAATCTAAATAAACTTCATCTCTGGGAGGGCTGAATCTCCATAAAGTTCCCTTACCATCATTAAAGTCAACTTGTAAGTCATGCCATTGATTATTGTCAAATATGAAAATAGTACTATTTACACATTCTGTATCATAGCATACAGGTGTAACCAAAAAGAATTGTCCAGATAAAGCAACATCAGTAAATAAAGCTTGCCCATATATAGTAGGTTGTCCTACAAGTAATTCAATACTGCTATTAAATATAAATCCACTTCTTTCTTCACTTAACCATACTTCTACATTCAATTTAGTAGTGACTAATAAATCAGCAGCATTATCATCATTTACATCTAAAAATGAATGAGAATGTGGAAGTTTTATTTCTTTAAACAGCAAACTATCACTCATCAATATTTCAATAGGAGATGTTCTAGATTTATCAGGTATCCAAAATACTCTTTGTTCCTGAGCATTAATACCAAACAGATCTAATATTATATCACGATTATAATGTAATACTAAAGGTTGACCCATTGTAGTAGCCTTGATCAAAATGCCATCTGAACAGTTTAAAGCAGTTGACCCACCCCACAGAATTCTTACTTCATGTAAATTAGAAGTGGAATTTTTAATTTGAGTGGTGAAAAGTATATCCATATATGCATCGCCGTCATAGTCACCTGGCACTATACTTGTTATAACAAAGTTACTATAAGTACAAACAAAAGTCGAAGGTCGCAAAAATGGTTCTTTATCGTGAGCTAAGAGTACATTAACACTTGAACCATTAATTACAAATACATCAGTTAGCTCGTCGGAGTTAAAATCACCAAAAGCAGCAATAATTCCATAGTTATGTTTACCAAATGAACTTGTGGTCATATCCATTAATGCTAAACAATAATACTTGAAAGTTAAAACAAAAATTACGAATCCTAACATGATGTTAACTTATATTTTCCATCACCAGAAAAGAGTATTTTAAGTAACGTCTACGTTTAATCACTCTCAGTTTTGATTACTATACTTTTCATAACATTTGTCCTTATTTTCTCTTCTAAAAGGTGATATAAATAGCATTTAACTTTTATTATGTTTTATAGTTTTGTATAATTTTCTATAGCCTGTTGCTTCAATTTCAAAGTATATTTGCTTGTGATCCGACAGTGGCTTTTCAATCATAGCAATATGAAATTTATTATCTTTTAGGTTCGTGCATACGTGATATATTGTAGTTTTTTGTTGTGATTTCTCTACTACAGTGATATTCATCAATTTGTTTTATAAATCTAAAACCACTTTACTCCATTTCTCTATAACTATTTGTTATTTGCTCCATACCTAATTCATTAAAATTAGATCACCGAAATTCATACCTCATTTGCTTTTGTTTAACTGTTTGGAAGAAGTATCAGTGAAGCCTTTGGCGTTTGCGATTTCTGTTTTTCTGTATATTCCTCCAATGTCAAGAGCATGATTTTATAAGTGTATCCAAAGGTAACTGGTTACCATTTGAATGATGTTCTTCGATTAATTTATGTTTAATTTTGTTATTTACATAAACAGAGACTTCTCCACCCCTTAGTTGATATCTATAATTGTAATATTTTAGAATATGAAAACTTTTTTCGTGATTTGATCCAAGTTTCAGTTTAAATGATAACATGGAGTAAATTTTTTAAAGATTCAATTATTCGAGTCTAATTTTCCGGCTTTTACAATGCTGCAAACATTAGTTTATAAGAAATTAAGTGAATTTTCACTTATCGATATACTTTAGTAAATCAGTAAACTGTTTGCTAATTCATAGGAAATATTATTACATGGAGTTAGTTATATAATTTTAAATATTTTCAGTTGTTTTTAGGTAACTAAACGCCTCTTATTACCGTTTCAGTCTGTTGCCACTTACGACACCCACAAGATGATATAGGGTAGTTAATTCTCTTAAACCACCAATACACGGAGAGCTTAACATTCGAATAATAATAATTAAAATCATTATTCTAATGTGAAGATGATGGCCCTGTTCGTGTCTAAATGTCGTGTCTACTCATATGTCAGTATACCGATGAGTTATCTAACTGCCGCTTAATTTAACAATGACTTATGTAATACGCTCTAAATTACAGCCTACCTCCGACTTATTACGTAACATACGGTTATGTAATAAGTCAAAGATAGACTATAACGTAATGATAATAATCAATACACATGTAAAATTGCAATATTTATTTTTTTATGAAATGTTTTAATAAACACTAATTATTTATTTCTCTAATATACCGTTACAACCTACCAAAAGTCCACTGCTGAACAAAGGCCTCCCCTATTGTTTGCCTCATAGGAGGGATACCGTAGTCACCGCGTTTCGCAGACGGGTAGGCAATAGCAGTTTTTTTTATTGTAACTTGTTACTAGCGACCCGAGCCGGATTTGTCTAGATCTGTTATGTGGCGTTATCAATTATTACGTATATTTTTCGATTTCTTAAAAATCATCTCCAATATTTTGAGATTATATATCTACATATATATATATACATATATATATATATATATATATATATATATATATATATATATATATATATATATATATATGTATGTATATATGTATGTGTGTGTGTGTGAGTGTGTGGTGTTTATATATTATTTGATTATGACTTTATATTATAATAAGTATTTATATATGTATTTATGTGTGCTTAAATATGAATATATTTATGTATTTGTATATATATGACTATTTGTACTGACGTATGTATTTATCCCCATATGTGTTGTATAATAACAAAGTGCGTACCTTAAAATCATTAATAAACATTTATTAATATTTATATCTTTGAAACTGGCCTACTGGAAGAAATTTCATTATTAGATAAGTAGAGCCTTTGTACAAACTTTTTATAATGATGTGTCCTCTCCCTTACTTGTGTGTACATAAATTGTTAAATAAATAAATAAAAATTAAATATAGCCTAGATCATTCCTGTAAATGCTCTCTATCTGTTTATCGAGTTTTATTACTACTTTTCATATGAGCCAGGACAAACTGAAAACAAATTTAAAATGGTTAATCATGTCTTTATAGCATGCAAGTAAAACTCCCTATATCAATATTACACACAGGTATTTCAATTTTATTTATATGTATGCATTGGTCTTCCTAATCCGCCGCTACCCATCTTTTAACTTGTTTCCTTCTGTCGCCTTTTACGATATCCATCGTCTCTCTACCTATCATCTCTTGTATAGATTATTGTTTTACATACATAAATCGTACATGAACAAACATATTTATGTTATTACTGACTGATATTCGCACCCAAAACTGCAATTTTGCAAACAAGTGCTCTAACCTCTACACCGTTGACGGTTTTCTGTGTATATAAATATGAAAGCACTCACGAATTCATCCGCTGGAATATATCAAAAGCCGGCTGTGGCGTCCTATTCAAATAGTCAACATTCGACATTCGCCGTCATATGGCAGTATTCGAATTGGTAACCGCGCGGCGCAATTTAAATAGGTTAAAAGCAAAAATTTTTATAAATGCTTATTTTTCTTAAATTTAATACAAAAAAATATTAATATATGTTATCACTTTAAAACTAAACTTTCGAAACTAAAGTGACTAACGAATAATGTTTTCTTATGTTTACGCGAACACTACACATTAATTAATACTACTTTTACGGATTTTATCGCGTTTAATTTTAATTATTTTTTTATTTTAATTTTGTTTTAATTATAATTAAAATTAAACGCCATAAAATACGTAAAAATAGTTTTAATCAATGATTGACGAACTTGAAATTCATCTGATAGTAAGTAGCTATTGTAGTCCACGAACATCTCCAGGCGACTCAAAACAAAAAAAGTATAGTAACCCGTTGCGCCTCTGAGGACTAAGACGGAATGCCTCACATGATGTAACTATACTGGATCTTTATACCCTTAGAACGGAGCACACCTGTGTGAGTTATAGTAATGTTCTTTCAGACTGAATCTACAATGACGGTTAGTCTCAATGGTCACTATCCATCAGAGCAGGATTGGATTATAGTGCCCAAGTGTATGCACAAATACAGGTGTACTATTTATTCCCTTACTCTCATAGTCCAATGAGACAGTATTTCGACACGACTGGAGATAGATCAGGCAAGGGACCATCAGCTTTACGCACTTTACGAGGCATGGGGGTGAAACACCGTCTTATTTCAGACTACGACTGCTGCTACTGAGACTTTCTAGATAGTAGTCGATAACTAACGTCATTTGCTTTGCAAGCAACCGGGCTTTGGAATTCATTACAACTCTTAAAATAACTACTACTACCTAACTTAGTATTATTTTAATTTTCATTATATATATATATATATATATATATATATATATATATATATATATATATATATCTAGCTTGCCAGGCAGACGTTGTTCTGCCCTTTTAGACGACCCTTTTCCCATGTCCTATTAAAGGTCCTAATTTTTTCAAAAAAAAATTGTGGGTCACTCATGGGGAAAAAACTACCCTACCTCTCAAGTTGGACCAAACTGCACACGGTGTGCAAATTTGATTAAAATCGGTTAAGTAGTTTAGGAGTTCATCGCGGACAAACAACGTGACACGTAATTTATGTATATTAATATGTTTATATTTCATACATCTATTTTTAAGTAAGGTGGTGAATACTCTGTGACGTTCTTTTTATCTTAATAAGTATATTGTCAATCCGTATTTGGCTTCAAGACCTATTTTATAAGATTTGTGTGTAAATAGATTGTTAAAAGCTGTGGATTTTGTGAATAATAAAAATAAAAATAAAATAAATAAAAATTAACATAAGTCGGTGTGATACTTATCACCTAATATAGAGTAGGTATATTAGGTGATACGGTACGGTAGGTACGGTATACGAAAGAAATTTAATATAGGTCTTTGCCGTAATTTTTTTAAATTATACTAATCTTTTCTAGTCGGGTAGCTGGAAAACGTCAGCTAATGCGGTGAAGAGTTTCTGTGATATATCCGGGATATATTCTGTCTCACGCCTTATACAGCTGGGTAGCTTTCGGGCTATATATTATATATACTATTTCATTACATATTATGTCCATATCGTCCCGTGGATTTTGTAAGATGCGACTGTGGGAAACGAGTCAAGAGGTGGGCATCAGCGTCTTCCTAAAAACAACCAAAAACAAAACTGCAGTTGCCAACCCACCAGCCAAGTTTGGCAGCTATGGCAAACTCCCTTATGAGGCATTCTATGATGTAATAACTTTAATTTTAAATGCAATTAAGATGTGTCTATCTATCTAACTAACGTTATCAAAAAGTAGGTTAACTTGGTAACAATGCAAGCAGTGCAATTTTTGATGTAGTTTCATTTGCATGCAATCTACGAGGAAAAAGCGGTTTACGATCGGACACCAATGTCTATTGTAAACACTACCTATACAACTTCATCGTGGCAAAGAAAATACGAAGAAAGAACAATTACATGAAAACTATCTCCTAAATTTCCTTACAAATTACGATTGGGTTAAAATATTCACTGCTTTTCATGCAAATATATTTTATAGGATCTGTTTATGTCGGGTAAAATCAGTCAAGTGGAAGCTGTACTTTCACTTTCACAATATTATGTAAACCGCGCCATCAAGTCTCATGATTGAGGCTGTGAAATAAACGGGGGGAAAGGGAAGGGACACGCATTTGCTCCCTCCTGTGGTGGAAGAAAATTTTTTTTAGTTATAAGACCACTATATGAGTACTAATATAATTGTATAATTGTTCTACACATCGTCAGGTAAAGTAGGATATCCTTTACCCTTTTTCTGTGAATCCTAAGTATTCAAAGAACGTTTAACCCCGTGTCTTTCATCGTTGTTCGATTCAAAAAACAAATAGTACGTTACGTGTCAAGACATAGAGTCGTTCAAGTAGTTCATCAACTAATGCTATATATTATCGGTGGATTATCTAGTCAAATCTTAATTGCCTAGCATACAGCTGTATCTACTGCCGTACCGCCGATTAAAGAAAATGTGAATTCATATTCGACTATTAAGCAGCAATTCTATTTTATTTTTTAAATATAACAACATTCATGTTGCCTTCTTGGAGTTTTCTGAAAAAGCCCACGCTATAAACTTTTGCGGTTACCTTTTATCTGTATGATAGTGATTGTGTCCTAGATTTCCAGTCTTGATATTTTAAATTACTATAGATACAAATAGACATAAGTATAGATAAAAATCAGCATTGCTGAAGTGGCCAATTTCTGCAGAAAATTTGAAATATGCCTACTGGAAATACATACACTTAAGAGACTTTTTTAATATTTTAGTATAACCCTTAAAAAACATCGCATATATAAACTAAACAATCACACACACACACACATACACACACACACAGCACGCACGCACGCACGCACGCACGCACACAGCACACAGTACACGACACGCACGCACGCTCGCACGTACGCACACACGTGCACGCAGCACGCACGCACGCACGCACGCACGCACGCACACAAAAACACAAACACACACACACACACACACACACACACACACACACACACAGAGAAACACACACGGGCGCGCATGTTTATTATGAATAACATTATAAAAAAAATATTGTTAAATTCCAATATTGGATGAGTGAATGATAGAGGTGTTTGTGGAACTCGAAATTCTAACGACACCCATGTAACAACTCAGGGAGGAAGGAGTGCCTGAAAACCAGTGCTTTATGGGATCTTAGTTCCATGTAAGTATAAGCTGAGTCACCTCCGTTTGCTTAAATTTAATTAAAGTTAAGTACTTGGTTTATATGCAAACATGTTTCTTAATTGTCTCATTAAAGTGATATTTATAATTATATATTTATTATTATTAAGACCCCGAAATAAATACCATATAAATAACTGTTGTCAAAATCAAATTGTAAACCTTTTTCACAATTTGTTCGTAAACAGTTCGCAGGCGTTTTATAATTTCTCACGTCACCAGAAGTATTCCTCAAAAATATATTTGGATTTTAAGACACAAAACACAGCATGATATAGGATAGTGGATATCTTACACCGCTATTATACGATTCCATATATGTATGTATTTCTTTTATCTAATAACGGAGATATAACTGGGCAATTTTAGTTATTTTAGAAGGTTTCTAGTTTTTAAAATTATTCTTTTATGGAATAAAAACCAAACCTCACTACATGGTATTGGTATATATAGATTATATTAAAAAAAGATTTACTGTAGTGTCACTATCCAAGGAATAAACCGAGGAATACGTTTGTATGGATAAAACGATGCCCTGATATCCTCTCTACATCTGGCATAGCATATATCTTATATGTGTATGCCTTCTATTGTAGTATATGCATATGCATGCTTCTTATCCTGACGTATTACAGCGGTCAAATTAAAGATCTTTCGGGAATTTTGCATGGTCAATTTTACCAACATGATAAAAAATAGAGTGATGAATCCCTCTTAATTCCCTTACTTCCCAGATGTAAATCAGAAACAGCGATAAATCAGAAATAGTCGTACAGTTATTTAAATCCTCTTTATTTTAAGCTCATTATTCATTATTCATGTAAAATCGCAGTGCTGCAAAGGACTTTATTTTATGAAACTAGTTGCGAGTCTGCATGAAAAATTAATTCCTATGCTATACTTTATGAGATAAAACAAAAGTGCTCTTATACGCGAAACTACGATTGTTCAAAAGCAAATACTGAGGTCTGAAAATGTCCCTCATATGCAAACATGATGTAGTTACTATGATTTTGTCGATTAAATATCACTGAAAAGTTGATGCTGTTGACAATAAGTAATATGAGTTTCTGTGCTATGTAGCGGCGTACCATACCACCCTTTATCATTCCGTAGCTGTCGTGAGAGGTGTTAGAAGAATTTAAAACAAAACATGGGAAGAAAGTGTGGAGAAGTGTATTACTGATGACAACTGAAAATAATAAAAACTTCGGTTGCCGAACCTCCTGACAAGCGTTAATACTAAGGAAATATCCCTCCAATAAAGCAATCAAGGGAGGCCTGTGTCGAGCGGTGATTTTGCTAGGATGTTATGAATAAATATATGAATTTTATGATAATATGAGTTTCTACCATAGAGATAACGTTTATATGTAGCAAAAACACGCTGCATCTGTGGTATGGCTGTATCACAAACAGGTTGGCTCGACCACTCGGGGAAAGACTAAGTGGAAAGCCAGTCTTGAAAGAAATAAATGTTTTTTCGTTTAATTTTTGAATATTTTTTTTCATAAGACATCATATTATGTTGTGTTTTGTGCTTACATACAAAAAATAACTTTTAGTGAAAGTGTACAGTAATATATTTTACACACACAATCTCAACGCCGTCTAAATTAATAATTTCATCCCGTGTTGTGACAATATTTGGGATTGAATATTTTCTCCTAATTAGTATGGGACCAACCGTAAAGTTCGACTAGGTAAGTCCAACTTCGACCGAGAGGTCAATCGACGGATTCAACTCGGCTGGGCAGCGTTCGGGAAATTACGACGCATCTTCTCGTCAGGTATACCTCAAAACCTGAAAATTAAGTTGTACAACCAGTGCGTGTTGCCAGTGATGACCTACGGAACCGAGACGTGGTCCTTCACTGCTGGCCGTATGAGGACTCTCAAAGTCAGTCAGCGAGCTATGGAGGGTGCTATTCTCGGAGTTTCTCTGCGTGATAAACTTAGAAATGAGGATATCCGTAGTAGAACCAGAGTGGCCGACATAGCCCACCGGATTAGTAAGCTGAAGTGGCAATGGGCCGGTCATATAGCTCGAAGAACCGACAACCGTTGGGGAAAAAGTTCTCGAGTGGCAGCCTCGTATCGGTAGGTGAAGTGTAGGGACGGCCCCCCACTAGATGGAGTGACGACCTGGTATGACATGCAGGACTGGATGCAGGTGGCTCAGGACCGTGCTTTATGGCATACCTTGGGGAAGGCCTATGTTCAGCAGTGCACTTGTGAAGGGCTGTAATGTTGATGATGATGATGAACCGTAAAGTATAATCTAATTATTGATTAAAAGAGTCATCAACAATTTTATTAAATTATTACACAATGAGGGTATCCTCAAATTTTTTCCACCAGGACGGCGCCACTTAAAAATGAAGTTTAATATTTGACAGATTTCGTAGCGTGAAAGTTAATTTGTTCGAAAAATGGAAAGGTTCATGTTTATTTCTGTACTATAAGTTATATTTTATATTAATTAGATTAAAAGTTAGTAAACCCAGATATTTATAAAAGTAGAAATATTTAAAAAAAAGTGACAATAATGTGAAAAAATTAAAGAGCAAACAACTAAAGCATTCTTTTGTGTGAGAATATAGAAATTGATAAGCTTTTATTTAACAGTAAGTTCTCAATTAAATTTTATTATTAATAAAAAACCTCACCTGAGCGTCAACTTGCGACATTAATTGGTGAGTGGAAGATTATTAGCTTTTATTTACGAAGTTTATTTACAGAATAAGTGTGACAAGCGAGCATATAAATTTTCATTTGTCCTATATCATTAAGAATCAAAATCTAGATGCGTTGTTACCCCTGAGGACTAAGATAGAATTTTTTATATAGGATAGGGTGACAAACGAGCACACAGTCCACCTGATGGTAAGTGGTTGCTGTGGCCCATGGACATCTACATCTATCCTCGATTACGAATCAAAATGCAGATGCGTTGTCACCCGTGAGGACGAAGTTGGAACGCCTCGTTTCCAGTAAAAAGGGTCTCCGGTCCGGTCCGGAAACACAGCACTATTAAGCTACTATTTTACGCTGGTATTTTGTGAGAGCCTCGTCCTTCCTCGGCTGAGACCATTCTCTACAACTATACACTAATATAACTGCAGTATAAAATCTTGTTGTAAAAAAGGTTCCTGGGGTGGTCCATCCGGTCAAGCCGATCCATTCGTACTACAACCAATAATACAGCTGCAGCTTGGCTTTACCACGTTGAGTTAAAACCCGAAACCACCTTAGCGTATGCCCGAAACTAGTAATAACTCACGTTTTGTAATAAAATGAATTAAAGTTATAAATGAACGAAGAATGAACGAAATAAAAGCATTAACAGAGTTGAAGGGTACTATTATATCACGTGTCAACTTGAATTACCATCCCTGCCATAAGGCACGCCTTCCAGTGTTGCGAGCTAATTTAATATTCACAAACTTAGTCCCTTAGCATCAAACATACATAAAGCTTTAAAACTTACTGTTGGAGCTCAGATATTATTTATATTAACTTTTTTAATACTATATTACAAAGGATTTTAATTATATCATAGTTGTTCATTAAAAATTCCCTTTTAACATTAGTATCATTTAATGCCGTGTAATAAAATCAAAAAAGCGGTCTGAGTGCGACCCGAAAGTTCCACACGACTAACTTCCCAGTGGAAAGAATAAAAAAATATTATATGTTTTAATATTTTATACAATTTTTCATTCGGCACAAAAAACGACTTGACCGATTTTGCTCAAAATTTAATGAGGTCTAAGTTACATAATTATGTAACTTAGTTCGTTAAATGAAACTGGTCCCATGTCAATATCACTCTTTGTTCTCGATAAACATGAGGCGAAAATTGAATCCGAACATACAAACATACATACGTACATGTGCACACACGGACATCCTCTTAAAAACCATACTATTCGACTTTAAAGACCTTGTAAAAAACGTGGAAATATTTTAAAATTTCCCATTTGCAAAATCGGACCCATTATAATAACTTCCCACTGGGAAGTTTAAAAAAGGGTTTTCCGATGACAAAGCTCAACTTGTTCTAATTTTCCGATATGGAAAGTATGTTGTAAAATTAATTAGATTAGTGCCATAGTGCAAACTATAAGATGATGTGCAATCACTATAATCTAAACTAATAGTCAGTTTTAAAAATATGGTAACGATTTCAATTAAAATTAATATTTAACAAAAAAAATTCAAATCAATACAGCCTGTCAAAAGTTCACGGCAGAACATAGGCCTCCAACATATATTGTCTCATACTATGACGTTCAGATGCCCATACTCGTATGTGTACATCTGCACATCCTATAAAACTTTTCCTGCTGGCGCCTATTTTCCACTTAAATGATTGGATAAATTATTTATAACAATAAATGACATTAGTATAGTTAAATCCTTCCCCCTAGAAGAAATATTTTCCATAATCTGCAGCATGGCAGGCAGATTGGCTACTGCAGTTTTTTTATTATAAAAAGTTTTTATTACAGAGAGTTCATACGTGGTAGAGCCTTGCTGCAGTTATATTTATAGTATAATTGTAGCACGAATGGGTCGGCTCGAACGGGAAAGGATCACGCTCTCACAGAATACCAGCGTACAATAGCGTGAGTGTAGAGAATCGGAGACTCTTTTCACTGGAAACCAGGCATTCCATCTTAGTCCTCACGGGTGACAACGCATCTGCATCTTGTTTTGTAATTGAGGATACATGTAGATGTCTATGGACCGCAGCAATTACTTACCATCAGGTGGACTGTGTGCTCGTTTGTCACCCTATCTAAGAAAAAAAAAGTTGTATTCAAGATGATACTGCTGGACAGTATATAATATATAATACACAGTATATAATACCCGTGGTACACACGCCGTAACAGTGTCCATAAGGACAATGTTACGGCGCCATTACATGGTGAAACTTTAGTATTGATTAAATCAAAAGGAAAAGGAAAGCTAAGGAAAACGACGTACTTTGAAATAACTTGAACCCTTATTATAGTGATTTGCCGAAATTACAAATTAATAAACTGAAATTTCTTACAATATCATTAGGGAGAACCCTTTCTTTTCAAACCTGACTCAAAGTCGGTTTGTTTTTCTTTTATGTAATAAGGGTGACCAACGAGCACACAGTCCAACCGTTCCTGTCTCCGGTTCGCTACATTCACCATACGAAATACAAATAGTCACCATAGTCATCAAACTATATTAGCGATTTCTTAGGATTTTATTTATTAGAATAGAATGGAATAGAATCATTTTTATTTTATATGTTATATAGATTACATGTAATTCTTTTTGAAATAATTTTTTACTTTCACCATTGGTACTGAAAAAAACTTCTGTTCTGGGAAGAAGTTTTTTTTTTTTTTTGTAATTTCTATGTTTTCGTAACAATAAGGTGACATTAGATTTTTTTTAAATTAAAGGTACTTCTAACCACGACTCAACTTAATTTGGTAGTCGCTAATTAATAAAATGTTCTCATATTAAACTACTGATTATTGTCAGTATTAAAACCGCCCATTGCATACTTTGGTATAAATGAGTTTTGTATGTTTTGTATGGAGCGCAATAAAGAATATTAAATAAATAAATATGTGGCTGAGACTGTTAAAATTCATAACGCTATTATACGCTTCATATATACGCTAATAGGGTATTAAATCATTCAATTATAAGGGAATTTTTGATTAGAAAAATAAGCTAAAAAATAAAAATACGGCTTAGATATCCAAGAATATTAAACGAGTACGAGGAATCCTTATCAATAAACATTTTATGAGAATTCCAATAAACATGCGGGTTTTTTCATTCGATCATTTACCCGACCCTTAAAACAAAACATAACTTTAATCAAAACTGAACGAGTAAGAATATTAAACTCGAAAGTTTCCGAATACGATCCCTTTTCTTTTTAGTCCTTCATAAGTTACTACACAATGTGAATTTTATTGTTCTTTCAGGTAGGAAACAAGCTATTTGAGGAGGTCAAGAGTTCAGTTGTGCCAAATTTAAATTATGGTAATTTAAATACAAGATTTTTAAGATGCAATTAGATTGTTCAAAGAAATATAAACCGAATCCGTCTCTGACTAGTTGGAATTTTCAAAAGACCATAATGAACCTCTATAGGATTATAAAATACCCAGACCGGCGTCAGTAAGCATTGTCAAAGGTGCAAGACGTCTGGTACGGGAATCAGCCAGCCTTCCTAGCATTATGATCGAAGATGTTGAAGGCAAATTTTCCCTGCAATAAGAGAAGTTTAGCAGTGAACGTTTGCGAACTGATGAAGAACAAGAAGATACTATCTCGATACGACTATCTTTTCTCACAATCGAATATCAGTTTTATTTATATAATAATGGTAAGAAACGAGCACACCGTCCACATGATGGTAAGTGGATACTGTGGCCCGTAGACATCTACATTTATCCTCGATTAGGAATCAAAATGCAGATGCGTTATCACCCCAGAGGACCTCGTTTCCAGTAATAAGGGTATCCGCTTCATTACTCACCATACGAAACGCAGCAGCATTGAGCTGTTATTTTACGCTGAAATTCTGTGGGAGCCGTAGCACCAACTACCGTCAAACAGACCCATTTATGCTACAACCAAAACATAGAGCTACAGAATGGCTCTAACACATAAGGGACCAGTTCTTAGCATGATTGACTCATTCCAATTCAGTTATTTATACGTTACGCTGCACTGGTTACTATAATTCCACTGATATTGACATTACGGATTATATCATCATACGTGGTCATTATACGTGGTACAGCCATGCTGCAGTTATATTAATAGTATATTTGTAGCACGAATGGGTCGGCTCGACCGGGGATGGACCACGCTCTCACAGAATACCAGCGCCAAATAGTAGCTTAATGCTGCTGTGTTTCGTATGGTGAGTATTGAGAGCTGGATACCCTTTTTACTGGAAACCAGGCATTCCACCTAAGTCCTCACGGATGACAACGCATCTGCATTTTGATTCGTAATCGAGGATAGATGTAGATGTCTATGGGCCACAACAATCACTCACCATCAGGTGGACTGTGTGCTCGTTTGTCACTCTATCTATCCTATAAAAAAAGTGAAAGAAATTATGGGCATAGTTCTTTCATATCTTAATACAAAGTATCATATATTAAATGTTTTCAATACATATAAACGAATAAATACGCTGATCAAAATAAATGACAATAGATTATAAGATACAAACACACGCAAGGGAGCAAAATTTCGGCTTTATAGCTTACCCGAATGCTCCCAAATGTATTATAAATACTGCGTTGTAGCGTAGAATGTGTCAAGTTAACCGCAAAAGCACACAACTTCTTTTTTATAGAGAATTTTTATGACCTGATTTAAAGAAACATTGTTGAGTAATGATATTAGTGTCATTTATATTAAGTATGTATTACATTACATAAAAGCTTATATTAGCCTGTAGTGTTCACCGTGTAGTGCGGGATGGGAGTGGTCGCTAACCCGAGTGTCAAACGTGGCTGTGGCAATTATCCTCCCTCTCTTCCGCGCTTATGAGGCAATCTAATCTCATCTCATCCACTTCTAATTGTGTAATATAGAGTTGAAGACCAGTGTTTTATAAAAATATATTATTATTTCATTAATTTACAAAACAGATGACTGTTTAACAGCTCCTTATGGATACTGAACATTTACGAAGTCGTGTAACTGGTATAACTAGCTTATACTCGTTCCTAGTATTAATATTTACAGAGTTTACATCACTATTTTTAATAAAACTGTGTATGTTTTTTCCTTAAATATATGATTTTTCGTAAATTTACTCAGAGGCCAAAGTTAATATATTTTTTTTTTCATTTTGTCTGAGAGATTCCTCCGAATTTAGATTATAAAATAGCTCTTATATCTCTCTTCTGCAAAATATCCCATAGCAAGGTTCCATATGAGATTATGCTATGGAAATTACTAATACAAACTAACCTAGTTTAAACACGTATATTCAAATTTTTTACCGTCATAATGCTGCAAAACTACAACTGCTTGCTAGATAAGATATATGAGGGCCCCATTAAAGCGTCAAGAGTGATTCCCAAAAAAACCCCAACTTTTCTCCATTCCAAATAACTTTAGTATTTTTATGTTTTGACATTCGTGTTTGCTTTGCATGTTTTCACTGTTTCATTTAATCACGAAGTATACCAGATTCGGTACCAGTAATTTAAAAAAAAAACACTTTAATGTGGGACGAGTATATCTACATAATGATATTACCTAAGCTCCTGGAGATACCACTAGTTTCTTTAGGTTTTTCTCTAATACAACGTTTATATCCTATTGGCATGCTATCTTATCCTTTTTTACCGAACCATTTTCCCCTTTTTATTTTCTTTCAATCCCTAATTCATGGCAGCATAACTGACCCCTGACTTACTCGTTTTAGTAATTATATCTAGCAATAGTATAACCAAAGTAAAAATACCCCACCAAAACTCTTTCATTGGTAAAACCCTTTCATATGGCGGCCAGTGCTTTTAAATGCTACAAAATATTTTTTTTATTTGTTACAGTTAGATTGGCTATTAGCTGACAATACGCCGATGACGTCGGTGGCTGGACTTCGGCGGGTGCTCATGAACGGTTCGCTGGAATTTCCTCCCTTTCCTGCCGAGAGGTATAGACGTGACGTGCACACCGCCACGTACAAATGTAGAGTGAAGTTAAACAACGGTTATGCTGTGCTGTCGAAGAATATTCACATTCACGCAGGTAAAACTTGATATTTTAATAAATATTTCTTTAGAAAAATTTATTTTAGGAAAATTGCTTATGCGTTCAATTGTAATAGCCTGCATTTATTGTAACCCTAACTGCTCTCTATGCGCTTTAGTAAAACTCTGGAAACACAATGACAAAATTGTAAAAGATCTATCCAGTAAATATTCTTAATCCAAAGTCCACATAGGATGTAAGAGGGATTATAGCAACTATCTACGACGAACGAGGCTCCGGCAACCGCGACTGGTGACGGAAAATCTATCCAAAAACTTCGATCCCAAAGTTTTGGACTCTATCCAGCAGTGGACTTAAAAAGGCAATTAATTGAGATGATTTAAATAATACTAGTTTTTACGGAATTTATCGCGTATATTTAACTTTAAAGCGCTTTAAGACGCTCGAAACGTCGGTTATTTAAAAAGTTAAATATACGCGATAAATTCCGTAAAAACTAGTATTATTTCAATGTGTAGTGTTCGCGTAAATATAATAAATTAATTGAGATGATGTTACAACCCTCTCAGAAATGAGGGGAGGCCTGTGCCCAGCTGTGGGAAGTATATAGGCTGTAACTTTACTTTACTTTACTTTATGTTTCTTTAGTAGTTTCTATTTCGATTAGAGTTATCTCATTTCGAAACAGTAACATATTTTGATATAAAGTGACATTTGTAAAGCGATATTACTTCAAAGCAAAATTATCATACTACAAAGAAATAAATGAATTTCATTTCGTTCCTTTCACTCATCACTTCTATCCTGTTTTCCTCCACACATATTTGATAATTTAAATTACTTAATGTACGTCATCTATCTGAACAATATTTTTTAGTATTAAACGTACCATGGGAAGTACACGTGCCGGATGAATATGTGATGGCGGGTAACGCGGCGGTGTTGCGTTGTTTGGTGTCCGCACACTGCGTCGACCGCATCGCCAGCACTGACTGGTTTACTGAAGATGACATCAGCGTATTTCACTATTTAGGTAAATGTAACATTATGCAAAATACCATAATATAAGAAAACTCACGGCGTAGGGCCCATGTCGTCCCGTAAGTATCGTAAGAGATGATTCAGGGAAACAAACCAAGGGATGTGCATCTTTCTAATAACAACTAGAAATAAAAATGCGGTTACCAACCTACTTGGCAAGCATGGCGACTATAGAAGGTAGAGGCAATCTATAGCAAACGATGGTCAACAGTAGGCTTTCGATAGAATAACGGTAATATTATGTAAATTACTCTTTAAATAACCGTGTGTGCTGTTTTATTTTTCAGACTGCTAGTGGCATGAAATGCTTTGTAGAGATTCCTAACTACACTGCAACGTAGTGCTTTGATGATACATCAGAATATCTTTATTTCAGTAATATGTCGCGTTTTTTTATATTCTAAGTTCTGACACACCTTAATTTTAAATAAGTTAGTATTATAATACATTTGACGCATGATCCATTTTATCATAATTTTCTAAACATCTACTAGATATTATAACAATGTCAAAATTATGTTGTTTTCCGTAGGGCCGAAGTATCAGCGCCTAGACGATGGATCGTTGTATATAAGTGCAGTGAGTTCCGATGACCGCTTCAACGCATTCCGGTGTCGTGTACGAGACCGGATAACTGGCAATATGCATTTTAGCCAGTATTTCGGTGGGTGAAAGCTCTTTAATTTCAATTAAAGTATAATGTTTATACTACTAATGAAAAGCAATATAGCGGTCTTTGTTGTTGTTAAATAATTAATATCAGTGTTAATCCAGAGGTAAAAAAATCAATATTATATAATGTATGTTAGGTTGTATTACCCATATCACATAATATGTTTTAAGATTTATGAATCCCGTTGACAGCTGATAGGTCGTTTTTAAATAATTACTATTCCTTATTACTTCATTGTTTTACAAAAAAAGATTTAACACAAAAATGTCATTCCTTTATAGGTCTAAATCTAAAGTATGAAAGATTTATTTAAACTAATAAAACGCATACATTATGTTATATTCTATTATGACATAGACATAACGGGGATAAATCATTTAATTTAAATAGGGCAGATTAGCTTACCAGATATTAAACAAATTTAAAATCGTTTATAACTCCAACATAGTTTTTATACATGATTGTAAATTCATAAGGAACTTAATTCTCAAATAAACATATTATTTTTGGAAAAAATATTATGTGCGTTAGTATATATATGGGTGTCTTGAAATTAGACTAAAGAGTTAATAATTTATTGTAAGGCTATATGCGCATAGAGGCTAAATTGATCGGCCGACTAAACTATCAAAAAGTTAAAACATAGGTTATTTATGTATAGCGCACATGGACGCTTATCTAATCGGCCTATTATAACATATTATGTGAATTGGTGTTGGAAGTAGTGGTGCCAGAAGTAGTGGTTGGGAGTAGTGGTGCTGGGACTAGTGGTGACGGAGTTAGTGCATGCAATTGAGGGAGGGCGGGTGGTGCTTTTCAATTCAGGTAATACACATCATTGTATTTAGTTAGCGGAAGGTTGCAAGGTAATCAATAATTTTATTATAATGGATTTCCGCAAAGTAACGCCTAATTCTATCAATGATGAGGATGTAGCAGATAATATAGATTAATCAATTAGCAAGTTTCATAATAATTGCGAAGACGTTAAAGGTCAAACTTGTACTACTAACTTCCTTAGAAAGTTTAACCACTGTCTTAAATCTCTCATTAATGGGTATAATAAGCATATAAATAACTTTCTCTAGGACGCATAATCGTAACGGAACCCAAAGGAGAAGTAAGGCCACGTTGGGTTTTGGAACCACATTCACGACGTGTGCAAGTAGGACAAGATGTTCGACTACCGTGTGCAGGGCATGCGTGGCCCGTGCCTAGTTACAGGTAAAATATACTCTTTTAGTTAAATACTATTTTATTTTTCTTATAGCTAATTTTTAAATATAACTGAATGCGAGTAACCCGGGTTCGATCTCCGCCGGCACCAATGAAATTGTTAATTGCAATTTTAAGTGCTGATTTATCATGTGCTCCGCGGTGAAGGAAAACATCGTGAGGAAACCTGCATATCTGAGGGATAAGAGAAAAAAAAAGTATTTCGAAGACATGTGAAGTTCGCCAACACGAATTGGGGCAGCGCGGCGGACACTTCCTTGTCCTAAAACCCTCTCAGAAATGAGGGGAGGCCTGTGCCCAGCAGTGGGACGTATATAGGTTGTAACTTTACTTTACTTTACTTTTTTAATTTTTAAATGTTGACTAATGATTTCTTAAGTTTACTCGAACACTACACATTAAATGAAATTTTCTAACTCGATAAAATTTCAGATTTTATCGCGTTTAATCAAGTTATTTTATATTCCCGACATTTCGAGTACTTTGCAGCACCCATGGTCACAAAAATTAGTTTAATTTAATGTTAACTAGTTAAACTCCTCTATGTTTAAAATACTGTACCGTTAGTCGTGAACGGCGGATTCAAAGAAACAATATTTGGATTCGTTATCTACATACCTATTTGCGATTTTATGTTAGTCTACAATTAATGAAATGCAGCTAGCTAAATTACACAAAATAATTCCATTCTATGCCTTAGAAGACGATAATGACGATAAATTAGTTAAATTATTGTCACGTAGCGTATGCTACGCGCAGTAAATTATTTCGAAGATAAGATTTAAAGAATTTAGTACTAAATTACCAACAAAAAAATATGAACGCTATAGACAATAAAGCACAAAGTACAGTCGTAATCGTCGTCGCATAGTAAGTAGTAATAAATAGTAATTTCTATTTTACGTCCCACTGATGAATTATTTGAGATTATTCTCTCGTCCTAATTTTGAAATGATGTCGCCATGCTGTGCCAATTCCTGTTGGCTTCACGCATACTTACAATTTCTTATAGATTTTTTAGACTTGTGTGTCTTCACGCTAATTTCTTTCGTCGCCCAGCACATACAACATTATCGGCGTAGCAACATTAACCAGCACTTAAGATTGCGATTAACTCGAATCTGAAATTAAATGAAATTCAACTCGGTATGCTTGCGAACAAATAAAATTTTAAGGCAGTTATCCGTGAACTACCCCAGCATCCTGAGTTCCCAGGTATCACATACCTCAAACCATGCCCTGCTGCCTATTACAGTCTATCAAAAGTCCACTTGTGAACATAGGCCTACCCCATAGTTTACCCCATAATTTGCAATAGTTGCCACGCATGGCAAGAGGGTTATTTAATAAATACGTATATTCTAGCGTATTCAGTATCATTTCATGTGTCATGAATGATTCGTTCGTTTGAGCTGGTACACTTAAAAGTATTGAGGGTACATTCATCAGTTTTTGAATGTTTCGGTACAACCGATCACAAACAATCGACGGAACCTTTTTAACTCGTGATTGGTATGAATTGTAAATGAGTCAAAAACCGACCGAATCCCGAATAATCTAACTAATTTTTTTTAGTGTAGGGTACTGGAGCTCGAAATGATCCATTTGAATGATCGATCCGAATGTACAGGCACGCGTGACATTTTTTTTTATAGAAGAGGGGGCAAACGAGCATGCGGCTCACCTGATGCTAAGTGACTACCGCCGCCCATGATCAACCGCAACACCAGGGGAATTGCAGGTGCGTTGCCGGCCCTTTAGAAAGGAGTAAGCTCTTTTCTTGAAGGTCCCCAGGTCGTATCGGTCCGGAAAAATCGCCGGTGGTAAACTATTCCACAGAGAAGTTGTACACGTAAGAAAACTCCTTTTGAAACGTACTGTGGTGGACCGCCAAGCATCCAGATGGTGTGGATGGTATCGGGACGTTTGCCGCGTAGTGCGTTCACGAAATTTGGCGGCTGGGATTAATCCGAACAATTCCTCAGAGCACTCTCCATGGTATATGCGAAATAAAATGCAAAGAGATGCAACATTTCGTCACTTTCGTACTATTTTCGAGAAATGAATGATTGACACATGCCTAGTATTCAGCATAGGAACAAATTAATTTATCGATCTAACCGTACGGTTCAAATATCATGGTCAGAACGTGAAACATCAATTGATAACATGTTACGTTTGCTATAATATGACGTGACAAATGTCATCGTTCTATTTAGTTGAGATATTAATCTGATCTAGTGCTGAGATTTAAGAGCAATTTCATAATCTCCGAGTGAAATTATTCGTTTTAACTGCCAAGGAGCAATTTATTCCGCAATGGTGCGCAAATTGCATTTAAAGGCTCGTGAAATTGCCTGGCAGCTGTAAACATACTTGATGTGAAAAAGAAAAATTATCATAAATACGGTAAAATTCATTCCATTCCCCGATTTTAACATAGTTTCTGCACTTGACATGCGGGTCGGCAACTACAACAGTTTTTATTATTACCAATAGAAAAACTTGCTATATCTGCTTTACCTGCGTGGCAACGTACATCTCTACCCAATTTTTAACATTTATACATTGGTTATATATTCTTTAATTGTACGAACTCTTGCGTAAGCTCTATTTACAGGCTCACGGATTAAATGCGGGTTTAAGGTAAAAGTTTACACAGTAATATTTGCATAGGTTGTTAACAGTTGAACATAATTACTTTGTATAAAAGAGATAAGCTTTGAATGGTCTAACCTTCCAATAACCCATATAAAAGTACGAGGGCGACAACTGAGTTTTTTTAGAACTGGCTACTTGTAACCGATATAATAAAAAGTAAGTTTAAATTTTGAAAATGGAACTCTTTGCAAATATTATTGTGTATGTATTTTATTAATTTGTCTTTTTTTTTTTTGAATTTTGAAAAATTTTTTTTTTTGAATTTTGAAAATTTTTTTTGAGTTGTGTTGATTTAAAAAAAATCTCTTGATAAAAATATGCCGTCGTGTGTACTTAGATATTGAGCAGAAGATAATTCGAGAAATGTCAGTAAAAACCAAGGAATTACTTTTCATCGGTTAATAAGATATAATAAATAAAAGAAGTATTATAGATTAATAATAAAATAAATTATTTCTCAAACGCCATTTCGTGTCATGGAATATAGATTATGAAATTATATGTTCAGATGTGACATTTCTGTGGGTACTTAAGTATAGGACGAATATATTATTATACATATTTTTTGTAGAAACATATATAAGTTACTATAATTAGGCTAAATTTTTCATATTTAAATCTGCTTATTATTCTTTTATTTTATTTTTAGATTTCCACATCAAAGTCAATGTGGAATAAATTCGTCCATATTTACCTCTCGCGAGCCCAGCATTTATGAAGGACTCTTATTCTAATGTTAATAAGCATATTTGTAATTTAAATGTTATGTTAATAAGTTTTGTTAAACATACATTTAATATGTTTTTATATATTTGACATAGATACCGTTTAAAATATTTAGATAAAAATATCATTAAAATGTACCTAATTGTAATATAATATTATGTAATATTATATTAAATATGCAAATATAATATACAAAATAAATGACCAAAATTAAATATTGTTCTCGATATAGTTTACCTACTTAAAAATACAATATACTATTACCTACGGATCATTCTACCTATGTTTATTCTATGATAAATAAACAACCGCGCGAACAGAGTAGCGCACATTTTTTGTTTGAAATAGCTGTTCTAGTACATAAGTGCATATTAATTCAATGGTCATTTGTTTACGATTCGGCGGCAAATTGAAAATTGCCTGTCACGTCAGGATGAATTTAACGCGAGAAAATTTTCGTAAAGTGATTTTTAGGACTTTCGATGTCCATTTAAGTCAACAAGAAAGTTATGATAGATTTCGATTGGCCTGTCACGATGAACCCCTATCTCATGCCACTGTTTACAACTCGTTTAATGAGCAAACGTGGTCGTACTAATCTCAACGAATGATCTTGTTGAGGAACGGCCTTCTACGGTGACGACTGAAGATAACATCAGTGTTGTGCGGCGTATGATATAGACTGACAAAAGAGTGACTTTTCAGCAGATTTGGACAAGCTTGGGCATCAGTATGAGTCAAGTAGACAAAATCCTCCATGAACATTTAGCGGTCAGGAAGCTTTGTGTAAGGTGGATCCCTCATAATTTGACAGAGGCACTAAAGCTCCGTCGTGTTGATTAGTGTTGTGAAATTATACGTGGTACAGCCATGCTACAGTTATATTAGTAGTATAGTTGTAGCACGAATGGGTCAGCTCGACCGTGGAAGGACCACGCTCTCACAGAATACCACCGTTAAATAATAGCTTAATGATGCTGTGTTTCCTATGGTGAGTGTACAGAACCGGAGACCCTTTTTATTGGAAACGAGGCATTCCATCTTAGTCCTCACGGGTGACAACGCATCTGCATTTTGATTCGTAATCGAGGGCAGATGTAGATGTCTATGGACCACAGCAACCATTTACCATCAGGTGGACTGTGTGCTCGTTTGTCACCCTTTTCTATAAAAAAATGGTTCAAAGATTTAACGGAGGTGACTCAACTGATGTGTTCGGCATACTTACGGGTTACGAACTCTGGATTTATTGTTATGATCCTGAAACTAAGAGACAATCTGCTATCTGCGTGTTTCCTTCCAAATAATTGCCAAGTAAAGTGAAGAGAGGTCGAAGCGTGGGTAAAAAGATGGTGGCTTCGCTTTTCGGAAGGGCAGGTCATTACGCAACAATTGTTTTAGAGAATCGAAAAACAGTTACTGCAGAGTGGTACACTAACAATTGTTTGCCCCTTGTCTTGGAAAAAGTTCGGTAGAAACACCTTGCAGTAGGACCCTCCTTTACAACGACAACCTCGTCGCAACGCCAAACAATCGATGACGTGAAATTGCTGGGTCTCGCGCCCTATAGCACTGTACTTCGCACCTTGCGAATTTTATTTATTTCCGAAAATAAAAGAAACACTTCGAGGAAAACGTTTTATGGACGCCGAGGAAGCAGTGGCTGCTTTTCAAAATGTCATTGAAGAGACCGCTAAGGACGAGTGGGCAAAGTGCTTTTCTCAGTTGTGTTCCATCGGATGCAGCGATGTATTGATGTAAATGGATACTATTTTGAAAAGATAATAAAACTAATATTTTTCTAATTTATTCAGTTTTGGATTTTCTAAGAACTTTCAGTGTCAGTGTATGGTGGAGCTACGGATGGGTCGGCTGGACCACGCTCTCACAGAATACTAACATACAATAGCAGCTCAATGCTGCTGTGTTTCGTATAATTAGTGTAGAAAACCGGAGACGCTTTTAACTGAAAATGAGACATTCCATCTTAGTCCTCACGGGTGATAACGCATCTGCATTTTGAATCTTAATCGAGGATAAATGTAGATGTCTATAGGCCACAGCATTCACTTACCATAACGTGACTGTGTACTCGCTTATCATCATATTCTTTAAAAACAATATTGCACGCATTTCGGCTGTACAGAAGTCATGTTAAGGAATAGCGTTACATTATAAATAATTAGATTTCGAATAATTGTTAAAATAATATAAGTTTTGGGACTTTTATATATATTTAATAGTAAAAAAATAAACACCATACAAGCCCCGTAAACCGTCTGTTCGTTCGCCCGCTCTTATATAAAAAATATCTATTCAAATTACAACAAGATTTCATTAGGAAAAAAATATATTTTAGGTTATAATATGTATATGACCTATTTAATAAGTGATATACATTATAACGTAAATTATTAAATGTAATAGTATGTAAAGTAAGGGTCCCAATAGGACACAATTATGAATTGTTAATAGAAATAACATTTTGATATAATAACACAAACTATAGTTCACCTATGTATTTCAAAACTAATTAATCGCATATCTTTTAAATTCCATCTGAAAATTAATATCGTTAAAACATGTTTACGGCGCATTTTCTTTCAAGTCCATATCGTAGTCGTACTCTATGCTATCCGAGTCGAGAGAATTACGTTGCAAGAATGCAGAAAGTTGAATGCCCTTTAACAAGCCACGGTCGCAAAGTTCTTCAGAATGCAAATTTCTTGCTGCATTGCAATTTCTTTTTAAACTATTTTCAAAATTACACCAACGAAAATGGTTTTGAAATGTGTATAATGTGCCCTCTATACAGGAATGTCAAAGTGACATTTCGCTTCGCATTGCGCGCTAATTTTAAGGGTGTTGTTTAGTATATCTGTCTATTTATTATATCCTCCTATCTGTCTATCTCTGTTTAGACTAATGGTTGGGAGAGAATGCCCTATTGCATTATGTTCACCGTATGTACTATTTTGTGCATGAAAGTGTAAATAAATAAATACGTATTCAAAAATCAAACTAAATACATTAACGTTCCGTCACATTCCGGCCTCGCATAATTTCTGAGAGGGTTATGGAGCTATTAGTCCTCCATTACATGTTAATGGACTTCACAGAATCTCGAAATATTTTATTCTTCAGACATGCATATTTTCTGCCGATATTTTTCTTTACCGCCAAGCACCTGGTAAATCAGCACTCAAAACTGGTGCCACCAGGTATCGAACTCAGGTCACATGCTGTGGAATTTACGACAAGTCTGAGGGCAAATGCTAAATACTATTGCTCTACATTTGAATTTAGTAAAATACTTATTTTATTTATATTGTTATTTTAAATTTATGCTTTGATCACATTGATGTTGTATTTTTTCTTAAAATTAGTAAAATAATAATTTTGACGTTTCAAAATTATTATTTGACGGTGTCATGAAAATCGTTTAGATGAATGTTGTGAGTGAGCCCAATTCTATTCTTATACTACGCGCTTAGTACATACAAATACATAACTTATGCTTTTAAATTATGTTCTTATATATTCACCGTAATAATTATAAACAAATGATTAAAAAAACGCAAGTATCATTGCGTTATTTACTGAAGATTGAAAATTATCAAATAAGTAAAAACGATAAATAACCTAAAATACAAACTTTATCTACATAAAATTAATGGCCTCTCGATAGGTTATACCTCGGGTACGCTAGGTATTGCTGTAGAACGTATATTTCTATGACCAATGATGTCAATAGTGCCTCCCATAGAGTAACTGAATACGGACAAGTATCATCATACGTTCATATCACACCCCTATCGCTAGTTATTGGAAACAAATAATGAATGAGAAAGAAACGTGGCATCCTACCTCTGAAGAGCACAGTGTAGAGCAAGCCTCCACTAGCATGCAGTGAAATTAGATATCAGAATTATGATTCTTTAGCCAAAAAGCAATCTATGGAAAGCTGATGTAAGAAAAGTAAAACTCGATAAGTGCACCTCAGCCATTTTCTAAGCTATTAGAAATTCCGCTCCGATCGGTATGATTTCTTATCTGCCTAGGAGTGTATCTGGGTGCAAATTTATAGTATTTCTGTTTTTCTTTTTCTTTTTCAAGGGTTTTTAAATTTATAAATTTCAAAATCACACAGAATAGAATAGAATATATTTTTTTATCCAATATAGATTACAAGTAATTTTTGTTGAAAGTCAAATTTTTACTTTACCACTGGTTCGAAAAAAAAAGCTCTGTCCTGGGAAGTACCAACAAAAAACCCAGCGGGACTTTTTTTTAAATAAATTTTACAAAGTCAATGGTCACAAAATATTTACAAAATTTATTTTAGGAACAGCTTGAAAGCGACCACCTCATTCCCAGGGGTTATTATCAACTATGTATTCGGTTATATCATAATAACCCTTTTTATACGGTTCTTGTTTAATTAAATATTTAAACTTGCTAATTGAGAAACATTGTATATTTTATGGAACTTTGATGTAATAGTGTATACATTGCCCCAAGAATGAATTACTGACTCTGTGAAGTTGAGAAACTTGTATCACTAGCTTGTGTTTGTTTCTAGTGTTTACAGAATCTATATCACTTTTTTACTAAAAGTATCTTTTTTGTGAACATACATCATCATAGATATACTGAGAGGCTAAAGTAAATATATATATTTCTTTAAATTTTTCTCTAAAAGACTCTCTCGGTTTAAGGTTGTAAATAGCTCATATGGCTTTCTTCACTTAAATACTTACACTACATTAGTAATCAACAAGATATTTTTTCTAGGTGGTTTCGAGAACACCATGATCAGTTAATACCAATAGAAAAATCACCCATAAGAGACCGGAGCGTATTACTCGGTGGTGGTCTGCTCGGCATCCGGAACATACACAGAGAGGACGCTGGTAGATTCGTATGTTATCTAAACAACTCAGCTGGTGAAGAAGCTTTACATTTTACACTCATAATAACAGGTACATTTTACAATTGTATTGAACATTATGTGTTTTACAGTTTTATCTACATTACTATAGCTGCTATATATTTAAATACGGATCAACTCAATGGAGAACCACACAGTCAAATATCAACGCAGCTGCATTACTTTTGGTGCAAAATAAAATATATATAATATAATATACTACTACGTCCCAGGATATGGACCACAAATATTAATAATGAGCCACCCTTTATTCTTATTCAGCAGTTTTGTTTCGAAAATGGATGGACATATCTGGGGACACGGCAGTGCCTTCGCCAAGTCGAGCAAAAATGCGGCACGGCCGTACCATACTTTTCTCGAAGCTATTCAGGCCATTTTCGACCCCCTATAACTTCGTAGTCAATAAAGCTAGACGCCTGAAAGTAACCAAGTAGACATTCTATAAGCATGGTATATTTCAAATTTCATTCAATTTGAACCAGAAATTTAAGAATTATAACTAATCAAGGTTTCTTAATTTTATCACTCACTGACTGACCGATCATCAAAACTCTAAGGTACTTCTAGCAGACATACGAGTAGAAGGTTCAAATTTAGAATACAATTAGTGCTTAGTGTATAAATCAAGGAAAATCTAAAATATTTGTTAATTTCGGTCCAGTTTTCTAGATACACCAAATGCATAAATAACTTTGTATTCCCATATAAATATATATAATTACAAAGTTACATTTGCAGTGAATGAATCAGTGTACCTGTATATGTATAACAGGTGTATAATAGGTACGTTGTTGGTATTCAAGAAGTAAAAGGTACCAGAAAGGTAAAAAAGGAGGACTGTCTTATCTACAAAAAGAAATGAGATGCCATCAAAAACATAACTTGTAAAAAAAACAAGTCTCGCAACTCAGCTCTTCTACCGTAAAAAGTTGTGAGGTCCATGTAATACCAAGTGTGTAAATTTATTCAGTTCCTACTTAAGGGTCCTTCTGTTTTAACGTAATTAGCTAACCTAACAATATTCTATAGTGGCCATGTCAATGTTAAAAATCATTTATGTTTTAAATATATAGATTGACTTGGCAATCGCACTAAGCAATCTAATTTAATATAATATGTATTATTTGTGAGATACATTGTGTTTTCATGGGATAGCCGAGTCAATCTATATTTTTAAAACATAAAACATTTTTAACCTTGTTATGGTCACTATAAAACAAGTCTTGTTTTTTTTAGAAGTTACGTTTTTGATGGCGTTTTTTTTTTGCAGCCTAGCTTATCATGTTATATACAATTCTTCTATCTGTGTGTTTGTCACTAAACACCTTCTAAACGCCTAAACTGATTTTGATGAAAATTTTTGTGTATATTTAAATGGGTTCCTGGATAGTATAGATTTACAATTGAATCCAATAGGTGGCGCTGTTGTTGAGATCCAGAAATCACCCGTCACATCGCTAGTAATTTATAATATGATAACACTAATTTAATAGGTCGGCTCGACCGGGGAAGGATCACGCTCTCACAGAATACCAGCTTCAAATAGTAGCTTAATGCTGCTATGTTTCGTATGGTGAGTGTAGAGAACCGGAGACCCTTTTTACTGGAATCGAGGCATTCCATCTAAGTCATCACGGATGACAACGCATCTGCATTTTGATTCGTAATCGAGGATAGATGTAGATATCTATGGGCCCACTTATGGCAACCACTTACCATTTCAGGTAAACTGTGTGCTCGTTTGTCATCGTATCCTATAAAAAAATCTTCAAATGTTTAGTTTCTTTACATCTAATGATATTTTACAATCAAATGCACAAAAGAGCTTGAATTCTTTTGTTGCAGAACCAATCTCCGTCCGCATAAAACCCGAAGTAACACGAACAAAAGTGAACTCCAACATAACTTTCGACTGTAAAGTAACAGGCCATCCAATAGAAATAGTTTACTGGTTACATAACGGAAAAGTCGTAAAGCCCAATGAAAGAGTAAGGATATCAGAAGACGGTTTTAGAATATATATCAAGAACTCGCAAAAGAATGATGAAGGGGCGTATCAATGTTTTGCGAGCAACATGCGAGATCAGGCATACGGGATCGCAGAATATATAATTGAACGTAAGTTCATTTTAATGATACATTATTAGCAAATGTTTTTTTAATATAGTGTAATTCTTTATCTAATTAGGAATCCTCCTGGGTGAATTCCACCCTCACGCTTATTTGTGCAGCGAATAAACGAAGTCTAATTACATCCTCAGGTATGACAACACATTTGTGTTCTTTATTGTTTGAAGTTACTTGATGGTTGCTGATCTCTATGGATTTCTACAGCATTAGGAGGACGCTATAATATAAGTACCCGGATGACCGAGCATTGCTCGTTTTTTTCTTGGAAATTACATTTAGATACAAATTACATACTGATGAATAATATTTTTTGATCTTATTGACATAATAGAAAAAACTGAACTGGTTATTTGAATAAAAAATCATGAGTGCAATTAGTTTAATTAAAATTTTCGTATTTTTAAAAAATACTAAAAAAAAGGGCTCGAAATAATAGATTTTCTCACAAAAGAAGGGAACTAAAAAGAAGGGAAAAAAAGGAGAAAAAATCGGACCGAAGACAAGACGCGAACCAATGCATTACGATTTCGCGACCGCTCGATATCCACTTGAGCTATTACGATCATTAGCACAGTGCCAAAATTTACCTTCTTATATTGTAGCAGTTTTTCATTGCCTGAAAACGGACAAAAAGACATTTTCTAAAAAATAAATCCTAGCTAGATCGATTTATTGCCCCCGAATATATATATATATATATATATATATATATATACAAGAATTGCTCGTTTAAAGGTATAGGATAAAAAAGCCTACACGCCTCGTAGCAATCTTGTGGGGTTCGTAGGCGTTTCACACCACTTGTATTTCAGTCCACGTAGTAAATAGCCCAAATGCTTTTTTTCGATAATGCGTTCGGACTATGATGTGAATTGTTCATGTTATTTTTATAATGGAGAGAATGGGACCACGGTGTGCAATGTTAAAGTGCGTTTTAGTGGAGTCGCCGAGGTGTGTCAGCGTGAGAGGAACCATTACCCTATAATAAATAACCTTCCTGATCTATCCATCTATTTAACGTATAAAAATCGTAAGTCTGCCCATAGATAGCTCAACGGAAGATTTTTCCATAGTTGCCACGCTTTTCAGGCGATGAATCTATGAAATTGGCCTACATTAAGATGAGAATTTTTGAAAAGATCTTGATATTGATAGGATCTAACAAATGAATTTTATGTTTATACTTTATGTTATAATTTTTGACTTACTACTTAGCATTTTGTGTCATTTTGTATGTACTTTTTATATTAATATTTAAAAAGGAATAATACTCATTATGTTATTTAGATTTGTTAGAAATATTTTAACTAATAACCTACTAAGAAATATATCGACCATCGCAAACAAATAGTTGGTTGAATCACATCGTGGTTCTTTGATTTAAAATATCGCAGGTGATTCACCATCCGTCCGCATCGATCCGAGCTGCCTGTAATGTTAAACGCCTAAAACTCATATATTAAATTTTAATTTACTACAGTAAATTTTTAAACAAAGAAGAAATATATAAGTACATTTACAGAGTCCGACGGTCGACTTCGAGCCGTTGGTAACCGATCACGGCGCACTCCTTATGCCCGCAGCGCTCATAACCACGACGCCGCCGACTGGAACTTCACTGGTACAAGAGGTAATATTTGTTTCGATTTCACAACTAAAATTTTAGTTATAAAGTTCATGAACATTATTGTTATCATCACAGCCCATCACAAATATATTGCCTTACATTGCCAACAATATGGCTCCTCCACAGATTGCCGAAAAACACGGTCTTGTGCTGCCTGCGTCCATCAACACCCTGCATGTTTCATCAGGCTTTGCTAACATACAATCTTAAAAATATTTGTAAAATTATTTTCATATTTACAGCTATATTTCATTTTATATACTCCATTTGACTAAATATTTAATAGTACATTTATAACTAGAACCGTTGTAAGCTATTAGAGGTAGGTCTTCAACTTAAACAAAAAGCTTCAGTGATGCAGGCTCTCTTGCCAGAGGCGCATTGAGTTTCCTGTGCTGAAATACTAAACCCCATAAAATTTCAAATTAAAACCTTATTCTACTTATCATAAAGTCGTTTTTTACTTATTCCTGAGGCAAATATGCTGCATTGTGTCATTACTATAAAGTACTCGGTATTTGGTGCGTTTATTTTATACTGGCTTAATAGGAGAAGTCGTCGGAAAGAACAGGTTTTCTTTGCTGGCATAAAAATAATTAATTTTATTATTTGCGTACAGATATTTTTATGTCTTTTAAACAGACGTGCAAAAATAACTAAATTTCAATATTTTAAGCAAATTATACAAGCAAAGCTATAAGTACACATTTTTGTAAATTAACATATTGTTATCAAATTTTTTGCACATTTTTATTAGACTAGAAGCAAGTCTATTTTAATAGACGCTTAAGGACAAACTTACTGATTCCCCGGCTTTTCATTCTTCCATACTGCTACACATTATATAATATTTCATTCTTCATTTAGGTGAAATTTCAATGCAATGTCAAAGACACAGGACTATCAAAACAAGCTCTTAAAAATCTACATTACTATGAAATTATGCAATGATATTGGCTCCGGCAGGAATTCGCTTTCAAAAAATGTGGTGTAATACACTGGGGCATTAACCACTGGTACATTTTGTGATCTCAGTCCGGAGAATTAAATCACTAGCTTCTGCCCGTGGCTCCTCCCACGTGGAAATAGAAACATTCTTGTATGTGTCATGGTAAAAAAGTATGCCTCAGAGTAATCTTATATATGTGCGATTTTTTTTTTACTTATATCCGTATATCCGTGCTTGACTTCAAACTCTTTACTTATATAATATTAGTATAAATACCATGAAAAAACTAATAAATTAGTTAAATAATGAATACTCTAAATAAATTGTGCCCTTGGAGGCTAGAATCATTGATGAGCTGCGAACTTTATCGTCTAGTATTTTTTTATTTGTTGCTTTAAAAAAATGACCCATCGGTAAATAAAGCATAAGCAATGCTTTATTTACCGATGGGTTATTTTCTTAATTTTATTACTTATACTACGGTAATATTAGTCGTTAAAAATATAACTAAAGAAGTGGTAAAATTAAAAAATTTATACAACCGACTTCAATAGAAATAAAATGAGAACATCATCAATGTAGGCTAAGTGAATTAAAAACGCATTATTAAGGATAACTCAAAAACTACTGGTCAGATCTTGATCAAATTCATATGAGAACACATGAGAAGCACCAACGTGCAATAACGGACAATGTCCTAATTCGTAAATTATTTAAATTAAATTATTATTATAATTATAGTACTACTATCCCCCTTACTATTAGAATTAATTACTTACACTTATGGATCTATGTTGTCTGAAAATAAATGATTTGATTTGATTTGAATAAAAATGAATCATCAAAATCAATATACAATAAAAAATACACTCGAATTGAGAACCTCCTCCTTTTTTGAAGCCGGTTTAAAAGGGTGCATGCCGAGATACTTTCGCCATCCCTATTTCGATAGAATAGTGGATTTGAAAAAAAATATGTTCGGAAAACGAAGTTTTGGATTTCAGCGGTGAATATAAATATATTTTATTTTATTTTACTTAATTTCAACATTAATATTAATTAGATGTTGTATAAAATATCAGCGCAAAGCTATCTTATTATGTTGGAGCGATGCAGCGTTCGTAAGGCTAGTCTCTGTATCTCTCTATTAGGTAATATTGTACCTTATCTGACTGCCCATTTATGTAATCTTTATATGTATGTATATAATTCTTCTGTCCTTGTGTATGTGACTGAACTCCTAAACCTCTGGACGGACTTGGATGAAACTTTATGTGTATGATCAAATTGATTTTAGAATGGTTCAGATTCACAATTGTACCCGATAAGGGCGCTGTTGTCGAGATCCAGAAATCGCCCATGCGAAATTTGAAAGGGGAAGATCGCTAGTTTTTAGTTGGATAAATTACCTCTTTTTTGTTCACACATTTTTTAAATAAAAAAAACTACTATGTTATAGGCGACCGTTTGCATACTTCGCAAAGCATATGAAAAAATTAACCATAGAAATCCACCATAGAAAAAAGAAGAAGAAAAAGATGTTCCAAAATGGGACAGGTCTATGTACACTACCTCAAAAAAAACGAGAAAATTCTGTAGAATTCGGGAAAAGTACAGATAATTCATTTAAATGTATCCCGTCATTATCATTACAGCCCTTCACAATTCCACTGCTGAACATAGGCCTCCCCCAAGTAATGCCACAAAGCACGGTCCTGAGCCACCTGCATCCATCGACTTCCTGCAGGTCTTACCAGGTCGTCACTCCATCTAGTGGGGGGTCGCCCCATACTACGCCTACCGGTACGAGGCTGCCATTCGAGAACCTTTCTTCCCCATCGGTTATCGGTTCTTCGAGCTATATGGTCGGCCCATTGCCACTTCAGCTTACTAATCCGTTGGGCCTATGTCGGTCACTATGGTTTTACTGCGGATATCCTCATTTCTGAGTCTATCACGCAGAGAAACTCCGAGCATAGCCCTCTCCATAGCTCGCTGAGCGACCTTGAGCGTCCTCATACGGCCAGCAGTGAAGGACCACGTCTCAGATCCGTAAGTCATCACTGGCACATCATTATACACTTTAGTTTTCCGAGATTAAGGTATAACTGACGAGAAGATGTGTCGTAATTTCCCGAACGCTGCCCAGCCGAGTTGAATCCGTCGATTGACCTCTCGGGCGAAGTTGGACTTACCTAGTCGGACTATTTGTCCCAGGTAAACGTACTCGTCAACAACTTCGAGCATAGTGCTCCCAACAACTACCGGCATAGGTGTGACATGGACATTAAACATGATCTTTGTTTTGTCCATGTTCATCGTAAGACCTATCCGTTGGGAGACATCATGAGGTCATTGAGCATAGTGCTAAGGTCCTCGAGCGATTCTGCCATAAGGACTATATCGTCGGCAAATTGAAGGTGAGTGATGTACTCGCCATTGATGTTAATACCGTATCCTTTTCCAGTCCAGTAGCTTGAAAACGTCTTCCAACGCAGCGGTGAAGAGTTTCGGGGATATAACATCACCCTGTCTTACACCTCTCTACAGTTGGATAGGTTTCGAACTCCGGTTCTGTACACGGATAGCCATCGTAGCCCTACTGTACAAACACTTCAGCACTTCGATATACCGACAGTCAACTTGACACCGCTGAAGAGACTGTAGCACCGCCCAAATTTCGACGGAATCAAAGGCTTTCTCATAGTCCACATATGCCAGGCAAAGTGGCAGATTGTACTCTTCGGTCTTCTGTACAATCTGCCGCAGGGTATGTATGTGGTCTATGGTACTGAAGCCTTTTGGAAACCGGCTTGTTCTGGAGGCTGGAAGTCGTCGAGTCTGCGTGCGAGAAGATTCGTAATGACTCTCGAAAACAGCACGTAGACGCGGCTCAGTAGGGAGATCGGTCTGTAGTTCTTAAATAGAGCGTTGTCGCTTTTCTTGAAGAACAAGAACACCGTACTTCTGCCTTACGCTTCCGGAGTCGTGCCGCCATGGAGGACGGAATTGAAGAGCTTCTGAAGCACTTCAAGTACCGGTGTTCCACCCGCTTTCAGAAGCATCGCTGTAATTCCATCCTCGCCCGGGGCCTTGCCGTTTTTAAGGTGGTGGAGAGCCATTCTAATCTCGCTCAGACTGACGTTCCGGGATATCATCGGAATAGTGTCTGATAAGACTTGCTCTTGGATCGTTACTCACACTTGCATGTGGCTCCAACGATGATGTGTACAGCTGCCCATACATCCTCTCAATCTCACTCAGAATCTCAGGTGTCCTGGAAACGATGTTGCCACACTCAGTCTTCAGCTTTGACAGTTGGCTCTTACTGGCAGACAGATCTCTGGCAAAGACTTTGGAGCCCTGGTTCCGCTCGATCGCTTCTTTAATACGAGCGGTATTAAAGTTGCGTAAGTCTCGCCGCATGCATTTGGAGATCTGTCTGTTCAGTTGCCTGTATGCTGTCAAATCTGTTGACGATTGCAGCCTCATCTCCCGTCTAACAGCCATGAGATTAAGAGTGTGTTCGGAGAGTTTTTGTGTTCTTCTGCGGCGGGTCTTGTAGAACTTAGCTCCGACCGCATGGACAGTTTCCACGAGCTTGTCATTCATATCGTCCACTGCATTGCAATCCTCTAGGTACTGAAAGCGGTTTTGTAACTCGAGCTGAAAGGTTTCGGGATTCTGGATTAGAGCACGAGGGGGACGGAAGTTGACTTCATTAGACGAGACCTCTCCAACTTAACTTTTAGGTTCAGTGTGCCTCTAACCATTCGGTGATCGCTGCCAGTTTTCACCCTTGCGATCACTGAGACATCACTGAACAGTTGGCGTCTGGTCGTCATAATGAAGTCAATCTCATTTTTTGTCGAACCGTCGGGGCTCGACCAGGTCCATTTCCTGTGGGGCCGCTTCTGGAAGAAAGAGTTCATCATAAATAGTCCCTCTTTCTCCATAAAGTCGGCCAGCTGCTAGCCCCTTCGGTTCCGTTGCCCTACTCCAAATTTCCCTACCTTCAGCTCACCGCTTTCTCTTGTGCCTAGTTTTGCGTTGAAGTCTCCCATCAACACCGTGTAGTGGGTTTTGGAGGAATGCATGGCTCTGGAAATATCCTCATACATTTTCTCCACCTCCTCATCGGGATGTGCCGAAGTTGGGGCGTACACCTGTATGACCTTCAGCGAATACCGTTTGGTGATTCTGAGTATCAGGTACGCGACCCTCGTCGATACACCCCCAATCTTTACAACGTTGTTGACGAGAGACTTGTGGACTATAAATCCGACACCTCCTTGGGACAGATGGTCGCCCTCCCGGTGGTGGAACAAGTTGCCGGACTCGAGGATTGCCGTGTCCTCCCCCTCTCTTCGGACCTCGGATAATCCAATAATATGCCAGCGCAACTTGTCTACCTCTTCTTCCAGCTCCAGTATCTTCTCGTTCAGTCCTCAAGGTGCGTGCGTTATATGTTGCCAGGTCGAGTCATCGTAGGTGGCAACCGAACCTCCACCGGAGATTCTTAGCACCCCCCTGCCCCGCCGTTACCATGGTCGCCACCGTAGCCAGGAATAGCGGGGCCGCCGGGGACTGGGGGCCGTTTTTTGCGTCATTATTCATGGGGGGATATTTGCCATAGTTGCCACGCTTGGCGAGCGGGTTGGCAACCGCAGTTTTTTTATTATATCACAGTTGTTATCAGGAAGATGCTGCTGCCCATCTCCTGCCTGTCTCCCTCTGTCGCCTCTTACGACACCCACGGTCCCCGGGGGACGTATCCCGTCGTGGTAAACAATTGATGTTTATCAATTATTTTTATCGACTTTCAACATGGCGTCGCACCGATTTAGTTACTCTGTGCTTATGACAATGACAATAAACCATAAAACAACAATTGATCATAGAAAGAGAGCTGTCATTTGTTTTGTCAAACATAGTGTCAAAAACAGTGTCAAAAATACGTGAAATAAATTTGTTAAATGTCATTAATCAATTAAAATGACAGCTTATCGCCATGACGGGTTTTTGTTATGTGTTGCAATTTAAAGTGTAATTTCCTGTGCTTTACCAGCAAATAAAGCCATTATAAAACAATTGGACAATTGAGAACCGTTTAAAATGTGTTTCACTATTTTTGACTATAGTGTACAAGGACCTGGCCCAGACTCCATACACTTTGGAACATGTCATTTCTTACTGGTGCTATAGGAATGCATTTTAATCGTAAGCTGATACGTTTCAAAGAATCTTTTACTCGTAACTTGCAGAGTAAAGTGCGAAGCTGCCGCCCCGGCTACGCACTTTCTCTATTCTATCGCTAGTATTACAATAAATTAATTTTATTATAACTCTTACAATCTGATGTTTCATTTTTAGTAATGAAATATGATTACGAATTCTAAGCATCGACTGACAAAGGATATGTTAATTACCATTATCAGCACACTAGATATCGTGTGTATATCCTTCGAAAGTCACGGAGTTTTTTTTCTTCTTCAGTTGACGTTCAAGGTTGTCGTGAAGCGACAATTAAAAACTAAATAACCTAACCTAACTACAACAAAACAACCAAAAATAAAATAAATTATTTAAAAATTTGAAAAAATTTACAGTTTCTTTTATAAAAAAAAGGTATGAAGGTGATGATGGGCTGTAATGATGATAGTGATTTACAATATTATTAAAAAAAAATAACAAAAATAAAGATACTGCAACGAAGTATGCACAGGCTATGCCTATGATAGGTGCACAGCGCCTGCTCTAGGTACACGCAGAATCTGGAGAAAGCACATGCAGCGTCTGGAGAAGGTACACGCAGCGCTTGGAGTAGGCACACGCAACGCCCGGAGCAGATACACGCAGCACCCGGAGTAGACACGCAGCGTCTGGAGTAGGTACACGTGGCGCTTGAAGTAGGCAAACACAACGTCCGGAGTAGACACACACAGCGTCCGGAGTAGACACGCAGCGTCTGGAGTAGGAACACGCAGCGCTTGAGACAAGCACGCTCAGCGGCCGAAGATAGCGCGGGCACTAATAGGTGGAGGCGTAGGCGTGGCTAGGCGACGACTTCAGGAGAAGGCTTGCAAGATCCCGAGGCAGTGCGGATAAAGCCTTTAAGAGGTGCTTCTCGTATCAAAGCTGAAGTGAGGACCTCTATCGGCCGATTCTTCGGCTTTTATACTTTTTGACGGATCTGGGATAAGAACGAGAAATTATTTTGAAATTATTTAAATTAAAAGCAAATTTTTGTAAATGGCCAAGAAGAAAAGAGTATTTTTGAAGTAAAAACATCAGGCCGGTAACAATATTTGAATAAAAATTGCCACGACAACCAGATAAACAACGATGTCAAAACATGTCAAATTTTGGTTTTAAGCTCGTAATACAGAAACGGCAAGATTTAAGTGAAAAATGAGATATTATTTATATAGGAAAAAAGGTAGCGCAAGAGCGCGCACGAAACCCGAAATTGTAGAGTTACGGAGAACTAAATAAAAGATCGAAAAAGGTAGACTCCATTGACACCGATTTAAAAAGTGCTGATAACGTGAAAATACGAAGTGAAAATGATTTGTTATTGTGTTCTTATGAATTAAAAATATTACAGGATCCTATGGAAATAAAGGTGATGCAAAATATCCAGTTTTGAGGTGAATGTAGAAAATCAAAAACAGAATGGAAAAATAAAAATAAAATAGTGTAAAATGATATGTAAGTATGTATGTAAGCATAACACTACATTTTCCCCCCGACCCTGGAAAATTTTTGACTCAGCAAAAATTTTGAGATGTACATTCCAAAATAAACCATAAAAACACAGCTTTGCAGTAACAGACATCACCAGGCAATATCAGATATACTATCTCTTACATTCATCATCTGCATTCAGGTAAGGGTGGAGTTCACATTCAATGACTACCACTCTAAAAGTGTGTTTTCGAAAGGACATTCAGGCTTATTTAAGGAGTTGTCATCCGCTCCTGCGTGGAAAAAAAAATTCGAAAGGACATCCAGGCTTATTTAAGGAGTTGTCATCCGCTCCTGAGTGAAGATAAAGTTAAAGAAATTAATCTTAAGCAAGCTTTAGTCGCTATGACTTAAGTAAAGATTAAGAACGGCCAGAGCGGTAGGGCTCAAAGCCAGAGATGAGCAACATCACTAAAAGTACATTCAGGCTTATTTAAGGAGTTGTAATCCGCTCCTGAGTGAAGATAAAGATAAAGAAATTAATCAGGTAATAATTATACATATATACAAACACATATACAAATATACAAACACATATACAAATATACAAACATATATACAAATGTAGTGTCATGCAAAACAGTATTAGCTGGTTCCTCACATCTAATCTTCACTTCGTAATCGAGTTCGGCCTTATTAAGGAATTCGTACTCAATAACCCTTTTCATTGTTTTAGTTAAGTGCAAATAGAATAAGTAATAAAATAAAATAAAGAATAAGAAATAAAAATTTAATTAAAAATTGTACCTCTTTAAGTTATCTAGAATAAAAATATTAAAGTGATGAATGTAAGTGAAGTGTTATATGCAGGTCCAAATATAATCCAGATAAGTTGAAAAACTAGATGAAGTTTTGTTTTAGAATTTGGAAGATAGTACCTCTTTAAGTTCTCTAGAATAAAAATATTAAGGTGATGAATGTAAGTGTTATATGTAGGTCTAAATATAATCCAGATAAGTTGAAAAACTAGATGAAGTTTTGTTTTAGAATTTGGAAGATATGATAAGGATGAGTAAATAAAGAGTTAAGAATGAAAGAGAAAGCAATTCAATCAAAAGGAAATGGATAAGGCGTAGCTAAGGTGAAGAAAAGAAGAACTTTTACGTCGGGCGCCAAATTGTCGTAAAGCGACAATTAAAAACTAAATAACCTAACCTAACTACAACAAAACAACCAAAAATAAAATAAATTATTTAAAAATTTGAAAAAATTTACAGTTTCTTTTATAAAAAAAGGTATGAAGGTGATGATGGGCTGTAATGATGATAGTGATTTACAATATTATTAAAAAAAAATAACAAAAATAAAGATACTGCAACGAAGTATGCACAGGCTATGCCTATGATAGGTGCACAGCGCCTGCTCTAGGTACACGCAGAATCTGGAGAAAGCACATGCAGCGTCTGGAGAAGGTACACGCAGCGCTTGGAGTAGGCACACGCAACGCCCGGAGCAGATACACGCAGCACCCGGAGTAGACACGCAGCGTCTGGAGTAGGTACACGTGGCGCTTGAAGTAGGCAAACACAACGTCCGGAGTAGACACACACAGCGTCCGGAGTAGACACGCAGCGTCTGGAGTAGGAACACGCAGCGCTTGAGACAAGCACGCTCAGCGGCCGAAGATAGCGCGGGCACTAATAGGTGGAGGCGTAGGCGTGGCTAGGCGACGACTTCAGGAGAAGGCTTGCAAGATCCCGAGGCAGTGCGGATAAAGCCTTTAAGAGGTGCTTCTCGTATCAAAGCTGAAGTGAGGACCTCTATCGGCCGATTCTTCGGCTTTTATACTTTTTGACGGATCTGGGATAAGAACGAGAAATTATTTTGAAATTATTTAAATTAAAAGCAAATTTTTGTAAATGGCCAAGAAGAAAAGAGTATTTTTGAAGTAAAAACATCAGGCCGGTAACAATATTTGAATAAAAATTGCCACGACAACCAGATAAACAACGATGTCAAAACATGTCAAATTTTGGTTTTAAGCTCGTAATACAGAAACGGCAAGATTTAAGTGAAAAATGAGATATTATTTATATAGGAAAAAAGGTAGCGCAAGAGCGCGCACGAAACCCGAAATTGTAGAGTTACGGAGAACTAAATAAAAGATCGAAAAAGGTAGACTCCATTGACACCGATTTAAAAAGTGCTGATAACGTGAAAATACGAAGTGAAAATGATTTGTTATTGTGTTCTTATGAATTAAAAATATTACAGGATCCTATGGAAATAAAGGTGATGCAAAATATCCAGTTTTGAGGTGAATGTAGAAAATCAAAAACAGAATGGAAAAATAAAAATAAAATAGTGTAAAATGATATGTAAGTATGTATGTAAGCATAACACTACAAGGTATTAAACATCAATTTGCCACCGCTGAATATGACTTCTCTCAGTGGAAGATGTGCCCCAATAGTATGGAAGATGACGTGTTGACGACCCAATACATAACGTCTCGCGCATTTGGCGCTGCTTCCCGTCAGTAATTTGTATACTCGTATTTTTCACATATCGTAAAGAGTGTTCTTCACCTGGTATGTATAGGACTGTTACGCCGCTATATGTACTAAGATCTTTTAGGTATTTCGTAATTCCTATAGTCACGTCGATGAATTTTCTTAACGTTGCCAACCCACTGCAAATATTAATGAAGTTTTCATAACAATTTTTTAAATCTTTATTGCTTCCCCTTAGAAAAAAATGGATACAAAGGGCGGAAATAATGCCTAAAAGCATTTTCTATCAGTCAACCCTTAATGTGGTGAGAGATTGTCGTAGGTGTAGTCATTAAAAGAAAAAAAAAAAGAAAAACTAAAATTAATACACATTATAAAACAGATTATGATATATTTTTTTTTTTTGATATACTGTATATTGTACATTTACATATATTAATATATATTTATATATATGTGGATATAAATATATATAAGTACAAAGTTAATACATATTTTTTTATTAAAATTGAAGCGACAAACGATTTTAGGGTCTACTTGACGGTAAGTTGTTACTGTAGTCCATAGACACCTACAGCACTATCTGCTCATTCAAACCAGGAAGAATACAGAATGCCTGTATTCTGGCTCTCTATACCCTTAGCATCTGATCGCAGCAGTGAACGCACTATTATACATATAGTACGTCCACTGCTGTGAAATAGGTAAAAGTTTGGTGCCTACCCATGCGGATTCCTCAGCAGAAACCGAGTACTAGTTGCTAATAAAGAAGACGTAAAAGCTGTATGCAAAATCATTCAAAACAATATGACGTTTCATTGGTAACTTGTCAATATGAGTTAGCACTTAAATTTTTATTTATTGGGAGATTACCGCATTAAAGTTAAAAGTTAAAGTTACAGCCTATATACGTCCCACTGCTGGGCACAGGCCTTCTCTCATTTCTGAGAAGGTTTTTGAGCAAGGAAGTGTCCATCGCGCTGCCTCAATGCGTGTTGACGAACTTCACTTCTTCGAATATTTTTTTATTTCTTAGACATGCAGATTTCCTCACGATGTTTCCTCACGATGTTTTCCTTCACCGCCGAGCACGTGGTAAATCAGCACTTAAAAATGCAATTATAAATTTTATTGGTGCCGCCGGGGATCGAACCCGGATTGCTCGCGTACTGTAAAATTTACAGCTAGCGCTAACCATCTGAGCTACCACGGCTCCTCCGCTATTATCGCATTATCATTATAAAACTCCTCTTCCCCATCAAACAGCCGTTTAAACACAAAAGGAGTCTTACCACCTACATGTTTAGATGCTACATTAAAATTAACGTAAAAAGAAAACAACTGCACTGAAAATATACTGACGAAAATTACGTCCAAATGAATAGAGAAATTATATGCAAATGACAAAAGAATATTGTTATACGGACATTTGAAAGAGCCAGTAAGCAGTGCAAGTTTGCCCACGAATAATGCATTTCGTTCTATTATTTTAAGTTAAAATCCTGTCTATAGCGTTGAGCTGTCTCGTGCCTCGGGATACACTTTGCGGATTTACTATCCGTCCCTCGCGTTAATAATACTGGTCCTACGCCGTTCATGTTGCTTAAATTCATAGAGATTCACATTATCATTGTTAGTCAAGTTGGTACTAATGGCACAAACTTAATTAGTTTGTATCTAAATGGCAGATTTTGACGTGTGTTGTGAAAGAAATCATTTTGTTTTCCATGCTGATGGGAAGCGAAGTCGTTTGCTCGTGTACTGTGAAATTGGAAGGCAAGCGATTATCCTCTGAACTATCACAGCTCTGATAAATTTTTAGTAACATAAAAATATGACGTTTGTTACTTTAATGTAAAGTTTTCTTCTAAACACGCAAGAAAATAAATTTCATTAGTTGATGATATTTTTTTTTCATTAATTAAAGCCTACAAAAAGTCCATTTCTGACCATATGCACCCGTAGACTGTCTCATAGGGGAAATATTTTGCCATAGTCCTTTTTAAATTATTTTCAGGAAGATGTTATCGCCCATCTTCTCTTTCATTTTCCTTTGTCGCCTTGCCACGGGATAATAAGGGCAGTAAATTCTTTGAGCAAATATCTGTCTATTTCTTATAATTTATTTGATATCATTGTTAAGGAGTAAAAGATAATTGTTAATGTATGGGAGTAGAGTTTGAGAGCCGTGGTAACTTAGGGGCTAGCCATTATTTCCCCGTACGCTGTAACTAAGCGAAAACTAGCCGTAGTAATTCAGGAGGTTAAGCGCGTAAATTTCACAGTATAAGAGCAACTCGGGTTAGATCCCCGCCGGTACCTCTGATTCTGATCTGATTTACCACGTCCACGGTAAAGGACAACATCGCGAGGAAACCTGCATGTCTGATAAATAACAAAAAAAAATATTTCGAAGACATGTGAAGTTTGCCAACACTCATTGGGACAGGACGGTGGACATTTCCTTGTCCTAAAACCCTCTCAGAAATGAAAGGAGATTTGTGGCCAACAGCGGGACGTAAATAGGTTGTAATTTTAACTTAACTTAATACTTGTTCCGTGCAGGATTTGAACCCGCAGCCCTGAAGCGCCCCAAACAAACGCTTAACCATTGCGCTACCGAGCCTGTGAATTAAAGGGGGCTAAATAATTAGGTCAATAGAATGTAATAATTTTCCTTTAATTAATTTTCTACATTCATTTTACAGCGCTTAATTACCCGACTGTTTGGGCATTCTTATAAAATTGTGTTTATAATAATCTGTGTCAATTATGTTTATATTACGACTTAAGACCTGAATGTAATAATTTTATATAGCTGCCATACAAAATTCAGTTACATTTATATGATGTGGTATAGTGAGCAAAATTCATTTTAAAATATTGCACATTATATTATTATACATCTAATATATCCAATTCATGAGTCCCCATTTATAGCCGTAATCAAAAACGGTCTTGGACAAAAAAAACTTAGTGGATTTAATAATTATTTATAAATCCTCTTTAATATCCTCCAGATTGAATTGCGCTTATGGCGGGCTGTGTTTGCTACAGATTTGAGCTTAGTGCTCAAATCTGTAGCAAACACAGGAGCATGGTCTTTATCTAACACGGCCGTGGAGAGATCAATCGCAGGGCCAACGGTTTTACGTGCTTGCCGAGGCACGGGGGTAAAACACCGCTAACTTCCTAACTCTGGCCGGCTATTTTGAATTTATTGACAGAAAATGACAGAAAACCCCATTACTGAATAAATATTAAATATTTTATTATTTGTATACACATATATATATATATATAAATTTGCAGAGAAGGTTCAGAATAAGTAATATAGGCAAATGGTGAAGAAAGATTCATTAAAATAAAATATCTAACATTTTGTCCTTTTATCTTTTAAATTTCAAATGCATTATTTTAACTGATGTTACTGCGCACGCACATATTCTTAAGGGTCGATCAGTAAGCAAAAACGTTGTTGCCCATAAATCTAATATTACCCATATATATACTTATTTTACCTGGAAAAAAGAATATATTGATTTAATTTTTTCACAGAATCGAAACCAGAGCTAGTGTACTGGTTTTCAGAGCAAACTTTGCAACCTGGACCCAGCGTGTCTCTAAAGTGTGTCGCCATGGGTCATCCACCACCTCAGTTTTCGTGGATGCTTGACGGATTTCCCATACCAACTAATTCAAGGTAATTACAAATTATACAATTTAGGGTTCATGTTCTATATTTTTCATCTAATTTGTAAGATATGAAATGTGACTATTAACTTAAGATAACTTCAAAAGCGATCCTCGTAACATAACACAAAAATTCACAAGTATCGAAAAATGGCTATACACCGTGACATAATGAGACGATTTGATTTTCGCCATTTTGGCGCTGAAAGAAGGAGTGAAAGTCCACGGAACTAATAGAGATAAGACAGAACATGGGGGGCCTCCCCCAAGGAATGCCACAAAGCTGAGCCACTTGCATCCATCAACCTCCTGCGTATCTTACCAGGTCGTCACTCTATCTAGTGGGGGGATACCCTACACTTCTTCTGCCAATACGAGGCTGCCACTCGAGAACCTTTCTTCCGCATCAGTTATCGGTTCTTTGAGCTATATGGCCGGCCCACTGCCACTTCAGCTTACGAATCCGTTGGGCTATGTCGGTCACTCTGGTTCTACTGCGGATATCCTCATTTCTAAGTTTATCACGCAGAGAAACCCCGAACATAGCCCTCTCCATAGCTCGCTGAGTGAACTTGAGCATCCTCATACCCGTAGCCAGCAGTAAAGGACCACGTCTCAGATCCATAGCTCATCACCGGCAACACGCACTGGTTGTACAATCTAGTTTTGAGGTTTCGAGGGATGCCTGACGAGAAGATGTGTCATAATCTCCCGAATGCTGCCCAGCCGAATTGAATCCGTCGATTGACCTCTCGGGCGAAGTTGGACTTACCTAGTCGGACTTTTTGTACCGGGTAAACATAGTCGTCAACAACTTCGAGCTTAGTGCTCCCAACAACCACTGGCGTAGGTATCTGAGGACAATTTTATCTTTATTTTAATTAAAAATGCAGTGACAAACGAACTCTCAGTTAATCAGCAGGAAGCAGCTACTGCAGTCCAAGAACACCAAAACTAATTCCAAAATAAAGAAGTCTACAGATATATTATCACCTCTGAAAACTAAGATGGAATCCCTCACAGCCTGTTGTTATGTTATTATACCCTACAGACCTGAACAAAGCAGTGAATACACTGCTGTTTGGGGGTTAAAACAAGTAATACCGCTTAGGTGTAAAAGGAGATCTATTAAATTGAATTCTAATCTAAATTTTACATCTTTTTTATTTCCTGAAAAAATGTAACTGGAGTCAAGTATATTTCATCGTATTATATTATTTTAAGTGTATATTGCTATTATTAAAATCTAATTTGTCAGTCATCTAACCATTAGACCCATTTGGTAGACTGACAGGCGTAGAAAATAAATCTCGTTTTAGTGCTCCATGCCAATATTAGTAAAAGGGGACCCTTATTTGGCTTCCCCAGATTCCTTATAATAGACAATTGTCTCTAAAACTATTTAAAGTAATTTACCATAGCGGGTGTGCCACAATTTTAGATGTAAAACATTGATTTTATTTTGATTTTGAAGGTGAATTTCGAAGTGTATATACCTAGTATATTTTTATCATTAACTTTAAAATTAACAGCTCTTATTATTATCTTCATCACCACAGAGTGCTTATCCATAAATTTTCAGCGAGGAGAAATTTTATTTTGTCAGCTTTTGTATCAACCTTTCTTTATTTGAATACCATTAAAATACACAGTCCACTGCTGAATATAAGGCTCCCCTAAGAAATACCACAAAGCACGGTCCTGAGCCACCTGCATCCATCGACTTCCTGCATGTCTTACGAGGTCATCACTTCATCTAGTGGAGGGCGCCCTTCACTTCGCCTGACGGCACGAGGCTGCCACTCGAGAACCTTATTTTCCCCATCGATTATCGCTTCTTCGAGCTAAATGGCCAGCCTATTGCCATTTCAGCTTACGAATTCGTTGGGCTATATCTTTTACTGTAGATATCCTTATTCCTAAGTTTATCACGCAGAGAAACTCCGCTCTCCTATCAATTAGCACGCTATTATCAATGTTCAATTATAAGAGTCATTTAGGAGAAAAAATATAGGAATATATTACTTTGCAAATTTCATAGATGCGAAATAGTAAAAGAAATCTTAAACACTTAATCAGACTTTGCGTTCCCTTTTTTGTCTAGTATACACAGTAGTGCGTTATTTATTTATTCACAAGACACCAGCAGTGCACACATTATTAAAGTTTTTTGTAAGTAGGCTTAATCTAGCAATTGATGTGTGCCCCCTTATATATAGATGACACAGCTTCATAAAGTACTATTAAATTAAGACAAAACAAAGTCACTCCATGCTGCTACTGTGAATTTCTAGACAGAAAAACTCTGCTGCCGAGCTTACCACCACTAGATCAACAAAGCAGCTACTGAAAAACTTGATCTGAAAATTCAAAAATATTCATAAATGTTACATTATTAATATTTCTGTCCGTATAGATTCGTAGTTGGTCAGCACGTTACACTTCAAGACGACGTAGTTAGTCACCTCAACATCAGTAGAGTGACAGAACAAGATGGCGGGGAATATGCGTGTGTGGCCAGTAACACCGCAGGTAAAACCAGCCACGCAGCCAGAGTGAACGTCTACGGTCTTCCATTTATACGAGAAATGCCAAAAGTGACAGCGGTTGCTGGTAGTGACCTAATCATAAAATGTCCTGTCGCTGGTTATCCTATTGAATCTATTACTTGGGAAAGAGGTAAGTGCAATGACTACTATTTTTAATTGTTTAACAAGTATTTTTGAAGTAAAACTTCTTAACGCACACTTGACTTGGGGGGTAATCTGGCGAATGCGTGACGAAAGTGTAATCGGGCGAGGTGAACGGGAGTTGAGTGATGGATATAAGTAAGATGGATTTTTCGTACTTTTATTAATATTTGTTCAATACATTAAATATTCTACATTTAAAGTGAATAAAATTTTAATTGTTCATTTTATAGTTCATGTTTTGTGAATTTTCGAGTGAATAATAACAAATTATTAAAGGAAGCCGATAGTAAATTTAAATATTTGTAGAAAATTAATATATGTATACGTATATACATGTATATATTATACATATTTGCATATATAAACGCATACAGCATAATATACAGCTTATAGATACAGCACATAAGCACAATCGTTTTTTATTTCATCTTTTATTGACTAGTAAATTACACGTTCGTCAGAATGTGGACCAAAACGATGCATTTGTCAGACGTTATGACATCAACACACATTATAGTAGTGTTTAATACAATAACAATCGACATATTGTAAGCATAATTGCCATAAAATTTCGGTTATGGCATTCAGTGATTGTCATTTAATTATGTATAGCCGTTTAGGTTACTGGAACTCATAAGCAAACCTAAACCCCTAAACCCGAATATCATACCCGTTATTTTTTCGTTTTTTGGCAGTTGAAATAGCAGTATATATTTTATTTTTATTTCACCTTAAGCTTTGCCGCCCTATAAAAACAAAACTTGGAGAAGGACAGAGACATAAACGCAAAGGCTATAACTAATATATTAAGAAAAAAATAGCAAACAGCTTTGGCAATCGTTAGAAACACTTCGAAAAATATACTTAAAAACTAACTACACTACACCATATTAAAATAGACTTAAATATTTACTGTAATGTCAGCTGTCAAAATAGCGCCGATAAAGCATCGCTCTTTTGACCCTTTATTATTTGATTGACCGATGAAGAGCTATCGTATCACAAAGTTATCTATGCAAATGAGGCTGTAGTTTTTGAGTTTCAAGAAAGTGACCATATTAATTGGATGACCATGATACTCTCACGTACAATATACGTATAATTTTATGAAGTCTAGAGAAAAAAAAGACAGATGTAAAGCGAAATCCCTAAACTTAATTTTACACTACCTTCTCGAGAGCATCCATTGTGAAACTGTTAAAAAAATTGTTAGTGTTGATACATAGCGTGTTATGCAGTGGAGATAAAAGTCAAAAACATGCATGGTAATCTTTGATAAAGTATCACACTGGTTGAATTTTTAAGTTGGTATATCCGACACAGTCAAATTAGGTTTTTCAAAAAGTATTTTCCCTAGCAAGAATCGAACTCATTAATATAGCAGAAACACAGCCGCGAGTATAGTTTCTGTACTTAGCGATAATGTCATGCCAAATTAGCACAGTGACACTATAAGAAAACTTACATTTTCTTTCTTATCTATTTAAATTATGAACAGCTTATGACAATTAGAAGTTAAATAAAAGATATTCCATAAAAGGTTGAATTTATGGGGACAATAAAATGAAACTATTTCACACTTGTAATTTTATAATTCGAAATGATGACCTTTGACACCCAGGTGAATTCAGCGACTTGACGTTTGTAGCACATTTAGAATTACAAAGTTAATTCAAAAAGTTATTAAACGGATTTCCTTCCAAGACTTGACATTTATGATGATTATCCTTTTATTAAGGAAGATGCGCGAAATATTCGTCAACATTCTACAGTAGACTGTTCCTGCTCCTTTAACTTTTTAGTAAAAAGCGATTTGCGTCCTTATAGTAGAAAGTTTATATGCTGTTACTTTGTACTACAGTAATGAAAATAGTCGTGTAAGAGCCATGGTAGCTCAAGGGTTAAGCGCTCGCTGTAAATTTCACAATACGCGAGCAACCCGCGTTCGATTCTCGTCGGCACCAATGAAATTGTCAATGGGAATTTTTAAGTGCTGACCTACAACGTGCTCGGCGATGAAGGAAAACATCGTGAGGAAACCTGCATGTCTAATCAATAAGAAACAAATACTTTCGAAAACATGTGAAGTTCCCCAACACACACTAGGGCAGACTTATCAGACAGGAAGCGGTCACGCGTTCAAGCGTTCCGCGTTCGCGTTTTACGTTCGAGCATTCAGTCGCTCACGAATCACGAACGCTTGTGTTCTGGTTGACCGACGCGGTCAGAATGCCTGCTGTCTGGGTATGTCTATGTAACGTATTACAACACAATGATCGCAGAACGCGAACGCAGAACGCTTGAACGCCTGAACGCCTGAACGCCTTCTGTCTGATAGATCCCTGATAGATCCCGACAGACAAGGGCGGGATAAGACATTTCCTTGCCCTAAAACCCTCTCATAAACGAGAGGAGGCCTGTGCCCAGCAGTACGACGTATATAGGGTATTATTTTAACTTTTTTAATGAAACACGTCTTGTGTTTCTTCTTTACTTTGTTCAACTTAAAGATAATTGTTGATTTTAGCTTGTTTTGATATTAATAACATTACAAGAGTTATATTTAGGGCTAACATCGCAAGCCAAGAATCAAATTTACGGACAACCGAGATCACTTTGATAGAAGCAGTTGATTAACTATAAAAACCCAAGTCCATTCATCCATGGCGTATTGACACTATAGACTAGTGCTGCAAAATGCCTACCGGCTTTGGACTAAATGAAAAGGCGTGCTAAGACGCTTAGTAAACTAATATAGTTAGAACCAGTTTTATCAGTAGCCGCAAAGTAGCCATGATTTCGGGTTTTACAGAATATACTTCAGAGAGTGTGCGCAAGAATTTTACGACTTAATTTGCCTTTCCGTTCCATTATCGGACCACCAGACGCACGTCTAGTGTCAACGGCTTTGTTATCACCGTCGTTCATAATTTATACAGTAAAGGAGTGGAATAATAATAATTATTATTATTTATTTAATATATTATTACATTCATTAATTACACATTACGTTACGGTGCAATCATAAGTTTATAGAAACTTTACCGTGTACCGCTAATTTCACAGTATCTTTCCATCCGACTTTTTTTTTAAATTTATTTATTACACAAAAATACAGTCGGTTGTTCTTTATACAACTTTAGATAAACTGCAGGGCAGTTTGTTGGCGAATACATCACCCTCTTACGTTTTATGTACCTACTGTAAATTTTATAATCCTTAAGAAGTTAAAATACACATAAACTGTACCTACTGTAATTTAAAATGCAATCCTTAAAAACTTAAAATAAGAAAATTTAATTTACACTTAAGCGCTGTTACTACTGTTATATACCTTATTATATGTAACATGATTAATATTTAAACTCATTAAACACATTTAAAATCAAACTAATTTAAAACTATAACTTTAATTAAGACAATATTAATTATTACACATATAATTATATTAAAACATATAAATATAATTAACCTCTTGCCGTAATAATTATTAACTCTATGCTCAACGTATTTCTTTCGCGAAGTAATTCTAATATTTTTGTTAAATGTTCGAAATGTTTTAAACTCTAGATATTTAAATTGATCTATAAGATAAGATAAGATAAGATAAGATGCTTTATTTGTCAGAATATGGTACATTACTGTTGTTACAAAAGAATTTTGATCCTAAATATTCTGCCGTTTCCGGCGTACAAATATTTTCAGATAGATAATTTTTCTAATAAAGTAGAAAACTAAGACACTAATTATTATATAGTATAAAGATACTTGCCGCAATATTTATGGAAACCAAATCTATATAAAACAATCATCAATTAATTCATAATACTTTAGTTAAAACATTTCAAAAAATTAAATTCAGCAATTCAATAAACACTATTCGAGTCAAATTTATCTTTTAAGAAGTCATTTACTGAGTAATAACACTTATTTAAAAGAAATTGAAACAATTTACTTTTAAAGATTCCTATTTTCATCTCTATGAAACAAACAGGCAATTTGTTGTAAACATATATTGCCATACAATATACATTTTTTGAGTAGAGTTGTATTCTTTGCTTTGGTACACACAATTTATGTATATTTCTACTAGTCCTAATTACAACATCATTGTGTTTTTCAAATAAATTACTATTTTTGTGAACAAAGATACAGATTTCGTAAATGTATAATGCTGGAAGCGGCAATATTTTATGTTTGCGAAAAAGAGGAATACAACTATCTAATTGGTGTGCTCCGCATAAAGACCGTACACATTTTTTCTGTCCACGAAAAGCTCTAATTAAATCAACAGAATTACCCCATATTATTAAGCCGTAACGTAGGATCGAAGAAACATATCCATGATAGGCAAAGAGTGCAGCCTCCATATTAGCCACTCGTCTTAACCGATATAAAACAAAGACAAATTTATCTAACTTTTTACATAGGCTATCAAAATGTGTCTTCCAATTACAGAACTTGTCTATTGTTACACCTAAAAAGTTAGTATGGTTAACTTCTTCGATTATGTTTTTCCCATATTCTATTTTAAGTGGTTCTTGTTTACTATTATATGTCTGAAATCTTATCATCTTAGTTTTTTCGATGTTAATTTGTAAATTATTATGTCTTAACCAATCTATTATTGTTTCTAAGGTCCTATTTATTTCATGTTCGTAGTCAAAATATTTATTATTATTTTCAATATTAATGGTAATGTCATCAGCATATAGCACACATTTATGAGTAGTTACGTTACAAAGATCGTTGATATATATTATAAATAATAAAGGACCCAGTATACTTCCTTGTGGCACTCCGCATTTATTTTCGAAATACTGTGATCTATAGTTTTTTCTATTGCGTCCTGAGTAACTTGATACCTCAACGCATTGCATTCGCTGACTTAAATAATCTTGTATTAATTTTAATGCATTGCCTCTTACACCATATCTGCTAAGTTTGTGTAACAATAATTCGTGGTCAACGAAGTCAAATGCCTTGGACATATCAATGAAAATGGATGTTATAGGTGTTTTGTTGTTTAGGCTAGTTGTTATTAGTTTTATTAAGTTGAAACATGCTAAAGTGATTGACTTTTTTTTTGTAAACCCATATTGCTCTGGTTTTAATATTTCATGTTTGTTAAAGAAGTTATAGATTCTGGTATGTATGGCCTTTTCAAACACTTTTGATAGAACAGATATCAGTGTTATGGGCCTATAATTGTTTATGTCAGTTTTATCGCCTTTCTTGTGTAGTGGTTTAACGACAGAAAATTTTAGTCTAGTTGGGAAAATGCCTTGAACAAAAGATAAATTGATAATGTAAGTTAGTGGAAAAGACAAATATTTGGAGCACTGTTTTAAGATTTTAGTACTAATATCATCATAACCTGTAGAATTTGTATTTTTTAAAGAATTAATAATTTTTATAATGTCAGTGTTATGTATTGGAACTAGATATATAGAATTGGGATAAAATGTCAATTTAGACGCATAGTCGTTATTGGTTATTATTTTATTTGGTGTTTTAATGTAATTATTTAAATTTATAAAGTAATTGTTAAACACTTCCGCTATTTTATCTGGGTGATAATATGTTTTGCCATTAGAGGTTATTGTAGTAATGTCATTCATAACTGCCATATCACTATTAACGTTTTTTATTATTCGCCAAGCTGCCTTACTTTTGTTGTTAGAATTAAGTAGGTAGCGTGTATTGTCCAGTTTTTGGGCTTGCATAATGCATTTTCTTAAAATGTTTGTATATTTGTAATATATATTCCAATTTCTCTTTTTGTTTGCTGTCGAAAGACGATATTTCAAATACAAACGTCTTTTATTAATGCTACATTTTTTAATACCCCGTGTAATCCACTTACTTTTAATAGATTTATTTGTTACTTTTACGATAATTTTAGGGAAACACAAATTATAAAACAGGGTAAGAGTGTCATGAAAGCAGTTGAAAGCCAAATTAGTATCTTCAGTCTCATATACATCAGAAAATGATAGGGTCGAAATATAGGACAGAAATTTTTTCACGTTTTCACTACTAATGTCTCTTTTTTCCTCAAACCAAAACGATTTCCTAATATGAATTTTATTTGTGTTTGCCTGAAAAGTTATTGTTTGACAAGTTTCATGATCTGATAGTGCTAAAAAGTGAATATTTGGTTGTACATTAGGAAGATTACTGGCAATCAAATCAATACACGACATTTTTCTAGTTGGTTTACAAATGTGATTATTTAAGTTATGATTGTATAAAATAGAATAAAGTTCTTTAGAATGAATATCATTTTTCAAAATATCTATGTTCCAATCTCCACAAACTATAACTCTTTTATTATTTTTTTTAGTAAGTTTATTTAAAAGTTGTTCAAACTTTTCAAAAAATAATTTTATATTAGAATTTGGAATCCGATATATACATACAACGCAAATACCTAGTGTAACTATCTCAATAGCACAGAATTCAAATGTATAAATAACCGAGTTGGGTAGGTTTTTTATGGGTTGATAATCTAATTCCTTCCTAACTAGTATGCAGGTGCCACCTCTACGTTGATTCGGTCTCGAAAAGGCCGATGCTAATTTGTAGTTATTAAGCCTTAAATTAGACTCAGTACCCTGTTTCATAAAAGTTTCACTAATGCATATTATATCAATACTAATATTTTTATTTTCAAAATCAAGAAGTGCAAGTTCTAACAAGTCTTTTTTTATGTAAAATCCCAGCGATGTTTTGGTGTAGCAAGGTATATTTTTTTTCACTATCGAAAAAAAGATTGAATCATTACAATTATTCATTAAATTTTGTTTAGACTCTACTTTACTTTTCTCTTTCTCTTTGTAGAAATAATATGGGATAGTTCCTTTTATCTTGCTTAGATCTTTTAAGTTCATTTTATTTACTCTACTGCTACCAGGTGTTATACCAGCACACCTTGATTTTAGTAACGATCGAACAAGTCTTTCGTAATTAAAATTATCTATTTCTATATTTAATTTAGAACACAAGAAATGTTTCGGTATCCAATGCGTGTTAATATTCAAATTATTACATATGTCAACAAAATAACAGTTTGAAAAATTCTGAACAAATAACTTAATTTCTCTATTCAACAATTTGACATTTAAAAATTCATTATTAAATACGTTCAATACAAAGACGTTGTTATTCTTTAACTTGCAAAGTGTAGAACAAAGTTCAATCAGAAATGTGTACGGATTTTTCTCATTACTTCCTACTCCTAAAATAACAATGTCATCCGTATTCAGAGTCTCCAATATATTATCAATACTATCAAATATTTGCGCGCTGGTTGCATTTGGTTTGCATATTCCGGAAACAGAGTAAACATTATGTGTATATATATATATATATATATATATATATATATATATATATATATATATATATATATATAATACAATATGGGAATCGTCAAGGCAAAAATAAAATCTTTTTGTAATGTAACTTTCTTTAGAAGAATGGCAGTATGTGTAAGCAACCTTATATTGTTTATATATTGATAGTTTGTTTTTTTTTTAAATGTATTTATACTTTTTAAAACCTTCATCGATAATCTTTTTAATATTTTTCAGTCAAACAGCAGTAATCTTGGCTTATATAATTTTTAAGTTGAAGAGAAATTGACTGACTGACATTTTAGTCATTACTTCCCGTATTCTTTCTAAATACTTTGTTTAACTATATTAGTTATGATTGCTACTTTACTTATTTTGACAAGATTTTTCCGGCATTTTTTCATCTTAATCGTATACGACAGCTACGGAACGTGATGGGTAATTAATTAACGTACGAGAGTGGTCGACTCAGTAAGAAAGGTTTTCATAATTGTGCTATGCAAAAAAGTAGCTTATAATAATCCCATGATATACATATTTATATCCGCGTTGAAACTTTAAAACCATCTACGCTTTAAAATCAATTAAATATAGAAGGAATATTAATAAAAATGAAAAATACACTGAACATATGTGTTTAATTTTAAAAATCTTATTACGCATCTCATCATCGTCATCTCACTCATCAGAAAAGATTGCTTTCCCCATTGCTGTCTCTTTGGGTATATTATACCTTTGGGCCCTTAAAAAAAATCTTTTTGGGGTTCCTTCTCCGGGTAGAGGAACCTCTTACCTCTATGGAAAAGTCATAGTTTGAAAAATATTTTAACGTTTGACAATCGAAATTAAAAGTTTTTACGTCCAAAAATATTTTTTTATTTAAGTCACGAACTTGAAAAAACTGACGTAAAGTATATTTGTGTGCGTGTCTCGCGTATGACAAACAATGTTGTGGTACCTTAAATACATCTACTACTAAATGTCTTTGTGGAACCTAGGGTGCTTCACACATTTTCTGTGTAGATATTACGTTAGTGATTGCAGTTCATTAATTTCCTTAATGACACTAATGCCCCAAACGCTGCTCAATTTTAAGATGCCGTTAAGTATCGTGCTGCATCTATCACTTAAAGTCAAAGTGACTGTGACACCATAAGACTTAACGACATGTTTCAGAGAGCACGAGGGATATGTGAAAGTAAACACCTGATCGCCGAGCTCCAACATGTCAAGCAAGATGTGCATGACAACAAACTTCAGGTCCCGCGCCTACATCACAGTAAATGAGTGAAGCCAGCCACAGTCGAGTGTGTACCTGCTGTACTGCCATATGTCAGAGGTGTCACTGAAAAGATTGGCTACATCTTGAAGCGTGCTTTCATTAAAACTTACTTCAAGCTACCGAAAAAGATTAGTTTTTACCATCAGTCAAGTGTAATGTTCCTTTACAAGATGCAGGAGTGTATAAGCTTGATTGTTAATGTGGTTTCTTTTACATAGGACAAACAAAATGATGAATAAAAACCTACGTTATAGAATACTCGTACATAGCTGATGTGAAGAATCAACGCTCCGGGAAGTCTGCAGTATGTGAACACATACAGGGTCGCCCCCGTCACTACATCAGATTTTATAGACCACAAATCCTCGCTAAAGAACACCGATTCCTTCCAAGGATGATTCGCGAAGCTATTGAAATTAAAAACATTCTAATTTCAATAGATAAGACGGCTGGGTGCTACCATCTGCTTGGGATCCGACAATTAATAAAATTAAATCCCAACCCAAGCGTACAACTGCAAGACTTCAAGACACTATAAGGTCATACTGCGTAGATTGGAACAAAAATTAATTATTTTAATCCAGAGGTAGCAGTGGTTAACTATGACATTCGGACGTCAAACACCTTTGTCCCCCCATAGATATAGTATACATTAGATTGGCGATGCAGTGATTAGGGTGAGACCAAAAACGAAATGTACCGGTGTGAGTGAAATGCACATGGGTGCTAGACGAATAGTGCGCTATGCATCAACTTCAATTATCGATACAGAGCACTCTGTCCGTGTCATTAAATTAATATATTCATGTTTGAGGGCATAAAATAAAACAAGAAACAAAAGGTTTGTGATTTTTATTTTCCACCAAAAATAACTAATTTATTGTAAAAATGTCGTAAGCTCTCCTTAGAGGTATTTTGCAATTTTGCTTCACAGTTCAATCTAGTAATAAAATAAGTTTCTATTATTAATTTAAAAATTATGTGTTTATGATTTGATATTGCAGGCGAATCATACATATGTATATCAAGTATTTCAAAATATTTTTTGCAGGACACAAGGCATTCGTTTACTAGTTTTCGAAACATATTTTCGTTTACATTTTTCCTTTTCATATATTTTCGAAAAACTCGTTCAGAATGAATACCAAGCTCGTAAACGTCTTGAGAGGGATAAACGAGGCCACCTACATTCTTCATGTGTATAAGTGAACCTTCCATAACTTCACCATAAAGTACATTTACACAGAATTCGCATTTAATTTAATTTGCAATTTTTTTCACCACGTAACAACGTATGTACTGAACAATGGACTTATTCTATATGATCGTGAGAGAGTTTATAGGTCGGAAGAAACTTTAATTTTCCTGATTCTATAAAATCAACATAAAGCCACTTTAAGGTTTTTTTTTTTTTATTATTTTGCTTCGCTACTCACATTTTTTGCATTTAAGACCTTCTTGCTGAGTATATTTCTGGAATTGAAAATGTCAAATATGCTGTTTATATGCTTTATAAAACCTGCTGTCCCTTGGCAATTTTAAATCAAGTAATTTTAATACGTATTTGCAGAACTCTAAGCTGGTTGAAACAGAATTACATACATAACACTTGGGCTGCTAACCGTACATTCATTTTGTGATTTACAAAATTTATATGTTTTTAGTTAGCTTATTTGCCAAATGCAAACCGACACCCTGTTGAAGTTGGTATAGATTTTCCAGAAATTCTTATTTAATAATATCATTATGATGATAAAAAATTTTGTATTCTGCAAAAGTATTTCTGGTTAGAAATACTTTAGTAAATGACACGCATCTAATATTACATAATATTTTTGTCTTTAGTGAAAGTACGGTCTAAATGAAGCGGTACTCAAATTAGCTCCTGGTATTAGTGCCATATTTATATTAGATGCTATGCCATCAAAAGTGACAGATGCAACTTTTACAAAATCTGGTAATGAAGCAATACACTGTTTTAGAAGTGTTGCTTCCTGTGAAGCAGTAAATCCTCTTCCAAAAAATAAGCAACTGCAAACTTCCAAATAGAATTAATTGCCACTGCCATGATTACTATACCTCTTTATCCTTATCTACTTGATCTCCATAAATACCATTACCCACATCAACATAGCCATGATGATTACGGCCGTCAAATTCAATGTGCTCGCCGATAGACATTTCGTCGAACGTAAGGGCGATGACCAAATCTTTTTTTTTTTGCTTATAGCCTTTATGGTTTCTATGGCTTCTTAATGATGCCGAGTTTAGAGCCTACATTTTGGTACCAAACTCGTAGTGTTTGAGGATGTAGTGAGCACAGGTCAAATTTTGTTCTCATGTAAGTGTAAGCTCTAGGGCTATAAAAGTGTAAAGTAAGGGCAAATGTCTTTAGTTGCGTATCTTACTCTTGTTTAATTTTTTATTTTGTGTTTTTAATCACCCTTTCGATGAGATGCTGCAACAAATCATTTGAACTAGATACCATTACAGCACTAATGTTATTTTGAAGTGAGGGAAGCCTTTCTAGATTTTTTATATTTTTTGTGCTTTTATATTTTTCAGTTTTTTTTGTTTCATATCTAGGCGCCTCCGAAGAATATCAAAAGTTTTCTTCATTTTTTTCTTTGACGGGGAATTGTCTATAACAGAAACGTTTGCAGTAGAGCTACTGGGTACTGGGGTTATATCTCTGTAGACATATGACGATGCTTTGCGTTTCGGCTTCAACACAACCTACAAATTTAATTAGTATATATATTATGTACTTATCTATGACTAAAATGAATAAATGAGGTTTTAACCATCCTATTTCTGCTTATAAGCAGCAGTACTTACACCGACGCATTCCGGCCTGTTGAGTATAAAGAGTCTGTGTAATTATAAGCTTTAAGGTATTTTATCTTAATCTTCACGAGTCAAAACACATTTGTAGCTTTCTTTGTTTGAAGCTGACTGTAGGTGACCATGTACTGCAGTAGACATTTCCATCAAGTGATCCTGAAAGTTCCTTTGTTACTTTTGTTGTAACAAAAAATATACATCACAAAAAATGACGACAACAATTTGTACACATTTGAACATGTGCAAACGAAATTAACATATGTACAGTAAAATAAATAATTAATAAAACTACGCACCGGCATAAATAATGTGGGTATTGAACCAGAACGCAGATTTACTCTTTTTGCACTTCTATGAGAAAAAAAATTTTGTTCAAAGTGCTTGCTACATGTAGTTGTATATTTTTTGGGAACCCTGTTTTCTCTATCATTTTTAACCATTTTTGTTTAACCTCAATATTTTTTGGAAATTTCATCATTATAAGGGTTTATCTCACTAAAGTATTTATTATAATGCCAAAATTAAAATATTGGAAGTTAAAAAAGTACAAAGTTAAAAGAGGCTGCATTCAAAGATATGCCTTTGCTTGTTATAAACATATTATCGATAAGATGACATCATAGCGGGAATTCACGTATTTGTTAAAAAATTTATTACAATTTTTACGCATTTAGAGTATTATCGTAACAAAGTGCGATATTTTTCCCTATACAATTTGTGTATAAAATATTTGTACCAGTTATAAAATATTGCGTTTAGAGTTCTAAACATTTTAATTGTACTTACGAGTGAAATGTACAATTTTGTGGATTTTCTATTCTCGATGAACTGCATTCAGGTACTGCACACGTCACCATATTTAATCACACCTTTTAAAAACTTACTAATACATCGAAATCAAAGATACCGCGAAAATAAGCGGGATTTGTTTCGCTAACGATTGACGTCAGCCCGATGTAGGGCTATAGCGTGTACGTGTATGATCTAGCCATTCTATCTCGTTCTAGTAGGATATGCTATGCTCTTTCTCTTTTACATTGCCAATCTAACGCAAGTGTATACTAAATCTATATGTACCACCATAGCGGAAAGTAATATATCGCCCGTGACCATGAGTGCTGTAAAGTTCTCGAAACGTCGGGAATATAAAATAAGTTAATATATGCGGTAAAATATTTCTAATTTTGAATGTTGTACAGAGGTGATGTGATATTTTGATTCTAAATGTAGGTGCCTATGGGCTAAGGAATCAACCATTAAATTAAAATAGATTACCAACAGATGGTTTGTGTGCTCGCTTATAACCTTTACTTCTATAAAAAAAAACTCAAATATATGTATAAATATAATGCCTCTAATCGTGTTTAGTAACGATGCTTTTCCAATCTCCTTCTCAATTTCATTCTCATGAAAAAAAATCTTATTTCTAAATTATTGTTACTATTGTAAATTGAACGAATACAATAATAAGATAAAATCTTTTTATCGTCTAAAAAATTTATTTCCCCTCAAGATTGTATTTATCAAAGGCTTGAGCCTATAGATAAACTAAATTTACTAAAGCCTTTACACTGTAATGATTACACATGTAACCCTTTAGCCCGTCGGCTATAAGACTATGGAACGAAAACAAATCTGATGAAAAAAACTGGCAACAATTTTGTTTTTTATTCAAAATTAGTCCTTCAACGTTTTGAATTTTTTATTAATTGGAAATAACTCTATTGTCTGTAAGCGATAAAGGTTCTACCATTCATTTATGAACAGTAATTGCTTTTTCCAACGTAGGCATCCAATTAGAACAGATTTTTGAAAATTCAAACTCTAAGTAGGGTTTTACAATTCTTAGGAAACTTTTTATTTTACGGGCCGATTAATTCGACACCTATTTGGAAAATTTATACTGTTACAGAGTAATATAGGTTGTTATGGTTTGTATGTCCCTTTTTTACGGGTTTATTGTATATTCTATGGTAAAAATTATTTAATGATTTTTTTAACTTAATAATTGCTACAATTGCTCTTACATTACAGTTACAATAACGAAATACACACTTTTTAATTTTCCGTAGATATAACCAAGACCTAAATACTAGTAAGCTTTGTACCCTAAGTTTACGTGGAAAATATAGTTTTGACTTGCAATGCGGTGGGGACACTCTTAAATATATCCGCCCTTACTTATCCTTTAAAAGGTGACCCAATAGCAATTGGTGTTTGGGCTTTTGCTTGTTTCACGATTTTTGATAGCTCTTTCCTGAAGGAGGTAAAATTAGAAACAAAAATTTGAAACTCTACCATGTTTTAATCATATCTTTGATAACAATATTATAAGTTCTCGATGAGAAACTCTATAGCACCTGTTTAAAGAATTTTTGATACTCCACCTATGGGTAATATCCTCTTAGTAGTCTCTGCTACACTCCTAAAGGAAAAATAGGGGATGAAAGCTATTATAAATTTGAAAACTATTTTGACGCTTAATCACTCAATATATTATTTATTGCAAACCAACATCAATACTCATTGAAACAAAAACATTCCGAAATATATGAAAGTTTCCATGTGATAATTTAAGCTCTCCGCATTATGCGAGCTCAAAGTTGTTTTAGTGGACATTACTGCTTGTACGCGGATAACTAACTAAACTAAAGGCGGGGCGAAAAGCTAGTATTAATAAATAATAACATAACTTTTCCGCTTCTATCTCTTCTTTATTTCTTAATTGTATATGTACTTATTTCTACTTAGACTAATATTTGATTCGAAGAAAGTTCCTTTAGGCATTTAGTCCGATACTATCTACTTTTTTGTACATAAAAGTTGCAAAACAAAACAAAATAATTATTCGAGTACTAAAAGCGAAAAGATAATATAGACGTGTTTATTTATCCATCAGATGGACAAACATTACCTCTAAATCGACGACAGAAGGTTTTTCCCAATGGAACGTTAATTGTAGAGCAGACGCAACGTGGTGAAGACGCTGGCACCTACACTTGCCAAGCGTCGAACAGACAACGGCACGCCGCTCGGAGAGATGTGGAAGTGCAAATATTGGGTGAGTCATTCTCTTACTAAAACTACTTATATTAATACAAAATACATTACCGAAATCTTTATGAGTTTTAATACAAATCCAGCAATGAAGAAAGCTGTATGTGTATAAAAATGAATTTAATTCCAAAATTCGCGATAATGTCTAGTGGTTTAAAATGTTAAGAAGTATTCATTTCATGATGTGGACAAAATAAATGTGTAATTTTTCAGTTTTACAATCAAAAATGTGACGCTTTTATTTGAATTAATTATTCCAAGAGTTGTTTATGGAGTTAACACACTAAAATAAATTCCGAAAGGAACTACATTCGCGACTGGTCATCGCTGCTGGTGATAAGAGGGGACGTTCTTTTCTTGCTCAAAGGCTAAGTTGGCTATACTTAGCCTTTTAGCTTTTTCAGAGGGGAAACGCAGCCAGCGTTCTTGGGACTATAATTCGGAAGTAGGGTTGTACGATAATTTAAGTTTTTAGTTTTTTAATATTGTATGTATTTCATTAGATCTTAATAAATTAAATGTAATTTTTAAATGATCTATGTGTGGAAAAAACATTACTGGGTATCCTGTTAATACGTTTACTAAATTTCAGATTATGAGGCCGTCATAGTTATGTTCAAAAGTGGGTGAAAACTGAATTATAAAGCTCCATTGTATTCATAAATAGATGGATACATCTTATATACATGTCAAACTTATAATAAAAGCGTGTAAAATATGAATGTCGTATTTTGTTTTAAGTACATAAACCATCGTAAATACTCTCATCAAGGAGGATGTAGTCAGTCAACCGTAATTCAATTAAGTTAGCGCATTAAGCGTTCTTGCGGCATCCAGGAGAATTTAAGCTGGAAACATTTCTCGGTTAATAGGGTAATAAAATATAAACATATAAATCTTCAAGACGTTGAAACAATGACGTTGGTGAGAAATACCACTCCAATTTGTATAACACTTTATTACAATATAAAGTAACTTAAATTGTTTGAAATGACAGCTTTTTTTATTTATTAAGCATTTGATGGTTCGTCAATCAAAAGGTTACGATTTAATGAGAATCTTTTTATATAACGTAATCCTTTTTTATCACGCGCGTGTGATCAACGCCATATCGGAGCAAACTGGTTTGTTTTCATGTTCGCTGAGTGAGCTCAGTAGAGTGGCATATGGTATTGTATCGTTGGCTACACTGTCGAATTAGGGTGCTCATCCTGTAATGACTGTGTATGTTGATAAAATAAAAATAAAATAAAATAAAAATAAAATAAAAATAAAATAAAAATAAAATAAAAATAAAATAAAATTAAACTATTTTTGTATTTTAGTGCGACCAAAGATTTTGCCGATACAACCACTCACGAACTTGCTAAGAGAGGGCATGAGAGCAGCGATATCATGTCAGATTTTGGAAGGGGATTTGCCCATCGCATTTCGATGGGAGAAAAATGGACAACCTGTCACCTCATCGCCGTATGCACCCAGCGGTATTATAACACGCAGAATGGACGAATACAGTGCGTCTTTAGTAATCGAACATATAACATCGCTACACAGCGGGAATTATACCTGCATTGCGTCCAATATCGCTGGATCGGAGCGTTTCACTGTACCTCTGACTGTCAATGGTAATTGCTTGCATTTATAACTTTTCTATCTGTTACAAATGGTATAAGTATGTTGACAATGTTCTTCTGGTTAATTTCGGCCACAGAGGCATTTTCCAAATACTTTCCAGAAATAGTTAATAGCGCATAATATGTATTCCTCCTCCTCCTTACTCCTTAACACATTTTCTTTCATTCACATTTTCTTTTGGTTTTCTATTCTGCAGTTTGGTTGTGTACCAGTTCAAAAAATTTACATCCTATGGGTGTCATAAGCGGCGGCAGCGGGAAACAAAATGTGGTGTGTGGTGGCGAAAATGACCAGGAGAACTTAATCATTAAAAGTATTTTTAATGACAACATGTTTACTTTTAGAACAATAAAAGCAGAGACAAACTGGTCCCACGTATGAAACGTATGCAACGCATTATGACTTCTGAACGTATGAAAAACTATACATTAGAAACACACTTATCGTAGGTATGTATTGCAATCACACGCTTCCGACGCAATGTCGATCCGCGATGTCTAGATCCTGAAGGGTACTCGTACGCAATTCCACACGTACGACCAGTGTGTTCCTAGAACTTAAGTGTAGCACGTCGTAAATAAATAGACCTTCACACCGTACACGCGTTTTGTTGTCAAAATTACATGGTAAACCTAGTGAGTGCTTATACTCTTTACTATCATTTTTGTTATTAACGTGGAAGGGAGCGGTTGAGATGCGATATTAAAAAAGTTTTTTGTATTTTTATCCTTATGTTAAGACATGAAACATGATTTTATATATTACTGAAAAAACACATTGTATTCTGCATATTCATGTATTTGTTTGCATTATAAATTATACCTAAACGTTCTCATTGTTGCGTGAATATATTTATTTATGAACGTCAGACTAAGTAAATCTTTCTCAAACTCACTCTCAGAAGCAGAAAACATGCTATTAATTGGAATTCGTGCGTCCGCTAAAAAGTGACAAGAGCGTCTGATCCCAAACGTACGTTGCATACGTAGGTCAAGTGTATACACCAAGACTCTCTGTGGAATAATTTACCACCGGTGATTTTTCCGGACCGATACGACCTGGGGACCTTCAAGAAAAGAGCTTACTCCTTTCTAAAGGGCCGGCAACGCACCTGCAATTCCCCTGGTGTTGCGGTTGATCATGGGCGGCGGTAGTCACTTAACATTAGGTGAGCCACATGCTCGTTTGCCTCCTCTTCTATACAAAAAAAAAAACCAAGACCAGTCTGTCCCTACTCTAAGAGTTGTTCTTACAATCAAAGCCTTGCTAAGTATTTTGTTTACTTGTATCTGGAGGTCCAATGCCATATCTAGAGAACCTTATCGAAGGTTTTCTAATGATAATTTTTTTTCAGTGCCACCAAGATGGCGTTTGGAGCCTAATGACATCGCTGTAGCTGCTGGACAAGATGTTACCCTTCAATGTCAAGCAGATGGTTATCCAAAGCCTAACATAACTTGGAAGAAAGCAGTGGGTGAGTTTATGGAAAGAAAAACAAACTATTATTCAATAGAGTAGTGACCAAAAGAGAAAATAATAAAATCCTTAGTAACAAACTAAAAAAATCACTATTAAATGACTAACCAAACTACACACATGGTCTGTGGCGTTAGTAACTTTTTTTAGTTTTATAAGTTATTTTTAAAACCAATGACTTAAAATATTTTTATACGATTAAAATATTTTTTTTTCATTAAGGTAACACACCGGGTGAATACAAGGATTTTTTATTTGAGGGCAGCTCCAGAGTGCTTGAAAACGGCTCTTTAATATTTGAGCGAGTTGCAAAAGATAGTGAAGGACACTATCTCTGCGAAGCACGAAACGGCATTGGAGCTGGACTTAGCAAACTTATATTCTTAAAAGTTAACGGTAAGTATATTTTGCGGTATTCAATTTAAGTAACTTATTGATGGCTACATGAGGAAGTCACTTAGTAAATATTCGGGGTTTCGATTGCATGACAAAATACGTAATAAAAATAGCAGCATATAAACATAAACATAAACACTCACGCCTGTCACCCAGAGGGGTAGGCAGAGACTACAGACTTCCATTTGGCACGATCCTGACACACCTCTCTCGCCTCCTTCACATCCATACACCTACGCATGCATGCTCGTCGGTTAAGGGTACTCCTAATTTGGCCCGTTTTCAATAAATCGCCAATTTGGTCGATAAATTTTCGCCTAGGACGTCCCTTTCCGACTCTGCCATTCACTTCTGCAACATAAATTTTCTTTGTCACTCTTTCCTCATCCATTCTTTCCACATGACCAAACCACCGAAGCATTCCTTTCTTAATCCTGATCACAACATCATCTTGCAAACCACACTCTTCTCTTATCACACAATTTTTCACCCTGTCATTCAGATTCAGCCCTAACATACTCCTTAACGACCGCATTTCTACTGCATTTATTCTACTCTCGTGCTTCTTCTGCCATACCCAACTTTCACTCCCATACGTTAAAGTAGGGACCAACACAGCATTGTGAATTGCCATACGTGCCTTTTTTGACACATTTTGACTCTTCACAATAGAGTGCAGGGCTCCATTTACTCTGTTTCCTGCGTTCACTCGTCGTTCTATATCCTTATCATATCTCCCATCCCTGCTAAATACGCAACCCAAATATACAAACTCATCTACTTGCTCGATCAACTCCCATAAATCATAGCATAAATAATTGAGATAGCAAAACAAATTAGTAAAGTGGCCAGTTAGTAACTTACCAATCAACTGGCAATGGGTAGTATGGTTTGAAGAAGAGCAAACTTAAAGGAATAAAATGGCAGCCTCCATACCGGCAGGATTGGTATAGGCCCACTACTAGATACAGGAAAAACCTAATAAAACATAATGATTTCTTAAATTTACGCGAACACTACCCATTGAATAAAATCGATGGAAACGATCTTGAACATCTTCACAGACAGCAGACTTCCCATAGCGTCGGTGCTTCACATCACCTATATGACAACTATCTTTCACGCGGGTTTTTATAGATATCCCCACCGTATATATCAGATTTAATTAACCACAAATGCTCGCATAAGAACACCGATTCCTACCAAGGATGATACGCGAGACTATTGAAATTAAAAAAACATCCTAATTTCCTAATAGAGAAGTTGGATGGGTGCTTCCATCTGTTTGGGGTCCTATAATTAAAAAAATTAAATCCAAACCTAAGCATACCACTGCAAGACTTCAAGATACTGTAAGCTCGTTCTGCGTAGATCGGACCAAAAATTAATATTAGAAATCTATGGTAACCGCGGTTAACTATGACATTTGGACGTTGAACATGTCAGTCCTGCCTACATGAGTGCTGTAAAGCGTTCGAAACGTCGGGTATTAAATTAAGTAAAAAAGAAGTTAATTAAACGCGATAAATTCCGTAATAAGTGGTTTTATTTCAACGTGTAGTATTTTCGCGTAAATAAGGAATAAAAATAACAAAAAGTTTGGTAGCGTAATATAAGACAAAAGGAAATCTATGTATGAAATCTATGTTGTCAATAAACTTATGATTGTCTCTACCTATTGATATAAATGATTGTGACGACTTACAAGCCGACAGATTTTTAACCGCGTTGAGTCTTGCATTGCCATGAAAAATTTAATTAAAAATGCATTATTTATCAATTATATTTCACCAATTATTATTTATATTTATATCAAGTTTTATAACTTTTGAAATATAAAACAAGAGAAAATCACCTATTTATTTTTATCAAATTTTGATTTTCATAGTTTAAAGAATGTTAAATGTAAATTCATATCATTTTGTACATAAACGTTTCTATTTCACATTCGGTTTGATTTACAGACAACCCTTTTTGTGCCTACGTTTTCTAAGGAACGTCTTATTCGAATTGTGTCTGACTTTGATTATTTAGGCTTATGTTGTATGTCTCGCCGTCTGTCAGTCATTCTGTCAGTTAGGCAGAATTGTTATTTTGGTTAAATAAAATATAGTAACTGGATGGAGCTTTGCGCGGTATATTTTTTTTTTTTGGAAATTATATTTAAATACAAATTACATACTAATGATACATGAATAATATTTTTTGATCTTATTGACATAATAGAAAAAAACTGAACTGGTTATTTGAATAAAAAATCATGAGTGCAATTAGTTTAATTTAAATTTTCGTATTTTTAAAAAAATGCTAAAAAAGGGCTCGAAATAATAGATTTTCTCACAAAAAAGGGAGCTTGAAAAAAAAAGGGAAAAAATTTGGACTGAAGACAGGACGTGAACCAAGGCACTACGATTTCGTGACGGCCCGATATTCACTTGAACTATTACGATCGTTAACACTGTGTCAAAATTTACCTTCTTATATTGTAGTAGTTTTTCACTGCCTGAAAACACGGACAAAACGACATTTTCTATAAATGAATCCTAAAAAGTTAAAGGAGCTAGATCGATTTATTGTCCCCGAAACCCCTTGGACACTAAATTTTATGAAAATCGTTGAAACCGTGTATATATATAGCGTTTCTCTCTTACAGAGGTACGCAACAATAACAAGTCACAGCAAGTACGAATGTAGTGAATATGTAATACAATAAAATTAGGTGAATAATATGCACAACATATATTATGTACATATATTATTTTTAATAGTGTTTATATGTTACGTTCATTAGATTTCGACATATAAGTACTTTATAAGGGTGTCTTTTGATTTAATAATAATAATAAAAATAAATATAATTTTATAATAGGTGGATTCTGGTAAATTAAACTCTCTCTGAATTTCATTTCGCGATTCTCCGGATTCAAACACATTCACTATTTTAAGTTTATCACTAAATGACAGTACTTTAATTTTCCGTTTTGACATGATGCAGAACAGAACTTTCTGTACGTGTGTATCTTTTATGTATGTATGTATTTTTATTGTAGCTATAGTTCCTCCTAAATAATATAAATAAACAAAGCTCGATTGTAGCTTATAGAGGTATAGATAAGTAGCAGTCTCACTTACGGAGGTCCATGAGGGGAAAACGGCTCTCTCTTAAGAGGTTTAGGTTAGGCTAATAGAGGTTTTGGAAACTTAAAATGACGGGTTCTGGCTATTACTCTCACTTATAGATTTTTCTCACATCCAGTTCTCACTTACCCAGGTTTGACTGTATATATATAGAAGAATTGCTCGTTTAAAGGTATAGGATATAATTTGTGTATTTGATTCTAGAAAATGCCTTAAAATATTTTTGTTACTTATTTAAGATAAAATGAAAATAGTTTTCTTCATCACAATCTCTATTCCACGACACGTATACTCTAACCGCTGGCACTTCTGCGAGAGAAGTGATTAGTATATATCGATGACCTTTTTCCTTAACTGTATTTCTTTATTACGAACCTTATCTACCAACAATACTCCGGGCATAGTTCTCTCTCTGCCATATATTACCTATCTCTACCGTATGTATCCCTACATCATATAGCACTGACCTTATGGCTTGCGCAGTTAGTGTCAACCTTTAGGTGCCAAATGTGAGTTCAGACAGGATACACATTCGTAAATTTCCGTCTTCACTATTTATGGTATGTAAATAGTGGAGACGGAAGATAGATATCCATTTCGTACAAAGAAATTACTTAAATTTGTTATCTGTCAGAAACTAAATAAAAACTTGCAAAAAAAAGCTTGTATTTTAGCTAGCTGTCCATATCCCCTAAATTGGAATACTGCAACATATACAGGCTTAAAATAAATAAGTGGCTGGTACCTATTACATACAAAAAATTATCTTTATCACTACCACCTAGTTTATTTATATTGATAACTTTTTAAACAATATGCACAAGGAGATTTCCAGTATCATGGAGGAAGGAATCGACATAGATTGAACTTAAATGTCCAGTGCAGAAACAATTTTTGTAGGAGGGATTAGAACCTGCAGCCCTAAGGCGACGGAACCAAGTGTCTAAGCCACTGCGCTACCGAGTCGTCTATCTTCAACTAGAACCCACCTCACTTATACAACTTTAAAGTACAACCCATTCCTGTTCCATTATTATTAACAAAATGACGTTGATATAATATTATGTAAATGGTTTTTGTATTTTACAAAAATACTATTTTAATTATCACAAATGGAAATTTAAATTACTACGAATGGAACTCGGTCATCCCGGCACTTAATAATACGAGAAAATGGCGTCACCTTATCGAACACAGAAAATATACGAAATGCCTTGATTACAGCAAACTATGCGATGAATTTCACGACCATCCTCAAATGAAAATTCTTTCGTATCATTACAATTTTATAAAATGTCCCATTCTTTCTTTAGTAAGAGACATATCTCGTAGACTATTATGATATTACTTATATTTTCATTTATTTATAACTACCCATCACAGCTGAAGACGGGTCTTTCAAAGTATTTGCTATAGTTGCTATGCTTAGCAGGTAGCAGGCGTTTTTTTAAATATTTTGTGTTTTTTTTCCAGACGGAGCAGTTGGTTATCTTCTGTTTCAATTTCCTTCTGTCGCTTTTCTATCACCTAAGTGATGATATGAGGCAGTGGATTCTTTTTCGCCACCACCACACGGCCCCACCAAAAAAGCGGTCTTGAGCGTCTTACTTACTTTATTTAACTTTTCATAGGTGCTAAAACCCTTCCAGAAGTTAGAGAAGGCCTGTGCCCAGTGGGATGTATATAGGGTGTTACGTTACTTTTGTTTACTGTAATCTTTCTGTTTAGACAACTCAGCAGCATATTTTCTAAGGATTTGCCGATGCTGTGAGCGCGAGTATGAACCCTCACGAAAAAACTTATTTCTATTTGACCTATTTCAATTTATTCATCACATTAATCACTAACGTGTACGAAACAACTTTCCAGAATATTTCGATTCCAGAATATTTACTAGCGCAGGTTGTTCTTAGTTTAGTTTAGGTATCTTTAACATATCATTTGTCCTACAAATCATTTGTGATCAAATTCCCACAAAAACTTTTCATCTCGTAGCTCGTTATACGAGTACACAAAATAGAATTAATCTTCAGATAACAAAAGATCATCTTCAAATAACAAAAGGTGAAAACTTCTAAACATGGCGCAGCTGTCGCGTTTTATTTATTTCTATTAAATTCCGAGACGTTACCCAGTACTTCACTAAAAAGCTGAGCTGTCTGCATTCTATTGTGCTTATATAGCATTAAGGAAAGTCGATTTTACGACCACTCTACTCACCTTTGTTCTGTACAGTACTTAATAAAAACCCCAAATAACTGAATTAAGTACACGATTCCTTTTAAAAGCTACGAGAAAGAAAGCTTTTTACAATTTTATACTGCCACAGAATTCCCTTTTCTTTTTCTTTTTATACATTTCACATGGAAAAACATAAACCCAAAACAGTTTAAGACATTAAAAATTACATAGTAGAAATAAGTGAATAAAGTGAAGTAGAATAAAGTGGAAAAAAAGTTATGAAGTCATAATTTATATGACTTCATGCACTTGTCTTTTATAATAACATCGTTCACATTTCGTATTTCTATGAAAATATTATTAATAATTCCTACATATTTTTATAAAAGCACAAGAACATACCGACCGGAACAATTATTTTTAGGCTATACAAATACTTGTTCCACGCGGGAATCGAACCCGCCGCCCTCAGCGCCGTAACCCATTACTGAACCACTACGTTGCGAAGCCTTAATTATTGTAACTCGTAACGGGATAGATTAGCAGTATAGCAACAGAGCAATTTTAAGTTATTGGCACTTGGTCGGCGGTGAAGGAAAACCTCGTGAGGAAACCTGCATGTTTGAGTAATATAAATATTTCGTAGACATGTAAAATCTGCCAACTCGCACTTGTGTCGTACTGCCGAATAATTGCTCATCAACTCTTGTAAAATAGAGTGAAGGTCTGTGCTGAACCAAGGAACATATACAGGCCTTAACTTTAATATAAAATAACCCATAGTTTTATGTATGTATGATTTATAACTTTATCTAAAATAAATACCTTTTATAAATTTCAAATTTAACTATACAAGCATGTAGAGATCGTCTCATTTAAAACTACACGCACCTCCCTTTTAATTTTGGTAGATTTTGTCACATTTACTGTTTTAGGCATCATATTAAATGTGTTATATATAGCATAGTATTTTATTATATTCCTCTTAATAATGAGATGTTTTCTTGTGATGGGAAAGAAAATTAAGTCTAAAGAAAGAAGGAGATAAAGGAATTAACTTACAACATTTTTCCCTTCTTATTCTATTCTTAAAGTATTTAAATTCTAAACAAATATGTACTTATGACAACCGCACAACGGAACAAGTTTCAATTGTTTGTTAGCATTCAACAACAGTGATATTAAACGCCGGAAGTAGTGCATCAGAGCGGAAAACTAATGACAATACGTCACAATACGTCTCTCCTATTGAGAAAACTGGTCGTTTTTATATTGCGATATTTACATAATCTAACAGTGTTATGATTGTGTTATAATTTAAGCATCATTTTTTAAAACATTAAAGTTATTTATTATGCGGCTTTATTTTTTTTTAAATTTATAAATTTAAAAAAAATACATACATATTTCTATAGCAATTGTCGTTACGTTTCTTTTTTCACTGTTATAACAGTCTACTGTCTGAGAGACCCCTATCTATTGAATCTCCAAATGTTGGAAATTTTTGGCTGTATCACGACTGAAAAAAGGATTGGGTGATTGATTGTTGCAAGTCAAGTTTTCTTAAGTTAGCTCAAGGTTTTTAAGTTTGACATGTACGAATTGGTTATACGGTTGTATATCAGAGGACGAAAGATCTTCAGGTATTTCATTATGCCAACTTTTACAAAAATTGACTTGACGGTATTTGCAGATGATTTCTTTTACAAGGTTACCACACATTATAATACATTATGATACAAATACACTCGAATACTATAATATTACAGTTACAAAGTGTGTATATAAGAGTAATTTATATATTAAATATAAGACATAAATTTTAAATACTAAACAGTAAAAAAAGAAAAGTTACAGCCTATATACGTCCCACTGCTGGGCATAAGCCTTTTCATTCATTTCTGAGAGGGTTTTAGGGCAAGGAAGTGTCCGCCGCGCTGCCCCAATGCGTGTTGGTGAACTTCACATGTCTTCAAAATATTTTTTTCTTATTCCTCAGACACGCAGGTTTCCTCACGATGTTTTCCTTCACCGCCAAGCACGTGGTAAATCAGCACTTAAAATTGCAATTAACAATTTCATTGGTGCCGGCAGGGATCGAACCCGGGTTACTCGCATTCTGTTATATTTACAGCGAACGTTAACTATCTGAGCTACCACAGTAACAGTATTGGTTATTATATAATTATATAATTTGTTTATAGCACCGGCGCGTTTCCCAATGAAAAGCAAGACGGTGCAAGTGACTGCTGGAGAGGCGGCACATCTTCAGTGTGCAGCTTCTGGAGATGCACCGTTGGAAGTCAGTTGGCGAAGCCCTCACCATCATACAATAGCTCACCATCTAGATCAAAGGTCAGTTAACACTCGAAAAAACCATCATCATCGTCATTATAGCCCATCACAACTCCAATACTGTCACCGAAAACTCTGCTGTTATTGATTAACACTAATTCTTTTCTCAATTTATTCAAATAGTTTCTTTATTTCTCTATTGTTAATTAACAATTCCTTAATTAGAAGAAGCAAGGCTCTATTAAGTTGTATAGTCTCTATCGGATACTTGATCAATCCCACACCCAAGTTTTAAATTTTCTTTTAGGTGCTATTTTTTTACATACTCATGTGGCAAGTAGCGTAAGGAAAAAATATATAATTAAGACACCGAAGACTGCCAATTTTTATCTGGGTGCCGCGGAAGTCTTTTTCTATTCCAAGCGTGTGTAAATTTAAATTATTATTATAAGTATTTGTTAACTTAACGTTATCTTCATTTTTAGAATTAGCATTTTGATTTGTAATCGAGGATATATGTAGACGTCAGTGGGCCGCAGCAACCACTTACCATCAGGTGGACTGTGTGCTCGTTTGTCACCCTATCCTATAATAAAAAATAGCAGCCCGTTAAAGTCTACTGCGACATAGTACATCGTAACGCTTGTCAAGCGAACTGACGGTCGCAGTGCCAGAAGTCTTGCATCTTCGATGCTGCTGTCCGTTGTCAAAATCGATTGGAAACCATTAGAATTTTCTGGCATTTCCATCGTATTACAAAATCCCCGGGACGAAATGGGGTAATGGATTCCCAAACGTTGCAATCACACGGCGTATATTTACTGTATAAATATTCGTAGTATAAAATATCATAATCTATTACAGATATACTATTCGAGAGCAAGTACTAGATGATGGTCTGGTCTCCGAACTTAGTATTCTGCAAACCTACCGACAGGATACGGGAGCGTTAACTTGTCGAGCATCAAATGCGTATGGGCAAGACGAAATGTTAATACACTTGGTCGTACAAGAGGTAATAAACAAAGAATTCTCCTTACATACTTTCCTTTCACTCACAATTACAGCTTCATTTTTATTCAGCTTTTTAAGTAACTTAAATCTAACTTCTTTACAGCACTTCTTTACAATATTCAATGACATTAAGAATCTGTTTTTGGTATTGCTACGTCGCAGCTACATTATGGTTGTAGCGCAAATCTATCGGTTCGATCGGGGAAGGACCGCTGTCATAGAATATCTACGTAAAATAGCAGCTTAATAATTGCTGTGTTTCGTGTGGTGAGTGTAAAGAACTGGAGACCATTTTTTCTGGAACTGCATCTGCATTTTGATTCTTAATCGCAGACAGATGTAGATGTCTATAGGCCACAGCATCAACTTACCATCAGGTTGGCTGTGTGTTTGTTTGTCACCCTTACGCTATAAAAAAAACTTACTACATTACACTAACCTCTACGTTAACCGACCTACTTTTCGTATCAACATGTTGTACGTTATTAACACTATATATGCTATAACTACTTATAAATGTTAATCTACCTTTTCATTAACGTAACTAGGGCAGAAGTTAATGTCTGTGAGCTTTTCCTTAAACATTTTTCCCATTTTTTTTATTCTAGTAGGGTAATGAACGAGCACACAGTTTTCATAATAAGTGAATATGATAAGTGTTGTGCTAATTCTACATCTTCGTGATGAGGGATCAAAATACAGATGCATTATTCCCTTGAGACTTAATATAAAATGGAATGTCTTGTTCCAATAAAAGGAACATTCAACACAATAATGCTGCTATTTTACCCATGTATTCATAATAAGTGAATATGATAAGTGCTGTGCTAATTCTACATCTTCGTGATGAGGGATCAAAATACAGATGCATTATTCCCTTGAGACTTAATATAAAATGGAATGTCTTGTTCCAATAAAAGGAACATTCAACACAATAATGCTGCTATTTTACCCATGTATTCATAATAAGTGAATATGATAAGTCTTGTGCTTATTCTACATCTTCGTGATGAGGGATCAAAATACAGATGCATTATTCCCTTGAGACTTAATATAAAATGGAATGTCTTGTTCCAATAAAAGGAACATTCAACACAATAATGCTGCTATTTTACCCATGTATTCATAATAAGTGAATATGATAAGTGCTGTGCTAATTCTACATCTTCGTGATGAGTGATCAAAATACACATGCATTATTCCCTTGAGACTTAATATAAAATGGAATGTCTTGTTCCAATAAAAGGAACATTCAACACAATAATGCTGCTATTTTACCCATGTATTCATAATAAGTGAATATGATAAGTCTTGTGCTTATTCTACATCTTCGTGATGAGGGATCAAAATACAGATGCACTATTCCCTTGAGACTTAATATAAAATGGAATGTCTTGTTCCAATAAAAGGAACATTCAACACAATAATGCTGCTATTTTACCCATGTATTCTGTAAAAACCTTCTGCTGTCGAACAGTCCCATTCGTGCAACATTTTGACTCTATCATCATTGCAAGAGTAATATAAATGTTTTATATAACAGGTACCCGAAATGCCCAAGAATATAAGAATAATCGATCAGCAATCGCGATCAATACAGATATCATGGACACAGCCCTACGCTGGAAATAGCCCGATAATTAATTATATAGTGCAGTATAAAGAAGCACCAGGTAATTATAAATAGAACAATTTTTTCGTAAAGAGGTCTTAATCTTTATTTATAATTTTAGGAGGTCTTATTTCATTCTATATACTGCAATTTTAAAGTTGGCTTAACGCTGTGAGAGTTAATTTAACTTCGTCGTAATATAAATTGATTTTAATAAGGAGTTTTTCATTAATGAATCCATTAATAGTTCTGAAAGTTTCTTCTTGAAACTTTCATTATAAATAAAATGTATAGTAACGTATGTATGTAGTAATGTATAAAAAACGTTTTCTTCAATATATGAAATGTTTACTTGAGCTTGCTTCTAATTTTATATATATATATAGAATGTGCTATAATAGACTATGTATATAATGCTATAATTATCATAAATTTACTCCTTGTTGTTCCTCAACGAAATGAGAAGTCTTACGCTGAAGAGCCTTTTTGATAACTTCAAATAATATTCGAGAGCCGGGGTAGGTCAGGGGCTAGGTGCTCAATGTAAATATTGCAGTACGCGAGCAGCCCAGGTTCGTAACCCGCCAGCACGACATTGAAATTGTTAATTGCAATTTACATTTCCTTACCCTTAAGTCCCCTTAGAAATGCCATATTTCATAGAGGAGGCCTGTGCTCAGGAGTGAGACGTATATAGGCTGTAACTTCAAATACGACGCCGCAGGCAGAAGCGGCACACTCAATAGCTCGTAAGTCGCTTACGAGTCTACTCGTATTCTGGTGAAGTCTTTAAGGCCGCAAGACCATCAACATACACTTTTAGAAAAAAAAACAATTATGTTAACTTAACATTACTGTAACTTGAATCATTCTGATGATGACTTCAGACCAATTTTCAACTATGGTTTTGATCATTACGTCTTGAATTATTACGACCTGTATCGTATCATTTAATACTAAAATATTTCGTTATTCATTTTAGATCCGTGGCCAACAACGCCACAAAAAGTTATTGTACCGGGAAGTGTTACCTCCGCCAGTGTACAAAATTTACAACCAGCGACATCTTATCATTTGCGGATAATTGCCGAAAACCGACTCGGTCAAAGCGAGCCCAGTCAACTCGTACAAGTGACTACTACGGAAGAAGGTAATCTGTAGAAAATTTTCATGACTTTTACGTGACGACATTATTATCAAACGACTTTTAAAACGAAAGATGTTCTAAATTCAACTGTATATTTCTTCGTGATATCTTTACGAATTGTGAAATTTAATCTGTTTTAATGATTATTTTTTAATAAATAGCTTTATATTTACCTCAACAGTGATCCCATGACAATTGGAAGAAAAAAATTTTTGGATGACTTTCAAGTTATTGTCTTAAGCTAGTTATATTCTTTTATCCGAAAGGAGTCAAATAATTAAACTTTAGATCAAAATTTTAACCGACTTTAACAAACTAAAAAATATTTCCAACTTAAAAGCTTCTGAAGTCGGGGGATATTTGATATACTACGTATTAGCGCCGACTGTGGAAGCTATTAAGTGAAAATTATTATTATTTTTTTAGCTCTTTGAGTTCAGCTTTTATTTTCAGTTAAAGTTTAATTTTTAAAACGACGACTCGGTAACAAAGTGGCTAAGTGTTTTCCTGTGGTCATGAGAAAAACCTAGTGTGAATTATTATACATCATTGTTGGAACGAAGTTCTTTTATGCGGTAAGAGTAGGGTGAACTGGCAGAAATCGCCACGTAGCGAAAGTGTTATGCGACCCCCTGAACGACGTTTCCCTCTTTTCTCTTTCTCTCTGTCTCTTTCATACATAAGGTTGTATGTTTGTGTGTTCGTGCTAGTATAGAGATTAACACAATAATTCAATTTAATTAATTTTATAAAAAATAACTAAAAATAAATAAATTATTGTTGAAAACTGCATATTAAATACTCGTAACGTTTATAGTTGAAAAAATTACGTAAGGAACTTCATTCCTGATAGGGATCCCTCGACAACTTAATTCTTTTTTTAACCAAACCAAGCGATCGTAATCTTTCTTAAATGTGATTGAATGTGAATTTCTTATAATGATATAAACATTAAACTTTTTTTAAATAAGACCCTAACGACTGGACTCAAGTGTAATTCAAATTAACACCGAATAGGATTTTTAACTTCGACACGGCCACTCAAACGAAAGTGCTAACCAATTACCAACGGTTGAAAAGCCTTTTAAAACTTGGTACGTTTAGCTAAAATTTCCCTTAATTTGTCGGTTTCATTTATATTTATTTTTCTCGTTCAATAATGAAGTATTAAGAAATTGAATAGTTAAACAAAATCGATGTTATTTACAAAATGTAAGTTATCTATGATAATAAAATCGATTACAGTTTAATTTTAAATTGAATATAAAATTTTTCCTAAATTGACGTAAGGAACCTAAACAGCATCCACCTGATGTAAGTACTGCAGCCCATGGATATTTACAGACAACTTTAATCAAAAGACTTGACTGAGTACGAACATGGAATGTCTTCAGACCGGAAAACAGCAGTGCAGGCACGTTTATTTGAAAATTAGTCCTAGGAAAGATTTATATTTTATTTTTAACCCACTTCACGAAAGAGAAGGTTCTCAATTCGAGTGTATATTCCTTTTTTTGTATATATATTACACGATATCTTCGCAAATTGTAAATCGATTTCAATAATTATTTTTTATTAGATCTGCTTCACCTCAAGAGTAGTCCCATTAAATTTTGAAAGAAAAAATTCCGCTCACAAGGGTAGAAAATTAGGGGAAAAGTTTCATATTGGACTATTGTTTAATGAATTTCATAAGATATCTTCGCAGATAAGGAGCCGATTTTGATGATTCTTTTTTTTAAGTAGGTGGTATCAAGGATGATCATCAATCAAGGTTTTCAATCTCTTCAAGGGTTGTCAAAAGTAAATTTAGAGAAAAATTCCACCCCTAAGGGTTGCAAAAAATAATTTCTTTTTTTTTGGAAATTTGAAATCGGTTTTTACTTTTTGTTAAAAATTAAAATTAATAATAATAATAATAATGTCCTCCAGACCGAATTTCGGTCACGGCGGCCTGCCTCAACGGAGGCTAGCCAACGGCGCAGGACAGGATTATAGAGCCCAAGTGATGCAAATGCGCAAGCACAGGTGCACTCTATATTCCGCTACTCTCATAATCCGATGGAACGGTAAACCGACACGACCGGAGAGAGATCAGGCGCAGGACTAACGGCTTTACGTGCTTTCCGAGGCACGGGGGTGAGACACCGCCAACTTCCTGACTCCGGCTACTGAGAACTTCTTGACAGAAAAACTCAGTAATTGATTTTTGGCCCGACCCGGAATTTGAACCCAGGACCTCATGATCAGCAATTGCACTACTACAACCGCTAGACCAACAAGGCAGTCAAATTTCAGTTTCATTTAAAAATTATAATTATAGTTCAAATTTCAGTTACATTTAAAAATTATATAATTCAGTTAAAAATTATAATTATGGAATGGGGAATAGGACACTCACGTTATATGAAATATCAATTGTAAGCCTTCTTAATATTATAATTTTTCATAGAAATGGTATGAAAATAGACTCAGTGACGTCATTATTTCTTGCTATCAAATAAATATCTTATTTGTTTATTCTTAATTAATAAAAATTTAATTAAATTTATAACAGAAAACAAACCAAGTTTTGAGATCCTATACTATATCATTTAACAATTTATTAATTATGGTGTCAACTACCCAATCATATAACTAAATTACAACATTATCCATGAAACTGTAACAAAATAAATATTTTTGTAAAAAATAATAAAGCAGTAAATAATTATATTATAGATTGAATTCCGGTCTCGATGGAGACTAGTCACAAGATAGGCTTAAATTGCATGAGCAAAACGGTACACACTTTAATCCCTCACTCTCATGGTCTGATGGGACGACAATCCGACACGACCTGACAGAGTGAAAGGCTTTACGTGTCTAACTCCGAGCTGCTGCTGATAATATTATATTATCAGACAGAATTCCTATAACTTATTTTTACTCGACCTAGGATTCGAACCAGAGAGCACTTGACCAGCAGTTGCACTTAAGACCGATTTACACTTCGATAAGTACTGTAGCGAGTTAAGTTACAGGGCAGTTGACAGTAAACGGTTAAGTGGGCAGTAGCGTTCAAACAATGTCTTCGTGGCGAGTTTAGTTAAGGACATTAGTTCATAGAGTTCGTTGGAGTATGACGTTTCCAGACTACTGAATTTTTCTAGTTTTCGTTTAAGATGGTTCTAGGATTACGTCAAGAATTAAATGATCCAGTCAGAGAAATATTAATGGTTGTTGTTAAAGAAGTTTTTAAGAATTTTATGAGTGCAGCATCTCGAGCAGGTTTAATTTTACAATTTGAACTTCTACTTTATATAAACATTCGTGTTCGAAATACTCCAGTACGAATGTATACTTAATATCTTCCGTCAATTTTATTATTAAAACTCAATATAAAACGTATAAATATTCAATAACAGTATCGTACAAACTTTGTGGCGAGTTTCATTATAAAAGTACAATTGTACGTTTTGGCGCGCAAACGCTGCGTCCTGTCAACTTATGCACTAAATTAAACTCGTTCGTTTACACGAACGGCGAGTTTAGTTGCGGGTGGCGCGAGACGCGCGGGAGGGCAGCACTTCGCACTTAACTCGCCGAAAAATAGCTCGGCCGGCTATCCTGTTCAACTTAATCATTAACTTGCTACTTAACTCGCTTTTTGCCGTTCAAACGAGGTTCAAACTTAACTCGCCAGGTTCGCAAGTTAACTCGCTACTGTACTTGTCGAAGTGTAAATCGGTCTTTACGACCACTAGACCAACGGTCAACAGTCAATATTACATTGGGATAATTTGGTTTTAGTTCCCAGCGGCACACCATTGGACGTTAGAGTAGAACCAAAAAGTTCAACGGAATTAATTGTAAGCTGGGATCCACCACAGAAGGACTTATGGAACGGCAACATTCTTGGTTACTACGTGGGATTTCAAGAAGTTAGTAACATTAATGTATAAATTATGTTGAAAAATGTGCTTACCACTTTTCATTTCCAAGATTATCCAAATCCTTACCTATTGCAATAACTGAAATCAGATACGGGAAGTGGATGACGAATATGTATTATATACAACTATTTTAAGGGGTTATAACATGTTTATTTTAACTTATTGTAAATTTCCAGCTTTTTTTGTCTTGTGGGAGGATATGTAAACATGAGTATAAGTTTGCTTTACACAGCTAAAATTTAATATCTACTATTAATAATAATAACCTTTATTGATTTCTCCCACAAATAGTACATTGCATAATCTATTAATAAATCTTTGATTACTTGTGGTCAAAATATATCGACAAAGTAAAATCATTAACTCTAAAATCGACAGTTTGTAACATTGACAAAAATTTTCAGCTCAACAACAACAGTAGTGTATTAATCGCAAGCGGACCAGGTGGTGCATCGTATACGGTTCGTACGGTCGAAGGAACGGGTACGGCGCGTGCTAGAACAACACTATCCGGGCTACAAAAGCACACTGTATATGCTGTTGTTGTACAGGCTTATAACAGCCGGGGTGCAGGCCCCGCGTCTCCACCTACCACTGCAACTACTATGGAGGATGGTAAGATAGGATTTAATAATAAACGACATGTTGAGTGTTATAAATCTGGTAGTACATTCGACCTAGCTAATTTTAGACCGATTTCATTTTCTTTAAAGTTAAATTTCTTTAATGTTAATAATTTACTTCATAAAAATCAATTCAGTTTTACAAAGGATCGCTTGACAACTGATACTGGTGTGGAGCTGATTGAAATATGTCCCTGTCCCAAAGCATGGAAGAACTCACAGGATGCTTTGAGCATATTCTAGCCTTCGATTGTGTTCACCATGAAACATTTATCAGAAAATTTTAACACTACGGTGTAAGAAGTACGCAAAATATTGACATTAATAGTATGAGTTCTTCTGGATTGATAGTACAAATGGGCGTGGCTCAGGGTTCAATTGTAGGTCCCTTTCTGTTTCTTGTATATATTAATGACTTACCTTACATAGTAGGTAATACCCATGATATAGTACTATTTGCTGATGATAAGACATAAATTTTCTAATTAAAACGACTATTACTGAAATATGACGAAGTAAATAATGCTATACCTTAATTATTAATTTGGTTTAATGTTAACAATTTGCATTTAAATGGGACTAAAACCAAATGTATGAAATTTATAACTCCAAATGTAAAACTAGTCACGAAACTATAATGGGGAACCCATATATCAAAACTAGCAAGCACACTAACTTCTGCAGCATATGCTGTAAAAAAGATAAGAAACCTTACCAGTGTTAAAATAGCTAGACTAGTTGACTTTAGCTATTTCAAATAGCATCATGTCGTATAATATTTTGCTATAGGGACACGCGAATGACACTGAAATACGTGATGAAGAGGTCCACAAGAACAATCTATGATTTAAAACCTAAAGAGTCGCTTAGACAAAAATTTAAGGAAATTAATATATTAACTTTGGCCTATCAATACATTTATGAAAATGTAGTGTACATACACAAAAACAAAATAATTTTACAAAAATAAGTGATATTCATGTAAATACTAGAAAAAGACATGAGCTAGTACTACCAGTAACTCGACTCCACCGAGTCAGTAATCAATTCTTGGGGATATTTATATGCTTTTTACAACAAAATCTCAAAAAATATACAAAATCTGACCTGCTCGAAGTTCAAAAATTTATTAAACAAAATTTGTATAAAAAGAATTATCATAAAATTAAGGAATTTATGGGCTAAAATAACCTCTGGGAATGAGGTGATCGTTCCCAAGCTATTACAAATTTCTTTTGTGTTGTGAATTGTGTAACATACATGATTGTAAGCTGTTATTCTTTTTGGATTCCTTCCTGATTCTTCCCAGGACAGAGGTTTTTTTCCGAACGAGTGGTAAATTAAAGAAAATAATTAATCATAATCTTGTTCTATATTGAATAAAAAAGTTACTGTTTCTGTTTCTGATGTCGACCTGGCTGACTTTTGGTATTGAATAATTTTGGTCAGCTATTACAATTAAGTGCATTAACTTTATTGATGCGTCTGGAGAACACTAATGAAGTGCGCGTGACTTATGCTGCACGTGTGCTTTTCATCACCAGCTAAAATATAACAAACTACATTCAAGACGTCACATCGCCAACAATCACATACTTTACAAGTCTAATTTTTTACAAAGAGATTAGTGCATTAGAATTGGCCATCGAAAATACATACTTCATTTCAAATCGTAGACTTCATAGTCGATGTGAAAAATAATGACGATAATTAGACAAATTTTGAACTCTTAGTTGGGGACACAATCCAAATTGTAAAAAGCATTTTATAGTTTTTACACGCTTGGCGGATGTAAAGTAGTCAAGTTTACTTTACCAGATATCTCAGCTTTTAACGCTTCTCATTGTTAACGGTCTGGGTATTTCTCATTTGGTACAAGATTGCGTACTTCCTGCAATCGGAGGTCATGTTGTCCTTTACTTAGTATTCTTGTACAAATTAAAATAAATGCAAAATAAATGAGTGGTGCAAAATATTATACATAAAATATCTGTCAATTTACAGTGCCGAGTCTTCCGCCTGGGTCGCTTCAGTGCACTGCTTTAAGCTCGCAGTCAGTAAGAGTCACTTGGGAGCCGCCGCCAGTAAGGGGCCGAAATGGAATATTACAGGGTTACAGAGTCACGTATGCACCGGTTACTGATTGGTATGGTATGTATAAATAAATTTACATTCTTCATATATTTTATAAAGTTCCGAATTAAATTAATAAATCTATTCGTCTTGAGCTGGAATTGAAAATTACTCAACCCATTCGTTAAAGTTATTTAAATAAAATTAAATGAAATTAATAATAAATTAATAAATTAAGTGGACCAGATGGTATACCAGCTATAGTTCTAAAGGCTTCTGCACCTGCGTTGTCTCCTGTGTTGACACGCTTGTTCCGCCTCTCATTTAGGACTGGAATAGTGCCAAAATCCTGGAAACTGGCCAACGTGCAGCCTGTTCCAAAAAAGGCAGCCGTGCTGACCCTGCCAATTATCGGCCAATCTCAATTACCTCTATACTCTGCAAGATTATGGAGCGTATATTGAACGCCCGCTTAATGGCATACCTAGAACAGAATGACCTACTTAGTGACCGGTTATACGGGTTTCGCCGAAATCGGTCAGCTGGGGACCTTCTTGCGTATGCCACACACGTATGGGGCGAGGCACTCGAGAACAGTGGGGAAGCACTTGCTGTTTCCCTTGATGTCTCGAAAGCCTTTGACAGAATTTGGCACGCTAGCCTTTTGGCTAAGCTTCCAGCGTACGGCTTATCCCCTGATCTGATTGACTGGGTAAAGGACTTTCTGAGTGAACGGTCTCTCCGGATCGTCGTCGATGACTGATCATCGGATCCTGTGACGACTAACGCCGGTATTCCTCAGGGGTCTGTTCTCTCCATAACTCTCTTCCTGCTGCATATTAATTATTTGCTTATACCTGGTATCTATGGATGCGCAGATGACAGCACACTTGTAGAGAGATACCAACCAAGTCCTCGGGCCAGTCGTGATTGAATACAGTCCGAAAGATAAGCTATGGTAGAGCGTGTGAATCTCACACTACAGGCAGTCTCCGAATGGGGCGATGCCAATCTTGTGAAATTCAATGCCTCCAAAACACAAGCGTGTCTCTTCACTGCAAAAAGGAGCCAGCTCACATTGGCTCCTTCTTTTAGAAATGTGTCACTGGAATACACCGACCGCCTCCAGTTGCTGAAGATTGAGATATCCTCAAATCTGAACTTCGGGCGGTTCATTGAGTCCAAGGCCAAAGCAGCTGCAAGGAAGCTAAGAGTCCTTGCAAAGGTGCGGCGTACAAAGCGCAAGTCCGGTCGTGCATAGAGTATTGCTGCCATATATGGGCTGGTGCTGCCAAATGCCACCTAACAGCTTTGAACTCAATGGAAAGGCGTGCTAAAAGCCTTATTGGTTACCCTAATTTGGTTAAAACCAATCTTACCAGCCTCGAACACAGACGCAAATTAGCCAGCTTTTCAGTCTTCAACAGGATGCATTTCTTCCCTCTCCCTTCCACTATCGGACAATCAGGCGTTCGGCCAGTGTCCACCCTTTCGTGACTTACCATGTATTCGAACCAAATGGTTTTCTACTTTGGTCATCATGCCTACAGCAAAGGAGTGAAATAAGTTGCCAGCATCTGTCTTTCCATCCGATTACAGTGTGGGTATTATCAAGGCAAGAGTGAATAGGTTTTTGTTAAGTCAGTGCGCTTTACCATCTTAGGCTACATCACCACTTACCATAAGGTGGGACTGTAGCTAAGCGCTGGCTTAAAATAAATAAATAAATAATACGGATTTTACGGTGTTCAATTAAAAGCGATAAAATCAGTAAAATGTATTATTTGCGTAAACCAATTGCTATGATGATAAATTAGAATTGTATTTGTGTTGATTTTCTACTATTTCGATAAATCAAGCTATATTTCATTATTTATTCAGGTATAGAAGATGCAGTCACTAAGCAAATTTCCGCATTGCATACAACACTGTCCGGTCTGCGACGATATACAAACTATTCTGTAACGGTTTGTGCTTTCACCGCTGCTGGTGATGGAGTGAGAGCTGCACCTGTGTATTGTCAAACCGAGGAAGATGGTAAAACTAAAAGTTTTTTTTTATTAACATTGCAGTTAGTATGTTCATCCTAAGAAAATTAATTTAACAACTATTTTTTTCAGTACCTTCTGCTCCAGCCGATATTAAGGCAGTTGTATCTTCTCGCAATAAGATCCTTGTGTCTTGGCTACCCCCAGCTTCTCCCAATGGTGTTCTCGTTGGTTATACTCTATATATGAGCGTAATCGAAGACGGCAGAGAGGTAAATAAATCTTTTATAAAGTTAAATTAAAAGTGAAAAATATATCAAGTAATTGTTATGAAATTTATTGTATTAAAATAGAAAAATATTACTCCCAGCAAAATAAATTCATTTTTGTCTTAGACAAATTTAAAATTATCTTGTATTTGTCAGTTATTTTATTCATCATTAGTTAGTAAGTTCTTTGGTGGACATGGGCATTCACGTGGTAGAGAGGATTTGCTTAAATCATCACGCTTGGAAGACAAAGTGACGATCGCATTACCATGCTTTGCACACCATAACGCTTGTGCCCATCGCCAAGCTGGATATTTACGCCTGGCGTAAACGAGATGGTTATGCTGCTATTTATCAAAAGCCATGAGGCCTTTCTGGTATTTCCCATTGTCGCCTCTTACTATGTACCATATACTCATACAGGTTATTTTGAAATGTACGTCCTTTGCAGAGGAGGTTCAAACTAAGTAATATAGGTGAATGGTCGAAAAAATTATTTTTAATAAACTTCAAACATTCTATCTTTTTATCTTTTAAATTCCGAATGCGTGGTAATGCATTATTGCAACGGATTGTTAATGGGTGCGTTTGGCAGAAAAAAGCGCTAGCAAGCGCTTGTAAGCAAAATGGCGATCGTAAGCGGTAAGCGCTGTCAAATCGTAAGTAACTATTTTCCTCTAGGACACGAAGGTAGTTTTAACCTGGGAACCTAACCTAATTTAAATATATGTTTGTAAAGTATTCATATTAAAAACTTACCAATCATGAATTTTTAATAACATGTATATGTTTATTCATGTCATTATATTACTTAAAATTAATATTGCGCAAAACAACTTATAAACTCTGCTCCAAAACAAACAAATTAAATCATCAAAATGGCGGATTGTCTCAGCGCTACTGAAGTTAGCAAACGTGTCCTGGCGGAAAACTGTTTAGTTTGCCATTTTGCTTACAAGCGCTTGCTACCGCTTTTTTCTGCCAAACGCACCCATTCATTAATATCTAACGCCTACTATTTTATTGCGCTCGCAAACATTCATAAGAGTCTCTCAGTTACAAATATAGGTACCTCGACAGGCGCTTTCCGGTGTTCTTACCTTCCGTAATAGTAGGCAGAAACTTTTTAATTGTATCGCACAAACAGGAGCACGGGTACGCGTAATTTTTGCTCATAAATCATAATAATTTAAGATAATTTTAAAATAAAACCAAAAGCCTTATTTACTCGTATTTTCGAAAACTGCACTAACGGTGTATCATTATTTATATATTTGAACTTAAAAGTAAAATTTGTATATTTTTTGAAAAAAAAAAGCCCTGTATATAAATAATAGGGGAAATATGGGAAGGGGAAATATGTTAAAAACATACGTGTAATTTTACCAGCTGACACATTCTTAGGAATCACTGAACTTGAAAAATGTTATTAATGATGATGATAAACTACTACTACCTTGATTAGATTAGTATATGAGCCACTGCATTAGAGCGACACGTGCGGTATGACATAATTAGAAAATGTTGTGATTGAAATATTTTAAAGGGATACCAGCTTACATAAGATAAATATTTTATCAATAGGAAGGTACACATAAACGCATGCTATCTCCGAGCACACTGTCTCATGAAACTCCTCGGTCACCTTCACGCGCTACTCACCAATTTTGGGTATCAGCTTCCACAAGACTTGGTGAGGGGGAAGCGACACGAGTTGTTACTGTTCTGCCATCTGATTCAGGTATCTATCTTTTTAATACTATAAATGCGAAAGTATGTGCTTGTGTATGTTTTTCTTCAATCACGCTTGAACGGGTGGACGGATTCCAATTAAATTTGTCATAGAAATGGCTTATGTCATGAAATAAAACATAGGATACAGACTATTAATGAAAATTGTTGTAAAAGTCTAATGTAAGCCCTCTCACTGAACACCAGCGTAAAGTATTAGCTTAATGCTGCTGTGTTTCGTATGGTGAGTGTAGAGAACCGGAAACACTTTTTACTGGAAACGAGACATTCCATCTTAGTCCTCACGGGTGACAACTCATCTGAGTTCTTAGGTGGCCACAGTAACTACTTACCATCAGGCGGACTGTGTGCTCGTTTGTCACCCTTTCCTATAAAGAAGCCCAGCGTAAGGCCCGGATTTCACCAAAGCGGAGACGAGACGAGAGGAGAGGTGTTTTAAACAACCAATAGAATTTCGTTATTCACACATCTCATCTCCACTCAGCTTCAGCGGATACCACTGAGCGGGTATATACAATATTCGTATGGTGCGATCGAGAAAACATGTGAACGGCATTCAGTGAGCGGCGCCGCAGGAAAAGGAGATACAGTTTTTGTAATAGTGACATGACTGTCACGTCTGCTTTTCGTGTTAGATCACGCTAAACTGTGCGTTCATTTCAACATCCAACGCTCGCCGCACGCAGCTCACGTATCTCCGCACAGCTTCGGTGGACACACCCTTGCTGAAAAAAATCTCTTCTCGTCTTCGTTTCGTACGTCTCCGCACATCTCCTCTTTGGTGGAATCCGGACCAAACGACCCTCCCGTTTCGCTGCACTTACACTAACGGCTAGTACCTATTATCTTATGCAAAGAATTCATTCAAGAAAAAAAAATGCCTCTAGTTACATTAAATGTTAAAATAATTATATTATTTTTCTACAGTACCAGCTCGAATCACATCGTTCAGCCGCAGCATAGTTACTCCGTGGAAGGAAAATATATCTCTATCGTGTAATAAAGTGGGTGTCCCCGTACCTTCCACCACTTGGAGTATGAATGGCGCTATTTTAGAATCTACTCTAAGGAAAAATGTAACCAACGACGGGACGCTTATCATAAGGTAAAATGGAAAACCTAAAGGAATCTAGTTATGACTAATGTATTTCTTAAAATATTTTATTGTTATATTTAAGAGGATATCTAGGCTGGAACAAATTTGAAGAATAGGTTTTTAAGGATCTATTGATGTCACGATGTACTCCAACGACTGAGCTAGGCAACCGAAAGAAATAACTGCAGTTCCAACTAAATATAACTAAGAAAAATTAACAAGATCATCATCAGGTATTCCTCTGTTTCCTCCTCGAAAACTGGACTATTTCTTTTACAAAAACTAAACTTGTTTGGTTTATGCTATCCTTTTATTTTTTATGTATATTATATTTGTTTTCTGAATGAATGAAAACGACATTATAACTAGAAAACTTTAGTTATTTTAAAGGGTTTTTACTTTGAGAAATTATTAATTTAAAAAAACTGCACATGGCGGTGGAAGATATAGACTGTATCATAAAATATGAGCTTCAGTGTCATTATCCAGTGAGAAATCAGGGGAATACGTTTGTAAGCTTAACGCTAACCGGATATCCTCTTGTTACTATATCGTTTAAAATTTTTACATAGAATTATAAAATTGTAAATAAAAAATCATATTTTTAGTATGACTCAGTATGCCGACAGCGGTAACTACACATGCAGTGTTGAGAATGTGCATGGGCGAGATGAGGTGACATATAGTGTTGAAGTGAAAGTGCCACCCCAACCGCCGGTACTAGCGGTCGTTGACTCTTACGCTGATTCCTTGCACTTACAATGGAGTGATCAAGGTGACGGAGGCAGCCCTATTTTAGGTTTGTACAAATATTTTTATGATTTGGGAACCATGAAATGTTTCTTTTGATATTGTTAATAGTCAAGTTTACAACAACGCTTGACGCTTTTACGATTTGAGCAGCATTTTGCTAGTTCAATCTGGAGCTATGTCGGGGATTTTTTCTAATGGTTAAGATTTTCCTCATGTTCTTAACAATTCTTCCTCCGACCTTATAACATAAACGTTATATCCGGAACAAATTAGTTATACGAGTGTGTGTGTGTATTTGCACATTAAGTTGTACCATTTTATCTTTGACGCAGTTGGGCGTAGTCAAAAAGCATAGCAGAATCAGATCACAAGCATAAATTTTTGACATTTGTATCATTTACCATCAGGTGGGGTTGTAGTAAAATGCTGGCTTAGAATAGTAAAAAAAATTACACGCTTAGTCAAAAAAATTGTCACAGACATTTACAAGTTTAGTTTTAGATATCAGTACACATAGAGTAATTAATTCTATGTTAGTACATTGACAATTTATTTTTTTGAAAAGCGAATGAGTACTAGTACTGCTACCTGCTAATAAAACATTTTCATCACCACCATCGACTAAAACTACAAAAAGATTCAAAGCTGGATAGATCTTTCCTTATATCAGAAAATGCCACAACTATCATAATCTCTAATAATCTCATGCCCATGTAATTTATGAGATTAAGAATATTTTTTATTTATTTATAGTACGACAAATAAAAGAATTTTCAACATAGATCAGTTCATGGATTTTTTTATAGGAGAGGGGGCAAACGAGAATACGGCTCACCTGATGGTAATTGATTACCGTCGCCCATGAACACTGCAACATAAGGGGAATTGCAGATGCGTTGCCCGCCTTTTAAAAAGGAGTAGGCTCTTATCTTGAAAGTCCTTAAGTCGTATCGGTCCGGAAAAATCTCTGGTGGTTGTCGATTCCACAAGGAAGTTGTACGAAGACGAAAACTTCTTTTAAATTGCACGATGGTGGACCGCTGTCATCCAGATGGTATGGATGATATCGCGAGTTTTGTCTCGATGTGCGATGGTAAAATAGTGCGGCTGGAATTAGTCCGAACAATTCCTCTCTTTGCGCATTTTATCGCACTCCCCGTGGTAGATGCGATAAAATGCGCAAAGAGATGCAACATCTCGTCGCAGTGCCAGTGAGTCAAGCCGATCGAAAAAAGCTCGGTCGCCGACAATTCGAACAGCTCTGCACTGGATGCGATCAAATGGAAGGAGCTGGCACTGGAGATCCCCGGCCCAGAGATGGGAACAGTATTCCATGTGCGGCCGAACCTGCGCCTTGTAAAGTTGCAGGCGGTAAGCCGGCATAAAATACTATCCCGCTCTGCTGAGCACGCCAACCATATTTTAAAACATCAATAGATAAAGAAAATATATTATCACTGTAATTGCATACTACTATAAGTAAATCTGACTGACTGCCTCGTTGGTCTAGTGGTTGTAGTAGTGCGACTGCTGATCATGAGGTCCTGGGTTCGAATCCCGGGTCGGGCCAAAAAATTAATTATTGAGTTTTTCCGTCAAGAAATTCTCAGTAGCTGCCCGGAGTCAGGAAGTTGGTGGTGTCTCACCCCCGTGCCTCGGAAAGCACGTAAAGCCGTTGGTTCTGCGTCTGATCTCTCTCCGGTCGTGTCGGTTTACCGTCCCATCGGATTACGATAGTGAGGGAATAGAGAGTGCACCTGTGCTTGCGCATACACTTGGGCACTATAATCTTATCCTGCGCCGATGGCTAGCCTCCGTTGAGGCAGGCAGCCGTGGCCGAAATTCGGTCTGGAGGACATATATAAGTAAATCAATCCTAAACTTTTTAGGATATGTAATAAACTACAAGCGGGAGCACGGAGATTGGGAGGAGCTGCAGGTTGAGGCAGGCACCTCTGAGCATGTGCTTCCCAACCTGTGGTGTGGCACTCGGTATCAACTTTACATCACCGCTTTTAACCGTATCGGTACCGGACTTCCTTGCGACATTGTCCACGCTTATACTAAAGGCACAGGTAAATAAAAATATGTATTCTGATATGATACCTTTATGTAGATTTAATATGTCATAGTTAGCACAGCACTTATTGTTTTATTATGACAGAAAAGTTTATTAGAAAAAAATATTCGTGAGAGAGACAGGCTATAAACAAAGAACAAAGCATTGTTTTAGTAATTGTAGTAGTAATTTTGAAAACCTTTTTTTCGTTTACCTTATTTAGTTATAATATGCACCTAGTATCAATACATTATAATAATATGTAGGTTTTGAATTCGGTTACTTTTCTTTATTAAAATTTTAATTAGAAATTCAACCGATAAACCGTGTCATGTTTCGAGTGTGAATAATGTTTAGTTATCATTCATTATATTCCTCTGTATAACCCTATTTTATTTAATTAATTTTGTGATAGTCTTTTAGTTGTAAATTTTTGTCATAATCGCACAAATGGGCAAGAGATATGCACGAGCCTACGCAAACGACATAGCTTCCGTAGTCTCGTGGAGCCGTATCAACCAGTTAACTATTGCACTTTTCTTAGTGATCTTAGTACTGGATATTTAATTTTTAACGTAATCGCATTATTGTACTAACCTTATCCGTCAATTATCAAGATGCACCAGGTGCAGTAAGGTTGACGTAGTCGAAGAAAATTGTTAGTTAAAATATTATATAATATCTACTACATAGTTAGAAGTCCACTTTTCCGTCTAGCAGTCCGTCTGTGTATGCTCCATCTCCTTAACTAGTTCCGGCGCCCAGCAGCAATGTAAGCACTACTCTGTTCTGGATCTAAGGGTATAGAGAGTCAGTATGATTACAGGCTTTTACTTACTTTAGACATTTTAGCTAAGTCCACAAAGGTGATAACACATTTGTGGACCTAGCTAAAGTTTTGTTTAAAGATGGTTGCTGGTATCCATGGGCTACAGTGGTCAGATACCATCAGATAAACTGTAAATTCTTTTTCTTTCGTGGTAAGAAAATAGCAAATGGTACTTTATTTGACGGAGAATGTTTTATTGTGTATAAGATCTCATCTTCAGTAATTTTCTTAATATTTCTTTCAGTGCCTGTAAAACCTAAACATTCGCAAATGATCACTCTTAATACGACGACCGTGACTGTCTGGCTGGACTCCTGGGGAGACGGAGGCTGCGGCATCCTCTACTTCGTAATTGAATATAGAGAGATAAGTCAGTCGCAGGTACCGAAATTATTACTCTTCATCTTTGTATCTGGAAATATTCTTATTTTTATTAGTCAATATTTCAGCTCATCAAAAGATCCCTGTTTAATATAAGACTTTCCCACAAATTCTCTAATAGGGTAGATAATTTGTTTTTTTCTTGTCTTTCGCTTGTTTTTTGTTTGTTGCCGCGCCTTGCAGGTAAATGGGCAATCGTAGTTTTTTTGTTATTATATCAAATTGTCATCAGGGAGATGCTGCTGCCCATCTCTTGTTTTTATTCCACTCTGTCGCCTATTACGGCATCCACGGGACAGTATGAGTTAGTAGGTAGACTCTCTCATGCTGCTACTAGATAACAATTCAAAAGTATGGCATACAAAATTAAATTTTCATAACCCTGTAAAAATTGTATTTACATAACAGTGTTCTTTTTAGCAATTCATATATTAGGAGGTTAATAAATTTACAAATGTTGAAAAACGGTTACAACATTATAAAATTATATATATATATATATATATATATATATATATATATATAGCATATATAGGCCATCCCCATGAATTGCATCAAAATATGGTTTTTGCCATAGTTGGCACGCTTGGTAGGCGGGTGGACAACCGCAGTTTGTTATTTTAATTTTAAGCTATTATCAAGAAAATTCTGCTGCCCATCTCCTGTTTCAGTTTTCCCATGTCGCCTCTTACAGCATCCACGGGAAGTGATTTCTTTTACATATAGGATATGGGGAGCCGTGAAAGCTCAGATGGTTAACGCTTGCTGTAAATTTTTATATTGCTTTTTGATTGCTATAAATTTAACAGTGGTAGAGCCACGAGGCAGCTTTGCTGTTGCACGTATGGGCCGGCTCAAACCGGGGTGGTACCACGACCTCACAGAATACCGGCGTGAAGTGGAAGCTCTGCTTCCGCGTTTCGTCTGGTGAGTGCAGGTGGCCGGAGACCCAAATCCCCCCCCCCCATCAACATGGTAGCGGAATTAAATGATGATAGACTACCCCAGGAGGGTACCAGCACCCCTGGAGAATCCCTCGCTGAGCATCCACGACCATGTTTCTCCACTTCTGAGCGTGGGTGCTCAGGCTGCCCCGCGTATTCTGGGGGGGGGGGGGGGGGCAAAATTCCGCTCGAGACTACAACTGCTCGGGGCAAACGGAGCATCAAGACCAAGGCGACCCCTGCCACGCTGTCCGTGAATTTCTGCAATATCAGGGGACTTCACTCTAACCTAAACGCCGTTCACTACCATCACGAGACGGCGAGGCCGGCTCTGCTCTTTCTGACCGAGTCGCAGGTGTCCTCTCCGGCTGATGTCTCGTATCTCTCCTACCCGGGGTACAAACTGGAACACTCCTTTGTGCCTCGGGCTGGAGTTTGCATTTACGTCAGAGAGGACATCTTTTCTCGACGCCTCGGCGGACTTGAAAGTTCGGACCTGTCATCCTTAGGCTACGCGTAGACAGCGACGACCATCCGCGCGTCTACGGGTGCCTCTATAGGTCCCATAGCGGTAATGCCGAAACAGACCGACTCTTCGACCACGTCCAAATGGCTACAGATTCGTTGCTACAGCAGATCCCCTCCACGGAGATCGTGATCCTCGGCGACTTTAATAAGGAAATGGCTTGGTTCACGTTTATCCGACCATGCGGGGAGATCTGTCCATGATTTTGCCTTGGCATATGGTCTGACACAACTGGTTACTTCGCCTACGCGGATTCCAGATGTGGAGGATCATGCACCTTCCCTGTTGGACCTTCTGCTGACCTCTCACCCGGATGGATATCAGATTCCCGTCGACGCCCCTTTTGGCTCCTCGGACCATTGTCTTGTCCGAAGTGTGGTGCCACTCACGCTGAAATCGCAGTTGCATTCTGCAGGCTGCCGCCGTGTTTGGCACTATAGGTCAACCGATTGGGATGAGATGCGGTCTTTCCATGCATCCTTACTTCATACCCTTAGGGGCGGGTTTGCTTCTCACCGGACGATCCCGACGTTGTTGCGGATTTTGTCGCTGATGTGGTACTTCAGGGTATGGAACTTTTTGTTCCTTCCTGTGTGGTGCCCATTGGAGGCAAATCTGAGCCATGATTTGGTCGCTCCTGTAAAATAGCATCATGCTATAAGCGGAAGGGGGGAAGAAGTTCCCCTCCTTGGGTACCGACATGGTTGTCCAGTTATTTGGGGAATTTCTGTCAGCCATCTCTTCCATCTCTGCACAGGGAGGACGACTCACTGGCCCATACCGCAAAGGAGAAAGCCGATCTTCTAGGCTCTTTCTTTGCGTCCAACTCGACTCTCGATGACGGGGGGAGTACGCCGCCGACCATCCCGCGGTGTGAGTGCTCCATGCCGGAAGTGCAGATCACACAGCGCTCGGTTCGCAAAGCACTCCTCTCCCTGGACATCCACAAGTCGAGTGGGCCTGACGGAATTCCCTTCAATTGTGCTGAGGACGTGTGCTCCAGAGTTGGCACCGGTTTTAACGCGTCTTTTCCGGTACTCCTACTCCCTAGGCGTAGTCTCAAAATCATGGAAGACGGCTTTCGTCCACCCGATCCTTAAAAAAGGCGACCGCTCAGATCCGTCCAACTAACGGCTTATTGCCATCACATTCTTGTTCTCCAGATCCAATGGAGTCCATTGTAAACTGCCAGCTCATGAGGTACCTTGAGGATCACCAGCTGATTAGTGACCGCCAATATGGTTTTCGCCGTGGTCGGTCAGCTGGTTATCTTCTGGTCTACCTAACTGACAGATGAGCGGAGACAGTAGTGTCCAAGGGGAGGCATTGGCCGTTAGTTTGGACATTGCGAAGACTTCGATGAGTTTGGCAAAAGCGCTCTTTCGAAGCTCCCTTCCTATGGGCTTCCCGAGAAATTGTGCGATTGGATCACCAGCTTTCTTGCAGATCGGAGCATCAAGGTCGTTGTAGATGGTGCGAGCTCCGATTGCAAGCCTATTAATGCTGGTGTTCCACAAGGGTGTGTACTATCGCCAACGCTGTTTCTTCTGCATATCAATGATATGTTGCAAGCCCGTAACATTCACTGCTATGCACTGGTGATGCTCTTTACACAGGCCGAGCCAATATTTCTCGGGAAAACGTCTCCGAGTGCCGGGACAAACTTGTGTCTGAAGTCGAGTCTTTGCTGAACGGAGTCTCGGATTGGGGGCGACTAAATCTAGTCCAGTTTAACCCCCAGAAGACACAAGTTTGCGCGTTAACCGTAAAAAGAACCTTTGTATTAGTTTCAAGGCACTCCCCTTTTTGCCTAAGCAGTATCGGAATCCTCGGCGTCTACATATCGAGTGACGTGCAGTTTTGTGGTCACTTGGAAGAGAAGGCCAAATTGGCCTCTAAAACGCTTGGCGTGCTCAGCACAGCGGGACAGTATTTCATGCCGGCACACCGCCTGCAACTTTACAAGGCGCAGGTTCGGCCGCACATGGAATACTATTCCCATCTCTGGGCTGGGGCTCCCCAGTACCAGCTCCTTCCACTTGACCGCATCCAGCGCAGAGCGGCTCCAGTCGTCGACGACCGAGTGCTTTCCGATCGGCTCGATTCTATGGCACTGCGAAGAGATGTTGCATCTCTTTGCATTTTCTTGCGCATATATGAAGAGTGCTGAATGTTCGGATTATTCCCAGCCGCCAAATTTCGTGAACGCACTACGCGGCAAACGTCCCGATACCATCCACACCATCTGGATGCTTGGCGGTCCACCACTGTACGTTTCAAAAGGAGTTTTCTTCCGCGTACAACCACTCTGTGGAATAGTTTACCATCGGCGATTTTTTCGGACCGATACGACCTGGGGACCTTCAAGAAAAGAGCTTACTCCTTTCTAAAGGGCCGGCAACGCACCTGCAATTCCCGTGGTGTTGCGGTTGATCATGGGCGGCGGTAGTCACTTAACATCAGGTGAGCCGCATGCTCGTTTGCCCCCTCTTCTATAAAAAATATGTAACAGAACGCGAGTAAACCGGGTTCAATCCCCGCCGGCACCAATGAAATTGTTAATTGCGTACTTTTAAGCTTAAGTAGAGTAAAGTTACAGCCTATATACGTCCCACTGCTGGGCTCAGGCCTCCCCTCATTTCTGAGAGGGTTTAGGGCAAGGAAGTGCCCGCCGCGCTGCCCAAATGCGTGTTGACGAACTTCACATGTCTTCGAAATATTTTTTTTCTTATTGCTCAGACATGCAGGTTTCCTCACGATGTTTTTCTTCACCGCCGAGCTCGTGGTAAATCAGCACTTAAAATTGCAATTAACAATTTCATTGGTGCCGGCGGGGATCGAAACCGGGTTACTCGCGTTCTGTTATATTTACAGCGAGCGTTAACCACTGAGCTACCACGGCTCTTATAGGTACTTTATGCATGGTCCTTTACATTTTTATTTTAACTTAGTGATTGATTGTTACAGTGGCGACTGGTGTCGAACAGCGTGCAGGCAACTGAGCGTGTGTTCAGCGTGACGGGGCTCGCGCCGGCTACGCACTACCAGCTCCGCATCACCGCGCACAACAACGCCGGGCACGCACTAGCTCTCTACAATTTCACCACGCACTCGCTGACTGGCAGTCAGTCTTTATTATCATTATAGATAGCTCATAGTCAATTAATATATCATAGTCAAAAGCATAGTATTTATTATCATTATAGAGAGCTCTAGAGTATCAGGCCTTATTTCCAAGTAAATAACTATGCATACTAAGTAAAGTCCTCGAAAAAATAGTGTACTCTCAATTATATTTAGCTATTAGACAATCACTTCACAACTTTCAGCATGGTTTCCTCCCTGGTAGATCTACTGTCACTAATCTTGCTCTACTCAATGACTTTCTTACTGATTCCATGGATAAAGGCCAACAAATTGATGTCATCTATATTGATTACAGTAAGACCTTCGACCGGATTAACCATAGTCGCCTCCTATACAAGCTTGAATGTGTTGGCATAAGCGGAGATTTACTTCGCTGGTTTTCCTCGTATATTGAGAACAGTACACAAGCTGTAGTGGTAAATAATTACATTTCTGGCTGGGTTAAGATCCCTAGTAGTGTTCCCCAGGGTTCGCTACTGGCACCTTTACTCTTTGCTATTTTTGACAATGATATCAACAACTGTCTATGTAACTCTCGTCTATTATGTTTCGCAGATGACATGAAAATTTAAATATTTCTTTATTAAAAGACGCAGAAGCATTACAAAATGACTTGAGAAACTTACTTGATTATTGTACCTATAACCATCTCAATCTCAGTCCTACAAAATGCTCAGTTGTGACATTTAGCCGTAAACTTAATAAATTGTTGTCCAGAGATTGTTCCGTACGCGACTTGGGAGTTATACACGACTCGAAACTTCTGTTCGATAAACATATCGAAAATATCATTGGCCGGTCTGCCAGAGCCTTAGGGTTTGTGATGCGTTTCTCTAAAAACTTTAAACAAATTAAAACATTGTAAAACTTTGTATTGTTGTTACGTAAGAAGTATTTTGGAATATGCATCACAGATATGGAACCCTCAATATAAAACCTATATATCTCGAATTGAACGTATCCAGATGATTCATTCAGAATTCATTAAACACCTTTGCTATCTAGTAAACGACCACTACAACTCTAACCTCTACTATGATAAGTGTAGAAAGTTCCACCTCTTACCACTCGAGATGCGAAGGCAGATAGCAGGTATTACCTTTCTACTTAAGATAGCTTCAAGCGAAATCGACTGCCCAGATTTACTTGAGAAGTTAAATATCAAAATTCCAAAAAATGTTAAACGAAAGGTCCCACTATCACTACCCGCAGCAAAGACTGTTTAGCTAACTCGCACAGCTCTTGTGAAAACTAAGCCTTACAATCGTATCACGCGTGACGTGAGAGAATAAAATTGGATGATTGGAAGTCGTTATCAATTTACGATACTATCGTATGATCGGTAGACAAAACTCTAGTGCTGGCGCCTAGTTTACGCAACCTGTAGATACTAGGTAACGTTAAGTTAATGCTGTGGTCCGTAATAGGTTTATACAATACACTTATATTTATCCTCAATTAAGAATCAAAGTGCGGTTGCGTTAACTCCTCAGGGTTAATATGGAATGCCTCGTTACTACCAAAAATACATATACATAATACATAAACACTCACGCTTGTCACCCAGAGGGGTAGGCAGAGACTACAGACTTCCATTTAGCACGATCCTGACGTTGTAGGCAGAATAGTTACATGTACCGTGCGAGCAAAAATTTTAATACTGTATCCCAATTGTTTAACTTAGACCTATTCAACACAAGTATCATTTCGGCGAGACGAGTTCTGAGTAAGCCTTTTTTCGATTCCAGCTGATGATCTTTTATATTTCTCTTTACTTTATATTATTTTTTATATTTTTGCTTTTGTTAATCTGTAATGTTTAGTTATTTAATGCACGATGTTACTAAACTAAGCTTACGGTTGGTGCGACAGTGTCCTATTAGCTGGCGGTAACTCACCGCATGCAATTATTTATATAGTGCCACTATTTGCGAAAACCCATAAATGGTTTCCTATTGCTTAATTGTTTTCCACCTACTCTGTTTTTTGTTAACCGAGGGATTTCCGATTAAATAAATTAATTAATTAAATTTTCTATACAATGCAGCCCATGTAGAGACTGAAACATTTGCTATCATGTAGTTATTTGTGGTAAGGTCATGCTGCAGCTATATTGGTAGTGTAGTTGTAGCATGAATGGGTCGGCTCGACCGGGAAAAAACCACGCTCTCACAGAAAACCAGCGTAAAATAACAGTTCAATGCAGCTGTGTTTCGTATGGTGAATGTAGAGAACCGGAGACTCATTTTACCGAAAACGAGGCAGTCCATCTTAATCCTCACGGGTGATAACGCATCTGCATTTTGATTTATAATCGAGGATAGATGTAGATGTTTATGGACTACAGTGACCACTTACCATCAGGTGGACTGTGTGCTCGTTTGTCGGCCTTATCCCATAAAAAAAATTGTTAAAATCTTTGCTCCTAACCTAGATTCAAGTGCAAAATTTGTTTTGTTTCTTTTTTTTGTTCATTGCTATCTCCATCACTAACTTCGAAATTATTTCAAATAATAATAAATATTCGTAATACATTGTTGCCTTAAAAATATACATTTCACATACATAATTTGCTCTACGAATTCATAACATCTCTACCATATGTAGCCGCGAATATCCATAGACGGTAATCTTTCATATTATTTACAAAAACTACAAGAAATGAATTGATTTATTTACAACATATATATAAACGTTATATAAGAACCGTGGTAACTCAGTGCCTAAACGGTTGCCATAAATTTACAATGTAATTGTTAATTGCAGTGAAAGAAAACATCGTGATGAAACCGGCATGTCTGAAAAATAAGAAAAAAAATATTTCAGAGACATGCGAAGTTCATCAACACGCGTTGGGGCAGCGTGGCGGATATTTTTCTTGCCCTAAAACCCTCTCATAAATGAGAGGAGGCCTGTGCCCAGCAATGGGACATATCGGCTGTAACTTTAACTTTAACGTGTATAAATTATACGCTCGTACCTTTTTTCAGAATATCTATGTCGTTTGTGACCCATACGACATAGATGTCGTTTGTGTATCATACAACCCTGAGAACTGAGATGGAATGCCTCGTTTCGAGAAAAGGGTTTCCGGTCTTCTACACTCGCCATTCGAAACATAGCAGCATCATACCGCTATTTTTAGTTAGTATTCTGTGAGAGCATGGTCCTTCTTTCACGGTCGAGCCAAATTGTACTTATATTAGGTATTGCTTATGTGTTACACCGAACACAAAAATAGGCTATGACAAGTGGCTATGATAACATTTGTAAGACAATTTAATATATTAAAACACAATATTAACTGAATTGATATCTCATTGTAAATAAATTCTTCTATTATTAATTTTAATCGAAAAGTATATTCTAATAATTTGATATAATAGAATCCTAATATCTAAGATTGATGGGGTATTCTCGTGTGTTTATGTGGCACAGTTGTGGAAGGTGAGATATCACCAGCGGTGCCAGCGGCCGGGACAAGATCTTTGGGTGGTGTTCGGGTCCTCCTTCCTGCAGCTTTGTCTCTCCTGGTTTTAGCTGCACTTGTAGCCATCGTATTTCTAGTGCGCCGAAACAGTAAGCATATTACTCTCATTTTTTTATCTGTCATAACGTGGTATTAAATATGTCAAAGACGAGTAAAAGATATTTGATTAAAAATTCTAGATGAGATAGTAAATATAACATATTATATAAATATATTATAAGTAATAACAGAAAATCAACAACAATATCATTACTGAGATTAAAAAAGAAATGTTTTTGCTTAACCGCCGCTGCATGTAACAAAATACTTTGTGATAACAGAAGCTGGTACCACGGAGACGACCGCACCGGAAGTCGGTGTTGGCGAGTCGCCCTCCGTGGCCCAGCTGCAGAACAAAGTGAATCGGGATCAGCAGTACCTGGCTACTCGGGCCCAGCATCCTGCACCTCAACATCACTACAAACACGCTTCCAACGGTACAGTAACAGTACAACCCGCGCTCGTAATGTTTTCACAGCGTCATCATATCATACGTCGATCAAAGCGTTAATAGCGGCACTGCGCGATTAGCCAAGTTGACTTTCTACAGTCGTCCACGTAAAAGAAAACTATGAAAATTAATAAAATCTAAATTATTTCCGTAATTTTGAGATATGATATCATTTTCATTTATTTTTATAGTTTTCTTTTTCTTTTAGCGATAGCGTTTACGGAAAATCTACTTGGCTAACCTTGCTCAGTAGAATAACATTGGACGGTTGACAGAAAGGGAGGTGTGATAATATCATAGAATACTTTAATACATACATAATAGAACGGGGGAGTGAGCGAAGCCCGTGTAGCCACTAAAATGCCACTAACATGTCAATTCACACGTATAAATGTCAACACGAGATGTGTTTTGACGTTACAATCGTTTCCAAATTTCGCATGCAAATTATTTAGAAAATGCCAAATTGCACCCTAATAACAAATCAATATGTATTAAAATTTAATGGTGATCTTGAACATTAATCAAAAGTCTAAAATGTGTAAATTTACTCAGTTTGTCAACACAGCGAATCGGGTTTGGCGATGCCAGTCCTCGTTTAAAATAAAGTTGAAAGCCATTCTATTGTCTATTATAGTATTCTATGGATAATATGCAAACCTTTTGCACACAGCTTATAATTATTTAACATATTTTTGTACACAAACAAACCGTTCGTTTCATTTATTTATTTATGCTTTGTTGTTTTTTAAGTCTCAGGCATGACGAAATTTAGTCATTTGTGCCAAATAAAAGATCAGCAACACAACAATAGTAAAATGTACTTACGTACACGTATTGGATTTGATTCCTCCGAGCATATGAGTAAACCCGTGCCTACTTACCCTGGAACTTGTTTCACCATTCCAATGCAAATAATGCAAAGATTATCTTTGTGCGAATCGACTACCAAAAATATCAATATTTACAAGTGTCGACTCATTCGTTGATTGCGAAATGGATTCATATGTATCCAACAAATAACCCATAAAGCACGACAATTTTTGAAACGCGACAAACAAAAGGAAACAGGTAAAATTTCTTGCTGTCTTTGTAGTATCTACCTAGTACCTATACGTATGTTTGGGTATAATCTAATATATAAACTTATTAATAACATAATTACAGACTCGTTCCGATAACAAACGTCGCGCCCTATCTCCGTAGAACGCGAAATGTTTTAATAGAACCACCTCTATCGCTCGATCCAGTCCACCAAAACGTCGCAGGCACATCACTCAACGACACTACACCCACACTAAATGGGACAAACACAAATAGGACAACGAATGGGACGCGTCGCACCCGCAGACGGGCACGACGCGTTCCAGCTCACACCGCGTACACACCGTACACCCGCGTTCCTGGACGGTTCTCACCGCCCAGACCATCGACCGACACGAGCTGAGCAGTCAGAGACGGGGGGTCCGCACACGCCCCCTTGGACTGCGGTTAGATAGCTCAAAGAAAAACACCTAAAAGGCGACATGATGATTGGTAACAATATCAAATCATAAACGATCTCATCATATTTTCACCTCATTGCCTTTCCCTTTTTAATTAGCTTGCCGCGAGCCCTGAGACAAGATGAAGCTGTAAGAGTCGCATAGACTAACAGCACTAACATCAAGATAATAGAGAATTACAGACAGTCTTACGTCAACACTCAAGCGTTTCATTTCTCTCGTCTCTTCTCTCGACTCCGCTCGCTGCGTGCACCGGCTGGCCACCGATAGTAAAGTTATAATAAATACGTAAAAAATTGTATATTAAAAATTATTACACATTCCCGGATTGAGAAAATTAAAGTCGTGTAGAGCCAGCAATCGAAAAGTTATATCATTGTGAATAAATATTTACAAAACAAAATTAAAACATATAAATAAAACATAGAAGTATAAAATCAAAAGGCAAAGATGCATCAAAAAGGAGAAAAGAAGATAAGAGAAATAACTTTTTCACTCCGGATAAGAAGAATGTTGGTTGAGAAGATCTAAATTGAAGTACGCAATGGCGTTCATATAGGAAATTTTACACTATCAAGATATATACACAATTTTCAAAAACTCGTAGCAACCAAGCGAAACAAAAAGGAGATATTTATCAAAACATAAAATTATCAAGAATTTAATCGAGTGGCCAGTTTTTAAGAGGACTAAATTTTTCGTGTACCCCATCTACAAGAAAACAGAAAGTATGTTATATGCAAGAAACAAAAAAAATTTTATAGAGACTATAATGTGAAAAATATGCTTGATGTATCTGCAAAACAATTACTGTATAAAATGCAAATTATGTGATTATGTTTTAAGGTGAGTGATTTTAAATATTTATCTCTTTTAAAATTCTAATTTCATAATATTAAAAATATAATAACTTTAGTCACCACTCATATTTAGATTGGTTTTTTTTTACCGAACATCTCAATAGAAAGCAAGTGCCTATATAATATCCTTATTGCTTTAGCGTGCTTATTTTAATTATCTATTTTGTTCTAAAATATTTAACATAATATTGCTATCAGATAAACGCCAACGCAATGAATAAATTTTGTAAAAGATGTTGAAATTGATCGGTGAATAATATTAATTTAAAACGCAGCTTAACTTAAGGGGATATAAGTAAGTCAGCTCAAATTCTAATTTCGCCCTCACTACCCCGGGCGTCGTATGCTATGTACCGACATGTCTGTAATCACTAATACTGTAAGTAGAAAGGTCGTTAGACACTTATTTCATTAGGTTTATCATATTTATGCCTGTTTCTTAACGCCAAGCCAGTCGCTTCTTATTTTTATTACGGTTATTTCCCATTTTAATTTTACGTCGTCCTATTGCGTAATGTATATTCTGATCGTAAGCGACACAACCTCCCCCTTTAAAGGCCGAAGCGAAGTGACCGGGCGGCAAGAATCACGCTTCAAGAGGCCGATAGTTTAGGTAATTTCTTTTTTACAGTGAAAATAATGGTTAGGTTTTAAAAAAAAGTAAATAACATAAGCACTGCTTTATAGTTAGTTCAGTTAGTATGCAAAGTTTCATGATTTAAAGTATTTTATGAATAACAGCGGTTTATTGTTTATTTCCAAAATAACTTTGGATTTTTTTTTATCGAGAAAATTTTATGAAATCGTGTTTTCGTCTAACATAATCCTTAACATTAATCCTCAACTTTACCATATATTTATTTCAAAATTAATGCTGCAATATTTTCGGTATAACGAAGGATCTTGCTAAGCCATTTGAGACTATATTTCCCCTTAATAAGGCAAACTGATATATTTTATTAATAATAAAAATTGCAATATTTTATATAAATATTATTGTTGCATGAATAAGTCAACTAGCGCCATCTAGTGTCAGGAACGAGAGCGAGGGGAGCTTTGCAGTAAATGACATCACAAATCTTTCGACCGACAGCGCCACCCGAAGAACTAAGTTTCTGGAAAATCTACACTCGAATACTCGTTGCCTGGCGCGCATTTACTTGAATGTTCGGGACGCTTCTTTGCTAATTATATAAATAGGCGCTGCAAGATGCGATCGGGGCAGAGTTGAACTCGGCGACACAAGCGAAGCTTCGGAGCGGAATTAAGTGAATTAGTGTGTTTAATTATTAGTGTTTTTAGTTTTAATTTGTGTAAAGTGAATTAAAGTGTTAATATAGGTAATTTTATCGGCAATTTTTATTGTCACGAACCTCAAGCTCGTAACAATTGGTGTCAGAAGTGGGATAAAATCATGCCGATTTTACCTAAGGAGGAAACGGAGGGTGTCCGTACCCGAAATCAACGCCAGCAGGAGACGGACCAAAGAAGATTTGGTGGTGCAACGCCGCAGACGTCGGAGGGCCAGCCGCCGGCTGCAGGCCCGTCAGTAGCTCCTACATCTGCAGCACCCGATTTAGGTGCTCTGATGGTGATGCTGCAGGAACAGGCTCGCCGACAGGAGGAACAGGCCCGTCGACAGGAGGAACAGGCCCGTTGATTGAAAGAGCAGCAGGAGGAACAGGCCCGCCGACAGGAAGAGCAGATGCTCCTCGTGAAGGACATTCACGCTAACTTCGGGAAAGAGATTAGGGAGGTGAAGGATAGGGTTGCTCAACATGACAACCGCCTGTCGGAAGCTGAAACCCAAATCAAGGAAGCTAAAACCCAAATCGACCAAGTAAACAATCGGGTTGATTAAGTGATGGCTGACGTGAAGAAAACGCTGGACGACCTCAAACTGGGGGATGGAACTACAGCTCCCGTAGTAGCTACTACACCTTCGCTACGTGGGTTCAAGGTGCCACCATTCGACGGGACTTCTTCCTGGTCAGCCTACAAAATCCAGTTCGAGGTTGTTATGAAGACGAACGGCTGGAATAAAAGTCAGGCCATGACTGCTCTCACACTAGGCCTGCGCGACCAGGCCTTAACAGTTCTGGAAGCTCTCGGTGAGGAAGTGACTTATGAGCAACTCCTTGAGGCATTGGAGGCGAGATATGGCGACGCTCACCTGGAACACGTCTTTCGTGCGCAGCTTAAAGATCGTGTGCAGCGCATCAACGAAAACCTGCAGCAGTGGGCTCTAGAAGTGGAGAAGCTGGTGCGAAAAGCATACCGGTCTGTACCTGCGCTCATTGAAGGGAACCTGGTGCAGACATTCATCGACGGCATCCGCGACCTGGAAGTCAGAGCTGCTGTGAGGCTCGGGCACCACGAGACGCTTAAGGACGCCTTGGCCCATGCACTGGAAGTGGAAGCCGTGCGGCAGGATCATCGTTCCCATCGCGTCAGGGAGGTTGCAGCAGCTACAGTTCACGACCGCAACAAAGGATACAGCCCAAGGTGCTATGGCTGTGGGGAAAAGGGCCATCTTCGATCCAGCTGCCCTAAGCGAACCCTAGAAAGGGAAATTGAACGATCTCAGGAGGGTAGTGCGGCCAACAGCACCGCCCAGCAGCGGCAGGGAAACGAGTAAAAGCCAGAACTGCGGGGCGGGTGCTGGCTGATATTAAAAGAGCCCCAAGGATCTCGATCTCACAAACCCATGATGGGAACAGCCTAATCATAAAGGGCGAGATCAACGGAATGCCGTGTAAGTTGACCATAGACACTGGAGCCTCTCGTACGGTTGTTAGTTCCCAACTTATAAGTCAGTTCCTTGGGGACTCCGCATACAACCGAGAACGCATTAATTTGGTAACAGCCACCGGTCAGCGTATACCCGTCCGTGGAGAGAAGGAGATGGAGTTGAAGCTAGGCAACGTGATCTACCTGCATAATGTCATCGTGGCTGATATAATGGACGACTGCATCCTAGGCCTAGACTTTATGAGGAATAATTGTTGTGAGATCGACGTTAAGCAAGGTGTTTTGAAATGTGGACAGGAGGAACTTTTTATGGAAGGTGCGTTACCAGGGAACGTGTACAGCATCAAGAAGATTGTTCTTCCGCCGAGATCGGAAACGATTGTTCCGGTTAGTCTACCTCGAAACGCTGGGCAAGCTCACCGTTGTGTACTTGTGGAAAGGGTAAACGATGACCTTCCATGGAAAGTAGCTCGAACCTTGGTCAGGCCACTGACATCTCAGGAGTACGTGTGCTGAACCTTTGCGACCGGGAACAGATTATAGAAAAAGGCACACTGGTTGGTACCTGTGAGGAAGGTGATTGGTTACGTCAGTGCCAATATATATCGAGTGGGACCCCCAGCAAGGATTCAGAAACGAGAGTGACCACACTTTTGGAAGACTGTCACAGTGTTCTGTCCCTGAACGAATTGGTCAAGGCGAAGAAGTTGTTACTCGAGTACGCCGATGTATTCTCATCAAACGATGCTGACATAGGAAAGACTGGTTTAGTTCAACACAAAATAAACACAGGTGAAGAGTTGCCTATCCGTCAGCGGCCAAGACGATTGCCGGTAGCACGTGAAAAGGAAGTGGAAACCATGATTAAGGGAATGGTGAAGGATGGTGTTATTGAACCTTCATCTAGTCCATGGTGTTCACCCGTGGTACTGGTAAAGAAGAAGGACGGCAGCTTGCGGTTTTGTGTTGACTACCGCCGTCTGAACGACGTTACTAAGAAGGATAGCTATCCCTTGCCAAGAATTGACGACACGCTGGACATGCTTACAGGAGTAAAGTGGTTTAGCACGCTGGACCTAAAAAAGTGGCTACTGGCAAGTTGAAATTGACCCTAAGGACAAGGAGAAAACTGCGTTCTCGACGGGAAAGGGTCTGTGGCAATTTAAAGTAATGGCGTTTGGGTTGTGCAATGCTCCAGCAACGTTTGAAAGGCTGATGGAACTTGTACTTACCGGGCTAATTGGCGACGCCTGTCTGGTCTACTTGGATGACATCATCATCGTGGGCCGTACGTTTGAGGAACACCTTCAAAACTTGGAACGCGTGGTCATGAAGATTAGGAGTGCCAACCTCAAGTTGAGTCCGAAGAAATGTTCACTATTCAAACGGCAAGTCAACTTTTTGGGGTATATAGTGTCGGAAGAAGGTATCCGCACGGATCCAGAGAAAATCGCAGCTGTAAAGGATTGGCCGGTTCCAAAAGACAAGACGCAGGTTAGAGCATTTTTGGGTTTGTGCTCCTATTATCGACGTTTTGTGAAGAACTTTGCAGATATAGCCAAACCTCTGCATAAGCTAACCGAGGAGAAGCGACGTTTCTGCTGGGATGAAAGTTGTAATATCGCATTCCAGGAGCTCAAGGACCGTCTGTGCAAAGCACCTATTTTGGGATACCCTGATGCAAGCAAAGAATTTATAGTTGACACAGACGCAAGTGATATAGGACTTGGCGGTGTGTTGTCTCAACGGAATAGTGACCAAGAGGTCGTGATAGCGTACTTCAGCAAGTCGTTGTCAAAACCGGAAAGGAACTATTGTGTCACAAGACGCGAATTGCTAGCTGTGGTAAAGTCGTTGCAGCATTTTAGCAAATATCTTCTGGGGCGAAAATTTCACTTACGAACTGACCATGCTGCACTAAAATGGCTATTGCAGTTTAAAAATCCAGAAGGACAAGTTGCGAGGTGGATTGAACTACTGCAGGAATACGACTTTGAGATCGAACATTGCAGCGGGAAATCTCATGGCAACGCAGATGCATTATCACGAAGACCTTGTCCTGAAGATTGCAAACATTGTACTAGGCAAGAGAGTAAGGAAGTGGTATCCGTGAGGATGCTCAGGGCAGACCACCTCAGGAACGAGTGGAAGGACAGCTTTCAACGTGCACAGCAGGAAGATCCGGACATCAAGCCGATCCTGGAATGGATGAAGGCCAGTGCTCCCAAGCCTAAGTGGAGCGACGTCTCAGCAATGAGTTCAACCACTAAAAGCTATTGGGCCCAGTGGGACAGCTTGCTGCTTCAGGATGGAGTTCTGTGCCGTAAATAGGAAAATGTTCGGGGAGACAGCTGTCATTTACAATTGGTTGTCCCTAAAACTAAAGTACCGGATGTTCTACAGCTGTACCATAATGATTATTCAGGAGGCCATCTGGGAGTTAAACGAACTCTACTGAAGATCCGAGAACGGTTTTACTGGGTCCACTGTCGAAACGATGTCGAGGACTGGTGTCGCAAATGTACAAGTTGTGCGGCTGTAAAGGGACCTCAGACTCGTAGTAGAGGTGCATTGAAGTTGTACAATGTGGGTGCACCATGGGAGAGAATAGCCATTGACGTGGCGGGGCCGTTTCCGGAGAGTGAAAGCGGTAACAAGTATTTCATGGTTGTGATGGATTACTTCACTAAGTGGCCAGAAGTCTTCGCCATTCCAAATCAAGAAGCTTCAACAGTTGCAGATAAACTAGTTCATGAAGTCTTCTGTCGTTTTGGAGTACCTTTAGAGATTCACAGCGATCAAGGAAGGAATTTTGAGTCTCAAATATTCCAGGAATCTTGCCGAGTTATGGGTACTCATAAAACAAGAACGACTTCTTATCACCCGCAATCTGATGGAATGGTGGAACGATTTAATCAGACATTGAAGAGGTACCTAGCAAAAGTTGTAGACAATCGGCAACGAGATTGGGACAAGCACATACAACCGTTTTTGTTGTCATATCGAAGTTCTGTTCACGAAAGTACAGCAGTGACACCAGCTTTCGCAAACTTTGGAAGAGAATTACGGCTGCCTGCGGACCTGATCACCGGGATACCACCTGATGCCCCACGCAGTATAAGCGATTATGCAAATGACTTGCGGAACAAAATGAATGACATTTATGAGCACGTCAGACAATCGGGCCAGCAAATGTCTGAGAAAATGAAAACCCGGTACGACCGCAAAATGAACAATAAAGGGTTCAACGTAGGTTCATTAGTGTGGTTGTGTTGGTAAATCTCCTAAGCTTCAAGCTAAATGGGACGGCCCGTACCGGATTGTAACCAGGATCAACGATGTGACCTACCGGATACAGAAAGGCGCAAGTGGGACTCCAAAGATCGTCCATGTGGATCGCTTGGCGCGTTATTATGGGACCGATAATGCTCGGGACGAGCATGTCTTAGGAGGGGGCAGTGTTGCATGAATAAGTCAACTAGCGCCATCTAGTGTCAGGAACGAGAGCGAGGGGAGCTTTGCGGTAAATGACATCACAAATCTTTCGACCGACAGCGCCACCCGAAGAACTAAGTTTCTGGAAAATCTACACTCGAATACTCGTGGCCTGGCGCGCATTTACTTGAATGTTCGGGAAGCTTCTTTGCTAATTATATAAATAGGCGCTGCAAGATGCGATCGGGGCAGAGTTGAACTCGGCGACACAAGCGAAGCTTCGGAGCGGAATTAACTGAATTAGTGTGTTTAATTATTAGTGTTTTTAGTTTTAATTTGTGTAAAGTAAATTAAAGTGTTAATTTAGGTAATTTTATCGGCAATTTTTATTGTCACGAACCTCAGGCTCGTAACATTATTTAAGAATTCATCGAAATGTAATATCATGTTTTCTTTGTATTAACATTGCGCATCAAATTCTAAACAATGCTGACGTGATCTTTTGCATATAAGGCATCGGAATATTACACGTAGTTAATACAGAATGATGCATTAATACACACTACTGTTGTCTCCTGATTTGCCTGCAAAATATTGACTTTATACTTTTTCATTTACTTTATATCCGATTAAAATCCAGTATTCAACTGATAAAAAAGACTTTATAAAATAAACTATTATTTTGTAATACGAAACTTTAAAGTAGTTCGATACTTTTTTTGAGATAATTTGATTACTGAATTTAGGTAATGGTTCTAATGACTTATGGACAGATATTAAACAACTTATATAACGAAAAAAAACACGAAATAGGATTAATTATGTCAAAACATATAGTTTATGTGGTATGAAAAAAAAATTGTTTGGGCCTTAAAAGTATAAACTGTTTGCATAAAAGAGGAAAAGAAACGATAGGAAAAAAGCGTTAAGTTAATTTATAGAAAGGAAACTGTATGAGAATGTTGAGGTTTTGATATGGATGTGTGAAAGTAGACTAGACTGCGGCAAAGAAAGGAATACTTATAAAATAGTATTGTTTTCAAATGTATATATAGGATGATATATAATAAATAATAAAAAAAGAGAAAGTACGTACAAGATTTATGAAAAGAAATGATAATAAAAAGGCCTAACAATCTACAAAAATACAAGGGGATCCCCGACCAAATCCATAGGGTTGGATAGATAGTTATTTTGCAATTCTACGAGTATATTAGGACTATTAACGCTACCCAAAATGCTACTAGCAAGTTGCACATATAACAACTATAGGGTTCGATTCGCACAACTACACGTAAACAAATAAAAATATATCAACCCAATATGATAAGTACACTTTCGCGTAAATTTATATAAATTTACAAGATTTTTTCATATTTAGGCGCATTGATTCATATTTACAATGATTCTACTTTAAATAATTTTTTTTTGTTTTATGTTTTCTTATGTAAAATGTGTACAATTTTGAACTACATTTATATAAAGCTTATTATAATCAAGACCAAAGGTTATCGATACACTATTATTGTAAATTTTATAATCTAATCGTTTTTTTTTTCTCTATAAAAAAGGCAACGAAAACCTAAAATTGTGTCACTTGCTTGAAATAAAATTGTCTTTTCCAACGTAAATAAATATTTTGTAAAAAAAACTTTAGCTGTGTACCAGGCAGCCGACAAAATCCATAGGGTTGACTATAGACATTGAAGCATACATTGAAGTAATATGTACTTACGTACTAGAACAGCTATCTGCAACAAAAAATGTGCGCTACTCTGTGTTCACGCGGTTGTTTTTTTATCATAGAATAAATATAGGTAGAATGATCCGTAGGTAATATTAGATTGTATTGATAAATAAGTAAATTATATCGAGAAGAATATTTAAATTTAGTCATTTATTTTGTATATTATATTTCTTTATTTAATATAATGTTACATAATATTATATCACAATTACATTTTAATTATATTTTTATCTGAATATTTTGAAAGATATCTATGTCCAATATAAAAACGTACTAAATGTATGTTTAACAAAACTTATTAATATAACATTTAAATTGCAAATATATTTATTTAAATTAGAATAAGAGTCTTTTTGCTGAGTGCGTAATGCATGTTCGTAATGTTCGTAAAGGCACGCGAGAATTAAAAACGGACGAATTTATTCCACTTTGACTTTGATGTGGAAACCCAAAAATAAAATAAATAGAATAATAAGCAGATTTAAACATGAAAAATTTATCCCAGTTATAATAACTTATATATGTTTCTGCAAAAAAAATGTGTATATTAATATATTCGTCCTATACTTAAGTTCCAACAGAAATGTATCTGAACATATTAATTTCATAATCTATATTCCATGACGAGATGGCGTCTTAGGAATAATTTGTTTTATTAATAATCTATAATACTTTTTTTATTGGTTAAGTATCTTATTAACCGATGAAAAGTAATTCCTTGGTTTTTACTGACATTTCTTGAATTATTTGTGCAATATCTAAGTACACACGACGGCATATTTTCATGAAAAGATTTTTTTTAAATCAACACAACACGTGACAATTCTACAATCGCCTAGCGAGTGACTGATTAAAGTGCGGTGTATGCACCGTAGTTGAGTGGAACAGAGTAGCTGAATGCAGTGTCGCCTCTAGTATGTAGTACATAATAGCTCAATGACTATAGATATCAAAATTGTTCTTCTCAATGTTTAAATAAATTAATGTTTTGTTACATAACTGTTACAGTGATATTTTAAATATTTTGCATACGCTATAATTAACATCATAATATTTCTAACAACGTTAAATTAATACTTATATTCATTTATTTATTTATTTATTTATTTATTTATTTATTTATTAGGATTACCAACAGAAATTACAATAGTAATACAAAGATCATTTTCATAACATATTAAGCACAATATAATTGTATTTCTTTTTATAGGTAATCACAACATGCATTGATTATTTAGTGAATGATAGGATTAAAAAAAACTTGGACTACATCATTGAATAAATAAGTTATTAAAAAGAAATAGAATTATTTAACAATATATAGATAACTTCATTATCATATTAAATTACATTAACCACATTATAGAAAACAAAAACAATTCCAATATTATATTTCTTAATTAATTGATTCATTATTTTTAAAGAAATTTATTAATTTTGATTTGAAGGTGGATAAACTGTCGCAAGTAATATCGAGGCCAGAAATCTTTGAGGACAGTTCGTTATAAGTGCGGGCCAGTCTGGCTAGAGGGGAATACTTTCCCAGGTTATATCTATAAAGAGACACATCGAAAAAGGCTTGCGGTTTCCTAGGCAGTCTTGATGGCACTTTAAAGTTAAATAATTGAACTATCGCTGGACAATCGACACTATTATTGAGCGTTTTGTATAGGAATATCATATCTGAGATACTTCTACGTGATTGTAATGATGTGATGTTAAATTGCGCCAAACGTCTTTCGTAGGAATCATTAGTTTGATAGCTATTCGAACGATACGCAAGATGACGTAGCAGTCGTTTTTGTATTCTTTCAATTCTAATGCTATGGATCTTGTAGTGCGGATTCCAAATTTGACTGCAGTATTCTAGTTTACTTCTAACCAGACTACTAAAAAGTTTTATTGTAGTGGAGGGCTGCATGAACTCTCTGGAATTCCTCAATACAAAACCCAGTGTCTTCGTAGCTGAGGTGATTATGCTATCAATATGGTTGGTAAATCTTAATTCGCTGTCTAGTATAACGCCTAAATCACGTATCGCTGGAACCGCAGTCAGTTTTTTCAGTATCAATATAGTATTGACTTTGTATGTAATTATGTTTTCTGGTAAACCTAATAAGTCGACATTTTTTGCCATTGAGAAACATTTGGTTGTTATTACACCATTGTATAAGGCGATTGAGGTCATCTTGCAATAGTTCGACGTCAGAGTTGTTTTTAATGGTTTTAACTATCTTGAGATCATCAGCAAATAGATAGACATTTGAGTGTTGAAATATCGAAACAATGTCGTTTATAAAGATGTTAAAAAATACCTAAGTTAGACCTAACCTAAGTTAGAGCCTTGCGGTACACCGGAGTAGGCAATATAAGGTTGCGAGGAGTACCCGTCAATCACTACGGTCGAGGGTCTATTTTGAAGGTATGATGCACACCAGTTCAATAATGTCCCATTTATACCAAAGTCTCTTAGTTTATTGACTAATAGTGCGTGATTTACTTTGTCAAAGGCCTTAGAGAAATCTGTGTATATGGCATCCACTTGTAGTTTGTCATCAACGTTCTCGATTAAATCAGTGACATACGAAAAAAGATTTGTGACAGTAGATCTACCAGACAAAAAACCATGTTGCTGCCAACTAATACGTCGTCCTAGATTTTTGAAAACAGATTCATAGACCAAGCTCTCAAAGACCTTTGACATAGTAGATAATATGGAAATCGGTCTATAATTAGAAACACTTGTGGGATTTTCGCTTTTAAAAATTGGTACTATCCGCGCCTCCTTCCACCTTTCGGGGAAAATGCCAGAGCTCAAGGAGGTGTTGAATATAATAGTCAACGGAGCAGCCAATGAATTTGCACACCTGTATATAAATATAGGCGGAATACCGTCTGGACCTGCACTTTTTGTTGTATTTAATCTTTTCAGCCTTTTCTTAATTTCTCGTTTAGATACGTAAATATTGCCTAAATATTTGTTTGGTTTGGAGACTGGTTGTGTATCAAAATTGTTATTAATATCATCCTTGATAAAAATCGATGAGAAATGACTTGCAAACAAATCACATATTTCTTGCCTACCGTTTGCCTCACGATCATTCAGAGACATTTTATTAGGGTAAGTTGAGCCTTTACGACGCATGTTTTTCATATGTGTCCAAAAATACCTCAGATTATTGCTAATAGATTCCTCGATATGTAAAATATAATTATAATAACATTTTTTATTAGTTTATGACAATCCTTCCTTAGGTAAGAAAATTCAATTTTATCTAGTGGATTATTATATAATTTAATTTTTTATGACATTTGTGTTTCTGTTTAATGAGTCTAATTAGAGCGGGTGTAAACCAGATAGGATAAGATTTTGACGATTTGCACGATCTGGGAACGAATCTGTCTATAGCTACCTGCAGGATTTCGTAGAACTTCGATATCATTTCATTTACATTATTAAGTACGCCTAAAGTTTGTAGCCAATCAACACCATTCAAGAATGCTATAATGGAATGAAAATCAGCTCTTTCAAAATTGTGGGAACATTTATTCTTAGTTGCGGAAAAAATTAGTTGATACGTTGATTGTAAAGAAAAATTCTAATGGTGGATGTAAAATGTCTACGTTGCGTATAGGAAACTGACTTTCGACTACATTGATGTTTGCATTAGACAAGACTAGATCTAATATCTTTCCACTCGCATTCCTGATAGTGTTATATTGATTCAGATCGTGCAAAGTGAAAAAATCTATTAAACTACTTTTAAGAAGACAGTTGGAGTAGTTACTTGGGGATGCGTACTGACCGTTAATATCGGGTTGAGGTGCCTACGTGATAGAACTCATATTGAAGTCACCAAGCAGCAAAATTGAGTTTTTAGCCGAACTTAGATTATTGTTATTTATGGTTTCCGTAGTGTTATTAATAAATGTTTCGAGTGTGTTACGATCAACCGGTGGTGGGATATATACTGCGCACACATGTAAGTATTCCGTTAAATTACTAGCGTTAAGTTCAATTGTGACCCATAAGTCTTCACCAAGACTTTCCCAACTAATTTGTCTGCGCGAGTTTAATCCGTTCTTTTTTTACTGCTATCAAAACTCCGCCACCAATTTTCTTATGACTAGAAAGGAGAGATGTTTCGCGATCGCGTCTATATATGTGGTATCTATCGTCAAAGATCTCAGCATCGTACACACTATTATTAAGCCAAGTCTCAGTTAAAATAATTATATCATAGTTTGAGTTAAGAACTTGGTTATTTACATCCGTTAAGTTAGAGCGAAGTCCTCGGACATTTTGATAATAACATTTTAATGAATCGAATTTAATGAAAAAATTAGTTTACCAACACATGTCAAAGATTATTATCAGTAAGCTAGGATAAATTTAAAAGAGATTCCGAATTTTTAATAAGTTTATAGTCCGATGATTTACTTTTTCGCATAAAAACTCGACCGTTCTTAATCCAGACGAATTCGTATTTAAGTTCCTTGGCTTTGATTCGTGCTTCTGCATGCAATGCCTTTGTGGCCGGTGGCAAGTGTTCGGCAACGTATATAGGACATTTTTTTCCTCCAATTCCTAAGTGACTGGTATTAAGTTTGTCCTCGTTGCATTTTGCTTGCTTGTTAAAAGCTATTGTAGCTGCAAGAAAAGTATCTCGGATTCTTTGGCTACTGAATTTGACTATTACAGAGCGTGGTCGAGGGCTCTCCTTATTGAACTTCATTATTCGGCTGCAACTCTGTATGTCAGTGTCAGATATGTTACATTTAACGGTTGCGGCCAGTTGTTTTACTGTCGAGACAATATTTTCGAATCGATGTTCGGGAATGCATTGAATTTCTAGGTTACTGGCTCTGGATTGATTTTCAAGTAATGTAAGTCTCGTTTTCAGATCGCCTACTGTGGCCTGTAAAATTTTATTATCAGATTGTAGCGACTTAATCACTTCGTTTTTGGCCGAAAGGTCATTTTTAATACTTTCGTATTGGTCTTCAAGAAAATTGATTGAAGCCAGAACTTCATTAGTTTTTGCGGTAAATTCATCGAGTATACTTTTCTTGAACACGTCCAGCAGCGATTTCATTTCTTCTCTGACTATAGACCGAACGTTATCAAGATCTAGTTCTGCCGTAGTAGTAGTAGGTACCTTTATTTTTCGTTCGCTATCCTTTACGCGACGAGTGACGTTGCAGCTTTGGTTAGCATGTTCCTCTAAAGCCGTGTGATTTAGGGAGCTTCTAATTGGAGTATTAGTGTTGTCGCTTTTTGGTCTGGCGCAGATCGGACATAGCCATGTACTCTTATAATTCTCAGTTAGTTCATTGTAACAAGTTTTGGTTGTAGAAATACAGTTGTAGTGATATCGCTTTTTGCATGTGCAACACGACATTACTTCTGTTGAGTTTGGAAATCGATGACAACATTCAAACTTACTTTTGGAAGACATTACTAATTATTTTGCTTAATCTTAAAATTTAAATTTAAAATTTTGTAGAAAAATTTATTTTTATTTTCGGTGCGTTGGATTTGAAGTCGGGTCCTGCGGTTCGTAGACCAAGCGCACGACGCAATGCGCCAATTTGTTATTGTCTAAATTAGCGAAATACGGCTTCTAATATTCAGTTGATAGTGTACATGTGATATGAGACGGTAGAATGAAACTACCTCCCAATACCACAACTTATCACACTATTACTGTTACACATAAAGGTCACCACTAAATGTTTATATGTTATAAGTTTAATTATTTAGCTTAACAATGCACTTGTTGATATACGCACTGTTATGGAGATGCACTAAATATTTAAATTTGATCAGTACTACGATCCTACTTCGATATTATTAATTTTAAAGGAAATTTATGTTATAATATATTCATGTTATAATATATTGTTGTTATCTTAAAATTAGGTGTGAATCACACCGTGTAGTCATAGTTCGATACGTACTTTGGAATTTAAAACAAAGGTGTCTCAAATCGCTAGCACTGCTAAGATTGCAATTTGTATTTTGATCTGTCTGTTGTTATGGTACCTAGTGATGACGACTTATGTCCCCATTATTATTTCTTTGTTCTCTTAATTTTAATATGATATATAGTAATTTATTTTCGTTTTTATTATGTTTAACTTTTAAAGATTTTAAACTATTATAATTTATTACTTTAAAATAGTACAAGTAAGTACTGGTGGATTATGAGAATATTTACTTCGTTTAATACAATTTTGAAACTCATTACATAATGTATATAATTAATTGATTTAAATTTTGTTGTGCCCATATTGTGAGCCCCAATCCCTGACTGACAATAATGTAACTAAATATTATACTAGACTGTAAGATATAAATTTGTGAAAGACGTACGAAAATTTATGAATAAGATATGGAATACATAATTATAAATAAAAAATATTGACAGTATGTAGGTGTGAGCAAAGGAAATAAAAATTATCGGGGGTTAGCATATCCACATACAATCGGCCTGATCAGCTGAGTGTTTGGAAAACCTAATAACCGATTAATTTTTTGAGGTTGTTCGGATACTATAAAATGCGGGATGAGTTTTAATGTATTAGTAATGACGGAAATGAGAGTTTTCTTTTAGAATTGTATAGTAATATTGCCCATAATCTTGACCATGTATGCATGCCGAGCCGTGTACGTGAGACAAATATCATAAATATTTAATAAATAGCAAATTGCTGTGGAGTAAAATGGAAAATAACTAGTGGTTAACAAAGAATAAATAAATATTTGAAGTAAAATGAAATATTGAAATGTGAAAATGAGAAGAGTGTTATTATTGTTCAGACTAGAAAAGTCGTATGATTACAAAATGATTTAAGTGACTAAATTACTTAATGCCTACGAGTAAGTCACTTAGTTTAAAATGTACTACACTTTTACTGTGAAAAAAAATATGGGAAAATATTTAAGCGTAAGTGGATGTTTATCACTGATAAACTGTGACAAATTTATGTACAAGACTGTAACCTCGACATTGATATGGGACAAAGGTTACATAATATATAATATTGTAATAATATTATAGTTGTTGAGTAATACATTTCAGACATTGTGTACTTAATCGATTATTATTATAATAAAATATTATATTAAGTTTTATTAATTATTGTTACTTTACCTTAATATTAATTACTAAGTATTATAATACCAATTGTAATCATATTAATTTAAATATTATTTTAACTATTTGTTTATGCTTTTACCCATGTTTACATTTTATAAATTAGAATATAATTATTGTGTAATTTTAAATGTTAGTATTATTAAAAAAACAAAGAAATGCACATATTCATTTCTTTTTTTTTTTTTCTTTGGGAAGGAAGGTGTAGTATCTACCTAGTACCTATACGTATGTGTGGGTATAATCTAATATATAAACTTATTAATAACGTAATTACAGACAGTCTTACGTCAACACTCAAGCGTTTCATCTCTCTCGTCCTTATATCGTATATACGTCATATTCTATGTACAAGTTTTATAGCTTAGGCAACAATTTTTAAATAGTATTTCCCTAATTAATAAATCTTATTGATACCGAAAATACGTATAAAAATAATAAACTTATTTGTTTCAATTCACAGAATACATAGAAGACATTTGTCCTTACGCTACGTTCCAACTGACGAAGCCTACGGCTTACAGCGAGAGCAGCTACAGCGGCAACGTGTACAGCGGCCCTTATCATTCCGTTCGCGGCTCTTTTGTGTACCACGATCTGAAGCAAAACGACAAATATAAGGTAAAAATAGCTCGAACGTCTGTTTATAACAAAATTATATAAACTTGAAGAAAACTCATTCAATAATATACAGGGTTATTTTTAAAGAGTAGCCAAATCTTAAACCTAAGTTCAAATATATAAATAATGATATATTGCAGTTTTTGCAAATACGAGTAAATAAATCTACTCCTTTTATTTAAAACTAACCCAAATTGAATGTGATTTATGGGCAACATCGTTTTGCCTACCAATCGATCCTTACGAATATGCGTGCGCATTAAAACCAGTTAAAATAATGCATTAACAAGCATTTTGAATTTAAAAGATAAAAAGGACAGAATGTTTGAGATTTTTTTCATTTTTACTTCGCCATTTGCCTCTATTACTTAGTCTGACCTTTCTCTATAAATTTGGCCGGTTATTGCAAAATAACCCTATTATATAATAATACGAGTACCTATAGTTAATGCATGTAAACTTATTTATATTCGTAATAAGAATTATTATTAATGTAATTTTATATATATCTATGAATAGAAAACGAATAAAATATTTAATAATTAAAACAGCTTTTGTAAGCAACAATCTACACCCTCAATCTACTAAACTATCGAATACCATTGAAGTAATGTGTACTTACGTACTAGAACAGCTATCTCAAACAAAAAATGTGCGCTACTCTGTGTTCGCGCGGTTGGTTTTTTATCATAGAATAAACATAGGTAGAATGATCCGTAGGTAATAGTAGATTGTATTGTTATATAGGTAAATTATATAGAGAACAATATTTAAATTTTGTCATTTATTTTGTATATTATATTTGCTTATATAATATAACATAACATAATGTTATATCACAATTATATTTTAATGATATTTTTATCTAAATATTTTAGATACCTTATCTACATATGTCAAATATAAAAACATACTAAATGTATGTTTAACAAAATATATTAATGTAACATTTAAATTACAAATATATATATTTAAATTAGAATAAGAGTCGTTCATAAATGCTGGCCACGCGAGAGTTAAAAATGGACGAATTTATTCCACTTTGACCTTGAAGTCAAATCCTAAAAATAAAATAAAAGAATAATAAGCAGATTTAAATATGAAAAATTTGGGCTAATTGTAATAACTTAAGTTTCTACAAAAAAATGTCTATAATAATATATTCGTCCTATACTTAAGTACCCAAAGAAATGTCGCATCTGAACATATTAATTTCATAATCTATAATCCATGACACGAAACGGCATCTTAGTAATAATTTGTTTTATTATTAATCTATAATACTTTTTTATTGATTAAGTATCTTATAACCGACAAAAAGTAATTCCTTGGTTTTTACTGACATTTCTTGAATTATTTGTGCAATATCTAAGTACACACGACGGCATATTTTTATCAAGAGATTTTTTAAATTAACACAACACGTGACAACTCTACAAGCGCCTAGCGTCTAGCGAGTGACTGACTGACTGATTAAAGTGCGGTGTATGCACCGCAGTTGAGAGGAACAGAGTAGCTGAATGTAGTGTCGCCTCTAGTACGTAGTACATATAACATATAACGTAGACAGAGAATCCTAACATATAAGCTCAATGTCGAATACAGACTAATTTTCTCTGAACTAAACTTTAAGCTCTTTCAAAATCTCTAAAATGACCTATGGTAAGCAAAGATGATAGGTGACAGGAATTAATAGGCAAAGTTCGAAATTTACAGTTACAAAATTTAAAATATAAATTAGTTAATGATTTCTTAAATTTACGCGAACACTACACATTGAATAAAACTAAATTTACGGATTTTATCGCTTTTATTTCATTACTTTTACTTATTTTTAATTCTTACGTTCCCGTCGTTTCGAACGTCGGGAACGTCGGGAATTAAAAATAAGTAAAAGTAATGAAATAAACGCGATAAAATCCGTAAATTTAGTTTTATTCAATATAAATTAGTTGTTGCTATGACCTATTTAACTGTAATTTTTATTTTTACCATAAATTTTACATGTCAAAATAAGTGTTTGTTTTTACGTCCATATTTTATATTGGTATCGTTCAACATATTTTAGATAAATTATATGAAAGAACACTAATTTTTAAATAATAATGGCCATTGGTAAGCAGGTAAAGCATAAATGACTTTCTTTTTTAATGAGTATTTTGAAAACCTTTAATGAATTAAAAAATACATTCTAATCTTTTGTGATCATACGCCCGGTGTTGAAAATGCGTTGAATTTCTAATTTATAATTGCGATTTGATGTACCAGGCGGTCCCATAATGAACTGGCCTGATATAGTTCAACGCGACATGTCGCTACATGTTGTGTTGCATTAAATAGTACGTTTATCGTGCACTTAATATAAGAAACATGCACCGACATGAAATGCTTACTCTTAGTTTAACAGGCATTTGAATAACGAGAGTCGCGTATTTTTTCAAAATGTCGAAAACTGAGTATCGAAGTGTCATAAAGTTTCTGTTTAAAGAAGGTTTATCCCCTGCCCAAATAAAAGAACGATTGGATGGCGTATATAAGGAGTCTGCCCCCTCCTATAGCACAGTGAAAAATTGGATGAAAGAGTTTCGCCTCGGGAGAGAAACCGTCGAAGACTTTGGCCACGACGGTCGACCTGTGGAAGTGCTCACTCCCGAAACGATTGCTCTTATCGAAGAGGATGTTCTGAGTGACCGCCGTTTGAAGATTAGAGAAATTGCAGCAAGGCTTGGGCTCTCTAAGAGTACCGTTCATCGCGCGATCCATGAACATCTTCACATGAAAAAAGTGAGTGCAAGATGGGTACCGAAACTTCTTTCAGCGGTACAGAGACAGGAAAGAGTGCGCTGCGTTTCGGAGTTTTTGGATCTTTGTGGCGAAAATGCAAAGACTGTGATCGAGCGGCTAGTGACTGGTGATGAAACTATGATCTTGTATGATGATCCACAAAGCAAGCGCGAGTCAATGGAATGGCGTTATAAGGGTGAAAAGCCCGCTAGAAAGGCAAAGGTGCAACAATCGACTAAAAAACTGATGTGCACAATATTTTGGGATTTTCAAGGCATTTTGATGGTGGATTTTAAAGAACGTAATACAGTCGTGAACGGCGAATATTATGCTTCTTTACTATATAAATTACGAGACAAGATAAAGGAAAAACGAAGAGGCAAGCTGTCTAAAGGTGTCCTGTTGCTCCATGACAACGCCCCTGTTCATACCGCTGGTGTTTCGAAGGATGCAGTTCGTCAATTCGGGTTCACAAAAGTTCAACATCCACCTTACAGTCCAGACATGGCCCCGTCCGACTATTATTTATTTCCAAATTTAAAGCGGGACTTAAGAGGAAGAAAATTTTCAAGCGATGAAGAGTTGCAGGCGGCCGCCTTCAGTCATTTTGAGGATAAAAAATGTGATTATTTTTATAAAGGTTTAGAGATGTTGATTCACAGATGTCAGAAGTGTGTTAGTATTCATGGTGATTATATTGAAAAATAAAATTGGTTTCGTTTCATTTCCTTCATTGGTTCATAGTTAGGCCAATTCATTATGGGACCGCCACGTATGTGTCTAGCAGAATTAATGACAATATGAGGTAATGTTAACTAGTTAATAATTTATATCATTTTGTATTTACAATTAATTAAAAAAATTACAAAAATAGACAAAATAAAACTTAAAATAATGCTAACTTAAACGTAGAGAAACTTTGACAGCGATATTAAAGTCACTGAAATATTTGAATCAATGACAACGATAATTTTCTTGTTCAATTTATTCTTGCGGGCTTTATAATTGTCAATATTTTTCTGAGTAAATATTATCAAAAGTCCAAGAAATATCTGTATTTTGTTTACTTTAGTTAAATTGTTTGTAATAAAAATTATTAATTCCTGTATCATTCATTCACATCATCATATGTTTTAAAATGATAACATTTCATATATTTTAAAATGATAACATATATTTCAAAATAAATCATAGATATAATTTTAATATTATTTATTATGTGCAACTTAATTATTATTATTATTTGAAAAAACATGTTACTTCATATTACTTAACTGTTTCCTTATTAGGGAAAAGAACCAGAATACACTAAAGTACGAAGAAAAGGTGCGAGACTCCGAGATCCACATTCGGAAAGTCAAGGTTTGTACGATACGATACGTCAACTAAACTTAGTATGCAACAATTTAAACCAAGCTTATATATGAGTAGTTAGCTACATTTGTTTAGTTAGTAGATTGCACTTTCTATCGATTAAATTTACTTTAACCCATTTAAGTTTTAAGTACAGAAATTTGAATTTGACAAATTGATCGCCTTTTATGCAACCTGATGGGAGCGTAACTGGTGTTGTAATTTATAAAGGTAAGCATGCACACAGTGTTTCGTATTAATATTCGATATTAATTTCAATTGATCGTCCGATTTATTTTTTATCCAGTTTAGTGAATCGATTCATTGTCATCATTCGATTGAATAGAGCTATGAATGACCAAAAAGCTTGTTATCGTTTAGCAGCTACACATATATATTCCAGCACCCATTTATTCATTCACTGTGTTCTTTTAATCATTATTACTTACATCGTATTACTCATTTTGGTGTGTTTCTCACTTACTTAGCGCTGTTGATATTATTCACGAAAACTCGTCAATTTTATTCAGTATTGAAGTTTAATAGGAATAACAAAGTTGTTTTTTCTTTTTTGAGACAAGATTGAAATGATTTATTGTAAGAGTTTTCGTGTAAATATAAGAACAGCTTCATCGTACACCTTGTGATGGCACCAGCTTGAGATGCGGGCTTGTGTTGCAGAGTCGGACAACTTGGGCTCGACGGACTCGGAGGTGAAGAAGATATTAACGCTGCACCTGCCAATTACAGAGTACGAGGACGACGCCAGCGACGACGCCAGCGCGCCGCACTCCGACAGCGAACCGGCGGCGAGACTACGCCCCGCGCACCCCACCACCTGTAATTTTCTTTCTTTTTTCTTTTGAAGTGAAAACTTCTTTAGCGACGTTGTACACTTTTTTGTAATGGGTAAAAAACGTTAAACTCGCGTCAGGACACGTGATCCTGATCGAAAATTCGTAAGACGGATGGAGAGACAGAGACAACCGGCGCAGCGTAGGAGTGGAAGTATCTCCCTCTCTTTCTACGGCGTGGCGAAAATTTATGCCTGCGCCTGCTGTTTCGTTTAGGCGGCGCAGGGCGCTTGCCCGAATGTTCGTGTGATAATTAAAGCAATTCGTGCAAAATTATTCCCTAATCATTCCAAAATATCAAAAATGCACAACGTTAATATTCAAGTTTTCACTTCTGCCGGCACTCCCGGAGTGCAACCCGTCATTTTTTTTTTGTTAAACGTTTCTCTTTTACTTCAATGTTGTGACCAGTAATTGCAACGCATGCCCTCTATCGCAACGCATGCCATCTATCACGAGGCATGCCTTCTATTTGCAAATGCGTATGTGCGACGCATCGTTTCATCCATCTGAATCTGGACTAGTTTTTATTTGTTGTGGAGTTGTTTAATCAACTTAATGGCGGCTGTATACGCTTGTTTCGTCACCTCGCGTGCCTCTCGTCGTGTAAAGAACACACCATGTACACACTCGTATCATTTGATCTCCGTATGCCCGCTGAGATGGACCTGTATGAAACTGTTGCTGCGTTTCGCCTTTATGCTATTAGTTATTTAATTTTTTTACACATTTACCATAAAAATAAAATTAATAAGCCATGATGAATAGGAGGTGGTGGATGGTTTCTATTTACCGTGACAGAACCATGTACGATGAATAGAATAGAGTAAGCCCTCGTTTTCATCGCGAGACTCACAAGACCCTTTGACTCGAGCACGAAAAACCGACAGGCTTCCGAGAGCGCACGAGGGCCACGAGATGCGAGACGACGCGACGCGACGAGAGCACCATGTACACACTCGTACTCGGTCTGTCTCGTGGTGTCTCGACAAGAGTGTACAGCTGCCATAATATTTTATGATATAGATAAACTTGATATATCGTAATGGCGGCTGTACACGCCACCTTCCTTCGTACCATCTTCTTCTTTTCCATGGCTTATTAATTTTATTTTTATGGTATATGTGTAAAAAGTTATAATAACTAATAGCACAAAGGCAAAACGCAGCAACAGTTTCATCTATGTCCATCTCAGCGGGCATACGGAGTTCAAATGATACAACGAGTGTGTACATGGTGTGTTCTCGTGTCGAGCCTCAACACGACGAGAGGCACGCGAGGCGACGAGACGAGCGTGTACAACCGGCATAAGAGGTGACGATGGAATATACAAAAGGATCTGATTTCTAGGCGTAAAATTTCCAGACCAGAAACGGAAGCAGCGTCAAAGGTGTGAAACTTCTGCTACCACAATGGTCAATTTGAAGTCAATCGTGACGATTAAGGCAAATCCTTCTTACAATGGTTCTTTCGTGCGAAATCATATGAGGAATCACTTCTCGCAGTGAATTTTAACGGGCTAATAATGATAACTTAACGAAATCGCCTTTGCTTGAACTCGTTTTACCGGCGTATGTGACGACTGGTGAAGCATTTATTAAGGTATATTTTTCGCACCTTGCCTAAACATAAAAAAGTTAAGTTAAGTTACAGCCTATACGTCCCACTGCTGGTCACATGCCTCCCCTCATTTCTGAGAGGGTTTTAGGACAAGGAAGTGTCCGCCGCACTGGCCCCAATGCGTGTTGGCGAACTTCACATGTCTTCGAAATATTTTTTTTATTCCTTAGACATGCAGGTTTCCTCACGATGTTTTCCTTCACTGCTGCCTAAACATACCATTATGTAAATTTATTACAATTATACTAGATAATGTACTATGCATTCATTCACTTTTATGAATGCAATGAAAACGTTTACAGTGGAGACTAGTTACTCTGGACCGTGATATGCGTGTAAGCGGACTATGAAAATCTTGGAAATATAGAAATATCTTTTTAATTTATTTGCTTTTCTGACATCCAGAATTAATCATGATGTTTTCCTTTATTTCGGTAGATGCGTGTTAAATAAGTACTTAAATCACAATTCACAAATTGACTTGTTTTTGTTGTAAGACTGCGTCGTCCGGATTGCCGCGATCACCCAATTACGCGTGGTCTGAGTTATTGACTTGTGTTACAATTATATAAGGCTATAATTGTGATAATATTAAACGTGTGGAATATAATCGAGTCGTGGGGGAAAACCAGTAGTTTTAATTTCCTTCCTTAACTGAACAATCTAATCCAACTCCAACTTATTGTGATGCTCAGACCCGAGCGTAGAGCGCGAAGAATCGTCGTCTTCGTCGGAAAACTCGGTAGGTGGCGTTGTACGGAAGGCGTTCCCGAGCCGTAAGGGGAAAGCCGGGGCCCTGGGCAAGCGACACGTGCGCTCTTCCAGTGGCTATAGCAGTCACAATGATGAAACTACCTTCAGGTAATTTGCCTTTTTTTAATTACTTATATTACTATTAAAATGCTTAAAGTAATTTGCACCATTGATTAATATATACATACCTAGTATTTTTTCCGCAAAAACCGTAACCATTAGACCGTTGACCTTTTCCATGTAAACTATTCCCTTATTTATTTAGTAGGTTACTATATATAAGCACATATTGAGTCCTTACATATAAAATTAGCGTTTTGTCGTACTGACCACTTTGATCTGAAATATCTCCTCTTTGGTTAAGAATTCCAAATTCAAATTTATAAATTTAATTAGACGGTACATTTGAGTTTTGAAAAAAGTCATTCATTTGTTTTTTCCTCATTATTTTTTCTTTGGCGTCGCATATTAGCGCACAATGGAAAACATGAAATATCGGTATATTTACGAATACGAGTTCCACCGTGGCACCAGTTCTGCAGAAACAACTCGAAGGATTTTGATGTGTACGGCACTGGTTTCGCAAAAGAAAGCACGGTACGTTTTTGGTTTCAACGTTTTCGTTCTGGAGATTTCGACCTTCAGGACCAACCCCGTGGACGGCCGGAGACCAAAGTGGAAAATGAAGACTTAAAGGCTATTCTGGAAGCGGATCCATCACAAAGCTCTTCAGGGTTACTGCAGGCTTTGGTGTAAGTAATAAAACTGTAATAATCCACTTGAAGCTAATCGGGAAAGTAAAAAAACTTGAACGATGGGTACCTCACGAATTGAGTTTTTTTTTTTTTTTTTTTTTTTTTTTTTTTTTTTATAGAATAGGGTGACAAACGAGCACACAGTCCACCTGATGGTAAGTGGTTGCTGCGGCCCATAGACATCTACATCTATCCTCCATTAAAAATCAAAATGCAGATGCGTTGTTACCCGTGAGGACTGAGATGGAATGCCTCGTTTCCAGTAAAAAGGGTCTCCGGTTCTCTACACTCACCATACGAAATACAGCAGCATTAAGCTACTATTTCACGCTGGTATTCTGTGAGAGCGTGGTCCTTCCCCGGTCGAGCCGACCCATTCGTGCTACAACTATACTACTAATATAACTGCAGCATGGCTCTACCACGTAAAGAAAGAGTGAATCGAATTTGCAAACACGCGTCGACTGCTGTGTTACTTTGCTCAACCGACACAAAAATGAAAATATTTAAAATCGATTGATTCTACTTGCGACGAAAAGTGGATACTGTTCGATAATCGGAAGCACTCGTCGCAATGGCTGAATCCTGGAGACCCAGCCAAATCCTGCCCTAAACTAAAATTGACTCAGAAAAAGTTACTTGTGAGTGTTTGGTGGACTAGCGCCGGTGTCGTTCACTACAGTTTTCTAAAATCTGGCCAAACGATTACGGCAGATATCTATTGTCAGCAACTGTAAACCATGAAGGAAGAACTAGCTGCTAAACAACCGAGATTGGTCAATCGCTCCAGGCCTCTGCTGCTTCACGACAACGCAAGACCACACACTGCACAACAAACAACCACTAAGTTAGATGAGCTACAATTGGAATGTCTGCGACATCCACCGTACTCCCCGGCCCTTGCTCCAACAGATTACCATTTTTTCTGGAATTTGGACAACTTCTTACAAGGAAAAAAATTCAACTCCAATGCGGCAGTCCAAACCACCTTCAAAGAGTTTATTGATTCTCGCCCCCATGGTTTTTTTAGTAAAGGGATCAATGAACTACCTATGAGATGGCTAAAGTGAATAGATAACAACGGTGCATACTTTGATTAATTAAATAAAATTGACTTTACATTCCTTCCGTAAAAAACGCCAATTTTATATGTAAGGACCTGTTATTAGTCTATACATGTGCATCAATTTCTAGTAAATTTTAAAAGCAAACTTAAGTTGCAAACAGTAGATTAAATGTAAATTTTAAATTTTAACCGACTTTCAAAAAAGAGTGTTCTCTTAATTAGACTATAAATATGTTTTGAATATTTGACATAATATGTCGTTAAGTTTTAACTAAAAGAAGTAGTTAAATAACCGACTTTACAATTTTTATCGGCAGAATATACCTTTATCTTTCAAAATGTTATCATATAAAAATCAACTAGATCTTTGATCACTTGAAGTCGGTTTACGTTTTTTATTATGTATATCCGTTGAATAGTTCGTGTAACAATATCACCTCTATTTTAATCTAAGTTAACTATTTTTAGTTAATGTACAATATATGTATGCTTGTTTAGATTTATCCCAAAATATTATGACGCACTGTTAGCTAATAAAACTTACTGAAATTCTATATTTTATAATTAAATGTTTCTCTCAGTCGTATAATTATTGCTGATACGTTTAAATGTCCAAACAAAGTTACTTGCCGATGCAGCATATCAAACTACCCGTCGTTCAACGAGCGTATTCACCCGCCTTCGAGGTTCTCGGACGACACAGAGTGCGAGAGTCACCATCGCAGAAAACGAAGCCTCAACACCCAGAACGACCACAAGATCACTCGTGAAGCATTCCAGATTAACGTCTGAAGCTATTCTAAAAATCAGAAGGTCAATCCTGGGTCAGGACAGGACTTACATTTTGTTTTAGAAAAAATTCTAGTTAAGTATTTATTACAAAGTCAATGTTCGAATTGTTTTATAAAAAAAAAGTTTTAATTAAATAAAAAAATAATGGTCGAAACATACTATCAAAACGCAACGCGATGTGTTGTGTCGACACCCGACGCTCGTCGTGCATATAGGCAACACGCCACGCGATGCTACAACACGTACCTATCGGGTAGTGTAGTCTCTCACGAAAGACTGAAGTGTATTGACGTGTGACGTGGCCATGGATTCGATTCTGCTTGAAGACGAGCTAGATGAAGATTTTGAAGAAGATTTATTACAGATTTTGGGGATATATTTTGTACAGAAACAGTTAATAAAAAAAGACGTACTAGACGCAGACGATACTGGGTTCATGAAATAAATCAAGACAGAGCTATGTAAGAGCCTGCGTGATATATCAGAGCCCTTTACAAAAAATTGGTTAAAGATAGTGAGAGATATCATATATATTTTCAGATGAATTAAATTGAATTTGATGTTTTACATGACTTTATTAAAGATGACATCTACAAGAAAGAAACAAGTTATCGTGAAGTTATAAGCACAAAAGAAAGACTGGCAGTGGCTCGCAGGTAATTACAAAACATTTTCTTTATTATCTATGCCTATTCATTATTATTATTATTAATATAATATTATCTCAGACTTGTTTCGTCACTTTCGTTTTCAACTTCATAATGTGCTACATTGTCACTTACATCTTGATGATTCGTTACAAAAAAATTGGTATTATTATTCAATGTTCGAGCTGTTTCGGAATGTGCTACATTGTCACTCACATTGATGTTACAGTGTTTTTGTATTTAGATGCGAAATATTTGGATATTGTATTGTTTGGTTCCGAATCACACGTAGCGGCGTCCTCAATAGTTGTTCGCGTTTTTTTAACATATTTATTTCGGCATCATGTATAAGTTTAGCATTTGAAACTTAATATTAACTTTGTCCATCTCAGGTAATTTTTTTAATTGTTTACTCATGGACTGGAAGAAATAATCTGTTTCATCCATCTTGACATTCTCTTTTGTCGCGCTTCTTGAGAAGATTTAATAACATTAACCATCTCTGTCACAACATTGTCTTCATTTCCTTTCTTATTTCGACTTGATGAAGAGGTTGGAGTCGGAGTCCTTACAGAAGAAGAGCTTGGTGTCGGTGTCCTGACAGTAAAAGAGCTTGGACCAGGAGTTGCATTAAAACGAGATGATTCGGTTTCATCTGAGAATTGCAACTCTTGTGTTGAATCGTCAGTTACATCAGACAAGTTTGTGATCGTTGGTCTGCCCTCAAGATGAGACCTTAAAAATTCCATCTGTGCTTCGTATTTCCATGGTACAATTTTAGTTGAGGCTTGACCACTCTTCTTATAGCGTCTCTTAAGGGCATTGCTAAAACAATTTCTCAATTTTCCCCATCGATCTTTGCAAATCTCCACTGGAAAAAAATAAAGAACACAATAATAAATTTATAACTGTAATTTTTTCTTTTGTTGCAGATTTTTAGCCACAGGGAATTCATTTCGATCATTGGCATTCAATTATAGAATGAGATTCACCACCATGCGAGAAATTGTAAAAGATGTCTGCGAAGCAATTTGGAACAAATTGGGCCCAATATACATGCCAGAACCCACCACCGCGATGTGGAAAAAATCTGAAGAAGGATTCAGAAATTACTGGAATTTTTCTAATTGTTGTGGTGCATTGGACGGCAAACATGTGAATATCACTTGTCCAATAAATGGTGGGTCAGATTTTTGGAATTATAAAGGAGAAAATTCAATAGTACTCCTGGCATTAGTGGATCCTAAATACAAATTCTTGGTTGTAGATGTAAGCTCATATGGAAAAAACAGTTACGGTGGAATATTCAATGAATCTGCACTTGGAGAGTCTAGAACAAGGCAAATTAATACGTACTAGTGGCACTAGTACGTATTAATTTGCCTTGTTCTAAAGTAGTAGTACGTAGTAAGTGTAGTAGTACACGTAATAGTGGCAGATGAAGCTTTTCCCTTGAAGTCGTATTTAATGCGGCCGTATAGTAAGAATGATGTTCGCAATAATGAACCCAATAAAATATACAACTACCGGCTAAGCCGTGCTAGACGTATCGTTAAAAATTCTTTCGCCATTTTAAGAGCAAGATGGCGCGTTTTCGCCAAACCTATGGAAGTACAACCTGATATGGTGGACAAAATTATTTTAGCAACATGTTGCTTACACAATTATTTAGGTATTGATACTTTGCCATCTGACTGTCAAACATAAGATGATAATGAGACGCCATTGGGACTTACAGCTTTGGAGGACTTGGACACCTTACGCAAAAATTCTACACAACATGCTTTTCTGTCCGAAATAAATTTAAGGAATATTTTAATTCCAACGAAGGTGCAGTTCCGTGGCAAGTAGATATTGTAAGGAGAGGAAGACAAAATACTTTGTAAATCTGTGTTAAAGTGTATTTTATAATAAATTGAATTGAATAGCAGCTTTGTATTAATTTCAACTCCTCGACGTGTTGCTGAGAAAAAGGGTCTTGAAAGACAGACGGACGGACAGACAGACGGACAAACAAAGTGATCTTATAAGGGTTCCTGTTTTCCTTTAGAGGTACGGAACCCTAAAAACAAGCAGGTACTTACTAATAAATGTATTAATGAGGTACCTATTTTTATGATAAATAGAAACTGTATAGGTACTGATAGAAAGTAGGTAAGTAAATGGGACAAATTACATTTTGTTGAAAACTTACCTGTAGTATGCAATTGTTCTGCAATTTCTTCCCAAGCATTATTTCGAATACTATGATCACGATAATGAACTGAACTCATATCATATAACACTGAGTACCGTTTCACTAATTCTATTAATTCTTCATCCGACATTTTAAACCAATTTTTAAACAAAAACTAACAAAAAAATTTTTTTTTCTTTTCTTTATATAACTAAAAATGTCGAAAGACGCGTGGCGTCGGGTGTTAACTAGAAACACTGCGCTGATTCGTCGGGTGGCGTGTCCCCCCCCCCCTCTCCCGGCAACACGCTGATCCAAATCGATTGGATGTTGCGGCGTGTGGTCACATAGCGTGTTGTCTATGCGCTTCTGACTATATTAAATATATGGAATTGATAAGTACTGACATGCGTCGGGTGGCGTGGCGTAGCGTCACGTTTTGGTAGTATGTTTCCGCCCTAAGAGCTACGTCTACAACATTTACTCTGCTGTTATTATATCGAAATTTATAGTAAAAAGCAGTCTGACTACGTGACTTCTCCATATTTTTATAGATAAATAAAATTTTTTTTATTTTAATATATAATACCAATTCATACTTTTTTAAATTTTATTTATATATTTTTATCAAATGTTAGAAAGACTGTATTTGCCACTGAAAAGACTCTTTTGATCCTAATGTGAGATTACTCGACTTGTATTTTATTTGACTTACCTACCAGATCTTGTATTTTACTTTTATTTGGACAATAAGAAAGTGTTTGTTTGCCAGAGTTATGATTCATATATTTGAAGACTAATTTTTTAATCGTCAGATAAAAGTAATTCATAGGATAAAATACAACACAAAATGTACAGTTCTGTGAACAAAATAGTTCAGTTGTTGCACTTTTATATTTGAGCAAGTTAAAATTTATTTGATGGATAACTTTGATCTGAGGATTGAAAAATCAACCTTTATTCTTACTCTTTTTTATTTTTAATTTGATTATATTTGACACACGTTATTTATTAAGGAGTCGAAGGAAAAAAAGCAAAGCAATTAATACCAGCGATTAATTTTTCTATTTCCGCTGTTATGGCACTTTTTTTTAATAATTATTAATAATATTAAGCAACACTCGTACATATTATCTGACTGATCAGAGTACCTACTTCAGTAAGAAAAACTTTTTCGGTGGTTGCGAACAACGTGTTCAACATCGAAACTAGGAAATAAAAACGCATAATAAAACTAAATAAATTATTAAAACATTACCATATTAGTTAAATATTGTACTTTAGAAAAGCGTGTATATACGGTTGTAGATATTTAGTTGTAGCATATAAAACGCAATTACTTTTAGTATTATATGATATCACTTTTGTATTTTCATTAACAGAAAACTTACTAATGTTAACAGTTCGAAGTGCGTACTCTTAAATAACTTTGGCTCTAATATTTGTAATAAAATTTAAATTAATTTACTTTAATATTGTAAGTGGTCTAGCTAGGTTCTAAAATCGACTTTGTGTCGCTGTAAATATTGTTGTAATTAAAATGTAACTGACAAGTATCGAAAGTAAACCTTTAACAAGAACAATAATTAACGTAAAACATATAATATATATTAAACTTAATGCCTTATTGACCAAAGTCTTAAAACTAGTTACAGATGTAATTATGACATTACGTCTTAAATTTGATTATGGATTGTTTAAAAATATTGTAAAGTTTATGAAAAACTTTTAATTGGCAAAACTGAGTCTACTTATATACTATTGTACTTACATAAAATTATATTTGAGCCGTAACATGGGGACTTATAAAGTTTAATGGTGGACATAAAATTGCTTCTTAATGTTTTTACTACACGGGGTTTTGCTATTTGCATAGAAATCCCTCTGACTTACCTGGTACCACCCACCCCCATAATATCTCTTCATACCGCCTGGCGGCAGTGCCCTCAGCGCCGTCCGAAGAGTATGAATGCCAAAGAGAGTTGGAAGACATACATGTTGATAGGAAAAATATTTTTCTCGTCTATTTCTTTATCTACATGCAAATTAAAGTTTAATAAAATAATATTTTAAGTAAATTGGAAGTTATAAAACTAGTAGTTTCAATAAAAGTTGTATGAAGTTATAGTTCAGCAGTATTGTGGTACTTGACAAATAATCTTGAAAAAATGGACCCCATAAAGATAATTTATTGAAGATTAAAGAGCCAAAATTACGTGCGTATGTTTCCCATATGTAAGTAATGTTATTATATTCTCAGTGAACAGTAACACGAGACAATACACTTACCTATAGCTTTTTGGTGAATATGGCAGAAAGTTACCTATGTTTAAATTGTATATTTCAATTGTATCGAGTAGTTATACTTTTGTGAGTGTCGTTACCTGAACGCGACGTTTTGTATTCAAGGATACATGTTAAGAGTATAATGTGTGTTTTTTATTGATTTACAATCGTTTACGTTTACTATCTTTCGTAATTCCAACGAAGACTGCCCTATACTTAATTGAGATCTATTTTATATAATCTAAACACAAATATTTAATACTAGTCAATCGAAGTGAAAGTGTAACGTAGGATTTAGTGAGCTGAAATATTTGTTAACTTTAATATTTGTTCAAAAAATTTAAAAAAAAATCATTTAATTGTACTTACCATTCATCATGTATTTGTGTTTGTGTTGCATTATTATAAATCGTTTTTGGCTAAAAGTTTTAATTACTTTTAAGTTTTCTGGATTCCATATATAAAGGGTTATTTTTCAAAGACTAGCCAAATTTTAAACTTAAGTTCATATACATAAACGACGATATACCATTGTAACAGTTTTTGGAAATACGAGTAAATAAGCTTTCTACCTTTATTTGAAATTATCCTAAATTTAATGTGATTTATAGACAACAACATTTTTGCCTACCGATCGACCCTTACGAATGTGTGCGTGCGCAGTAAATTTGTTAAAATAATGCATTAGCACGCGATTTGAATTTAAAATATAAAAATGACAGATTGTTTAATTAATTTTTCTTCACCATTTGCCTATATTATATATTTTAAATCTTCTCTGGAAATTTGGCCGGTTATTGCGAAATAACTCTGTACATATACATGGTCTGTGAATCATCGGAGGCAGGGCGATAGTGATAGAGGACCTCTATATTATTTAACCTCAAAAGTTAGTAATTTGTAAATTTAAGTAGAAATCTGCTTTCTACAAACGTATTAAAGCTGCGTTACAACTTATTTCAGTTGCAGCATGAATGCGTAAAACCGCAGCGTAATGTTGTTGTGTTTCGTGCGGTGAGTGACAGGAACTTAAGCGAGCTATGGAGAGGACTGTGCTCGGGGTTTCTCTGCGTGATTAACTTAGAAATGAGGATATCCGCAGTAGAACCACAGTGACCGACAGCCTAACGTATTAGTAAGCTGAAGTGGCAATGGGCCGGCCATATAGCTCGAAGAATCGACAACCGTTGGGGAATAAAGGTTCTCGGGTGGCAGCCTCGTACCGGTAAGCGTAGTGTAGGGCGACCCCTCACTAAATGAAGTGACGACCTGGTAAGACATGCAGGAAGTCGATGGATGCAGGAGGCTCAGGGCCGTGCTTTGTGGCATTCCTTGTGGGAGGCCTATGTTTGGCAGTGGACCTGTGAAGGGCTGTAGTGATGATATACTCACCGCGGTAAACTAACGAAACCCATACAATGATGATTAATTTTAAACATGTTGTTTTAAGTAAAATATATGTATATGTATTATTATTCTTATAATTTACGATAATAGTTATTAAAAGTATGATATTTATATACGTATCTGATCTGCCAGCACCAATACAAACGCAAGAATTTAATCGGTTGGTGGTTTTGCGGTTAAATGGTTGCTATACGTATATAACTAATCTTGCAATTTGTTTTATGATTCCTCAAATAAAAAAGTAATAAAGTGTTCATGAACCACAGCTTACCACACAGAGTAACAAACGAGCACAAAGACCACTTGATGATACGTGTAGTCTATGGTCTATCTTCTAAAAAAATATAACCTACCATTGTAAGCCTCATCGTTGAGATGAAGTAAACAGCTAGAGCTAGACTCAAATCTAATTCCTATCCTACCCCAATTTTACCAAACTTCAACAAACTCTTTAAAGAATGACATGAGTTCAAAGATTTAAATAGTTAGATGCACTTTTGAAAATGTTGCATTATTTTTGAATGTTTGCGTTTGCAACACGCCGACGCGCGCACTCTAAATTGGTTATAAGAAGAGTACTGAGGCAATAGTGTCATCTCTTATTATCTTACCGAAATTGAGTATACTACTTTTTCTCTCTAACACGGCATTTCCGTCTAAGTCTATTTATAGATGATCCCTTTGTAAACCGCTTCCTTGGTACATCCGAGTATCTCACTAAATTAATTATTAGAAGAGTACTGAGACAATAGTGTCATCTATACATGTAATAACAGTAACGAAAGAAAAACTGTACATTGAGTATTTTCGAAAAAAAATAAGTGGCTTTTGTTAGAAAAACGTAACTAATAACATAAAGTGACTTTTTAGAATTTTTGTCTGTTTGTCTGTTTGAAAACTACTGGATAGATTGAATTGAAATTCAGCAAAAATGTTCTTTGTGAACCAAGGAAGGCACTACATATTATCACGCCGTATGTTATATGAGGTAAGCAATATTGATTAAGGTTTTCTTCGTAATTGAATGCACAAAATGACATGTTATTAGTTAAAATAAAAATAAAAATTTAACTCTGAGAATATAATAATAACGCTATTTTTATAAAGGAGCGAGGCAGTAATATTATAAATTGCAAGGGAACAGCTGTTTAACAATTTGTCAACGGGGAATTTAGCGGTAAGGATAGGCGACCGTTTACCGCATTAAATGGTGCAAGTTTAAATCCCATAATATTGTTTTGAAAAATCGTAATTTTTGTTTAAATTTTTAAACTTTTTATGTGCATTAGTTAATCTGAGAACTTTACATGTCCTATCTAATTGTATGGAGAGTTTCACACCAATATTACTAAACAGATTGATTGGTGGTACAACAAGTTACACTATCGTGAAGTCAAGTCAAACTTTTGGTTCTAAGTTATATCTTACCAAGCACATTTGTTGCAGGTAATTGATTTAAGTATGTAATTCTTAGTTTTGTTTCTTGCTGCTGTTACCATATTTTTTAAATTAACGACAATTTAGTTTTAATTCATAATTTAATTAATTCATTTGGGTAAATAATGTGTAGTTTCCGTTTACTAACTAGATGGCGTTGGCGTCGAGTTAGATCTCGTTATGGTTTCGTTCCCAAAAAGTGATGTTATAGGTGCCGATGGGCCGCTTTCATCCTATAGAAACGGGGGTTACCTTTGTTGTCTGTGTTGGTTGATGTGTTTAATTTTCCTGCGAATAATTATTATTTTTCTACTTACTAGTAATTCTTACGTACTTATTCGATTACTGTTCATTGTTTTGAATATCGTTAGTATCGGATTAAGAAGGAATTTTAGCTATGCCTTCTAGAAAAAGATCAAATCTGTCTCGAAACTCAAGGGTTTTGAAGATGCGCAGGTTAGTTAGTAGTAGCAGTAGTTTTTCTCGAACCCACGCAGAGTGAACAACGGCTAGGTGCTAACCGTGAGCGTAATGCACTAAGTTTGTCCGCAGAAATTAGCACGCAGCGCCAAATACGACTAGAGTCTAAACGAGTCCTACTTTCTCAATCTCAGGAAAGTGTGGAACAACGAAAATGCTTTTAGCTATCCACCGGGATCGTCATTCTTTGTCTCGCGCATCCGAAACGGTTACACAGAGGGATCAGAGGTTGAGTTTTCAGAATATCCGCTCTGAGACTGCCCGATCACTTGAGAGCAGTCAGGAGCGTGAGATACGACTTGCGCGTGACCGAGAACGTGGGCAAAGCCAAGGGTACAGCTATAGTTTATAAAGAATTTTTTTAAAGTAATTTGCAATATTATTGTCAATTCAGTGTACCCTTGAGATGAAATACACGGGATGAAAAGTTTTTTGTTGTATAGGTGTTAAGTCTAGGTAACATATAGGCTATAATTTATTTTAGAAAATGGAACACCTGATGCAGAACCGCAACAGACCAGCTAAAGTATAAGAGATAAAAATTGTGTTATAGCAAAAAAATATTCCACATGAAGAGTTTTTTCTGCTGTGAGAATAAATTTGAAGATCTGGAACGTGTAATCCAAATCCCAGCGACATTATAACATATATAGGAATGACGTCTTAGCAAAAGTTGTTTAGTCTGATGGGCGTTTCGTGTTGACTTACAAAAATGAAAGATCTGGAACGTCTCGAATCCTCTCGCGCATCACGTTGTTTGCCCGTCCCCGGGCCCTTAGAATTCGACATCAGACGTTTTAGATCTTCGATTTTGACGACTCCGTTGTCGCTGGCATAAGCAACATCATCCGCGTACGAAGTCGCGGGCAGCAGCTAGTCTGTTAATATCTTACGGAAATTGTGTATACTACTTTCACTGTCGCACAGTTTCCGTTTGCCCGTAATTATTTCGTTGTGTTTTCTGACATCGGAATAAAATAAATTCAATATTTAATAAAATAATATAACAGAATGCGAGTAACCCGGGTTCGATCCCCGCAAGCACCAATGAACTTGTTAACTGCAATTTTAAGTGCTGATTTACCACGTGCTCGGCGGTCAAGGAAAACATCGTGAGGAAACCTGCATGTCTGAGGAATAAGAAAAAAAATATTTCGAAGACATGTGAAGTTCGCCAACACGCTATGGAGCAACTCGGCTGACACTTCCTTGCCCTGAAACCCTCTCAGAAATGAGGGGAGGCCTGTGCCCAGCTGTGGGACGTATATAGACTGTAACTTTTTTATAAGAGAAATGTTACACTTTGGGCTTTATTTGTGTTTTTAGAACTATTATTGCACTTTCTAAAGGCACATGATGGCATTCTGAAAGTTTTTTTTTTGGTAAAATCAGCACGTTAGTTCCAATCTGCAACATCCGGCTGTCACCGCGCACAAATGAGCACTGATTGCGAATGAGTGAGCTTACTCATTTGAGAATAAACACATTTCGTAGTGGTCATACTATGGCAAGGGCGCATCTAACTATTTAAATCTTTACATGAGTTATTTTGATAGGTATTGAGATTAGAGATAGGCCAAATATGGATTTCACCGAATACGAATATTCGGCCGAAAGTTCGGTAAAACTTTTACCGAACCGAATATTTGGTCAAACGTTATTCGGCAGGATCACCTCGGTACCTAACCAATTTATATCGAAACTTGTTACCGTAAAACGCGCGGAATTAGCGCCGGGCCCTGCTCCTCGCAACCCCGCCACACCTGATATGTTATTGCATCGTCTAGTACTGAGCAAATTGCCGATACATACTTATGTTTTGACTATTTTTGTGAGAAAAAAAGTATTTCGTTGTATATATAAGTATATGTGTATTCTTAGTGACAATTGATAATTATATGATAAAAATGAGTGGCAGGAGATCCACTATTTGGTCTTATTTTATAAAAACTGACTGTAAAGTGAAATGTACTAATGTAATGTAATGTTTCTTTGTTTGATTCCAAAAACTTTTTATCTAGCTTTCTATTTGCTATAATTGGAAATACCTGAAAAACATAACGATATACAAGTAGATTTAACCCATAAAAAATACTTTCTTAAACAGTAAAATTATGAAAGACATGGAATTACTCAATTCGTACATACCAATACAGTAATCACTTTGAATACCATTTTAAGGAATGTTCGGTGATTTAGCCGGATATTCGGCCAAATACGAATATTCGGTAAAGCTGCCGAATATGCGGAATACCGAATATGAAACGAATATTCGGCCCATCTCTAATTGAGATGGGCTGGTGTGTAGAATGCCCTATCCGCTCTGTTCTGATGATTCGCTCTTATTGTTTGTATATTTACATATACAATTGTATACAGTAATATAAAAACGGTTATTATAGTATATGGAGTAATTAACATTAGAGTTGGGTTACCTATATCAGTTTATCATTAAATTACGGACAAATTTTATATCTATTAGAAAACATGTAAGTTGAAATATGGAAAATAAAATAATATCTTTACATATGTTTAATGTTTTACTATCTATATTAAGGGCACAAACTTTTATCTAAAAAGCGATTTATTTTTAATGCCGGATATCATTTTTTTAGCTCAACTCAGAGTCATGATAGTATTCATACGGCAAAATATTTTCAGTACATAGTAGACCCCTGCATGATTATTGTAATGATTATTGTAATGTTTAATCAGATTATATTATTTATTCAATAGATGCATGAATTCCATGATTCGATCCAAATTTTATCACGAAATGTATTTCTCTGGCGCTAGTCTACATACCATATCATTTTAAACGTACAGTTATAATGAAGAATCGTAATGTAAGCGTTAATCATGTTGTTGCAGATATGTTTTTATAAAGCAAACAAACGCGTTAGGAACAGTATGATGTGAACAAAAATAAAATACATTTACTTGAATCAATTTTTTATTTCACATTCTCCCTCATTCTAAAACAACCTTTGTTTTTATCCAGTGGTAAAACCTTTTCCCTCTACAAGCTATGTTGTATGAAATGCTTTAATTCTCATGTGTAGCTTTCTTTATTAAAGTTATTTACGTGGATCCATTGGCTGTAGTTACTACTTACTATCAGGTAAACTCTTAACCCGTTTGTAACTCTAACAATAAAAATAGCTTTGTGGCCTTGTAAAAATTATTTTCAGGTTAAATGCGAAACTTTGTATATTTTTTAAAAGACGTATGTTTAAATTTACTATATATTTCAAAAGAATTATGTCTCTTCCTTTCCTTTCTTCCTTTATTACTTAAGATAAACGTTACCCTCACACTAGGATTTTCTCTTGTACCTTGGAGGCAGTTTACATACATAATCTTCTTGAAAAACAAATATCCGGTCCCAAAACAATTATTTGTATGCAAAGCACTTGTTCTGTGCGGGATTCAATCCCGCGGCCTTCAGTGTCGTAACTCATTGCTAAATCATGCGCCACGGAACCGTCAAATGGTGAATACGTTTATAGAACCGGATAATTTACCTTTAGCCCAAGCTCAGCTTATTCTTTTAACAAGATGACTCCCTGACCCATGACAATAACGCCTTCCAGAACGCATTTCGATCACTAACCAGTATCAACAGAGTCTACTCATTAACACAAGACAGGATTAAAGTGCACGAATGTTATGCGCACGCAGAGGTGCACTCTCCACTCTCCAATCTTAAAGTTAACGGGAAGGTAATTCGACAAGAATGTAGGGAGATCAGGCCCAGGAGCAACGACTACGTACTTTCCGCGGCACGGTGGTGAAACATTGGCAACTTCTTGACTCCTGGTTGAGAGAATTTCTTGACAGAAAAACCAAATAACGTATATTGACGCAACATAATCAGCAGTCGCACAAATACGGCGACTATTATGTGCTTATAATTAATACGTGGTAGAGCCACGCTGCAACTATATTATAGTTATAGCACGAATGGGTCGAGTCGAACGGGGTAGGACCACACTCTCACAATACCAGCGTAAAATCTACTGTGTTTCATATGGCGAATGTAGAGAATTGGACACCCTTCTTACTGGAAACGAGGCATTCCATCTTATTCTTCATGGGTGACATCTCATCTGCGTTTTTATTCTTGAGAATAAATGTAGATTTCTATGGGCCACAACACCACTTAGCATCAGAAAATCCGCATAGCAAAAAGAGTTGTTAATTCAGTAATTTAACGAAAATTTAGCTCCATCCTCTTAAATCCATAATTATGATGCGCATTATGGTTTCAAAGATAGTTTTTCTCTTGAAATAATACTAGTTTTTACGGAATTTATCACGTATATTTAACTTTTTAAATACCCGACGATTCGAGAGCTTTACAGCACCCAGAGGCGGAGCAAGACCTAAATTTGGTGTGGGCAACATCAATTTTGTGAGGCCCCTAGCGACGAATAATTATTTTCCATTAGTTGTATTTGGATTTCTATTATAACCCATCACAAGTCCATAGTTGAAAATAGACCTCCCCTAGCTATTGTCACGGTCTTGTGCCAACTAAACACATCAACATCCTGCATATTTTTTTGGTTGTTTGACCTCCATGTAGTGGGGGGTTACCTCGCTCCGCTTACCAGGAGGCTGCCACTCGGGAACCTTTATTTTCCACAGGTTGTCGGTTGTTCGAGCTATGGCTCATTCTTTACTGATACCTTGAACTATGTCTGAAACCCTGATTCGGCTGTTGATATCTTCGATATGTTACACAAAGTAACTTCAAGCACAGCCCTCTCCATAGTTTACAGAACGACTTTACTCTTTCTTATGCATCCAAAATAAGGGACAATGTCTCGGTTCCGTAGGTCATTGCTGGCAACACGCACTGATTGTACACTTGTTTCGAGGGTTATTGGACTTCACAATCGAGTTCTATTAGTTGGTTGACTGCTTGGTCGAAGGAGGACTTGCCTAGTGTTAATTTCTGTCGCTCATGAAATTACACTAAAAACACTCTGTGCTACCTAAATTGTTTACATAATAGCGCCTATATTAAAATCATTAAATTTTTTATTTCATTCACTTTTAAGGATAATTAACCTACAAAATATATATCTTTTCGCATGGTTTACCATGGATGAAGATATCAACGATATTTGTTATTAAATCTATGAACACCATATTTTTCTTCCATATTTGTTACTGACATATTGTTCACTTTATATAACTAGTAGTTTCCTAACAACCCCGTATACATGTGACATGAACACAGCTTGCGATTATTTAACTGTTGGAAACCTAACCGTTGGTAGACATTATGTAGATTAAACTGCGCATAGTGCTAGGTTTCAAAAAGATTCTTAAGGACATTAACATGTAGGTACCGATAATCCACTCATTTGCAAAAGATCTATATTAACTCTGTCCTCACCTTGCCATTTTTAAGATGCAGGGAAGCCGTTCTAATCTCGTTCAGGTGCCTCGATTGCAGTAAAACAGGTCTCCGGTTCTCTACACTCACCATACGAAACATAGCAGTATTAAGCTGCTATTTTACACTCGTACTCTGTGAAAGTCCGGGACTTGATCAGAATATTGTTTATCTAGTCGCCAGCAAAGTCGTTGACACTACTGGTAGGCTTATAGGTTGTAATATTAGACAATCAACAACCACTTCAAATCAATAATAGTTTTTAAGCACGTAATGGATTGAACTCATTCTAAATAAGCGAAGCTGTTTGATTCTAATAAATGTTTGTCTCTTACGACAGTCACGTGTTAATTAGGCAAAATATGGTGACCACTTCATAGTAATTGCACGGCACGGCAATCTAATTGATTCAGCAATCTTTGAGACTTATGAACTTATCGTGAAGCAAATGGAATGAGAAATTCCGCGCTAGATTAGATACATGTGTTATTGCCGCCAAATATTACAATAAAAGTCAAAGCCTATATACATCCAACAGCTGGGCACAGGTGTCCTCTCATTTCTGAGAGGGTTTTTAGGGCAAGGAAATGTCCGCCGCGCTGCCTATAATGCGTGGCATGGTGGCGAACTTCACTTGTCTTCGAAATTTTTTTTGTTTTTATTTCTCCGACATGCAGGATTCCTCAAGTTGTTTTTCTTCACCGCCGAGTACGTAGTAAATCAGCACTTAAAATTCCTGTAAACAATTTCATTGTTGCCGGCGGAGTCGAACCCGGGTTGCTTACCGCTGAGCTACCATAGCACTAATATTAATATACCAAATTTCAAAGTAAACTACAAATTTAGGATGTACTGCTGGATCACAGACGAGAGTATCAGAGATGTATTGAATGTTCATCGTTCTAGCTTAATATTTTTCTGCAATGAAATTCTTTGATCTTTCGGGGTGCGAGGCCCTTTGGGCCGCGAGGCCGTAGGCGATCGCCCACGTCGCCCACGCCTTTCGCCGCCTATGACAGCACCCATGGTCACGGGGGGGACTGAGATGTTTAACGTCCACATGTCATAGTTAACCGCGGTTACCATAGATAAAAAATTTAAATTTTAGTATAGATAAAAAAATTAAATTTTAATCTATGGGAACCGCGGTTAACTATGACATCTGGACGTTAAACATCTCCGTCGCCCCCCTCCTGACCATGGGTGCTGTAAAGCTCTCGAAACGTCGGGTATTTAAAAAGTTAAATATACGCGATAAATTCCGTAAAAACTAGTATTATTTCAATGTGTAGTTTTTCTCTTCTTCAGTCACCACTCATTTAGGGATCGAAAAATAATTACACTTTTATATAGTTACAACTTCTATTTGCTGGAACACCTCAGCAGTATTCTTAATAGTGTCTCACGATGGATTGATTCTAAAATGAGCAGGGATAAGATAAAGATCATGTGTAATAACTTATAGACGTTACAGACTCGTATCACGCTGATAGTTATCTGGACTCTGGTCAGAGTTTTTCTGCGTGATAGACTTCGACTTCGTAATGAAGATATCCGACAGTAGAACCAGAGTAATCGACAGCCCAACGGGTACTGAAGCCACTGGCATTTAGCTCAAATAACCGAAAACCGATGGGGAAATAAAGTACCGGTAAATGAAGAGTGGTGAACTAGATGGAGCGACCTAGCACGACATGCAGGAAATCGATTGATATATGTCTCGGAACCGTGCTGTACGGTGTGCCTTCTATCTATGTTTAGCAGTGGACTTATGAAGGGCTGTAAATTGTTGAGAGTATAATTTAGGGATTTAATCGCGTTTGATTGTTTTAATTTATTTTTATTTTTAACTTCCCGACGTTTGACTGAGATGTTTGACGTCCCAATGTCATAGTTAGTCCGGCTACCTTCTGTTTTTGAATATCAATTTTTGGTACGATTTACGCAAAACGACTATAAGCTCGTTTTGCGTCATGAAGTCTTGCAGTGGTATACTTGGGTTTGGGTTTAATTTTGTTAATTATAGGATCCCAAGCAGATGGCAGCACCCATCCATTTTCCCATTCTCTCTCCCTCATCTATTGAAATTTGGATGTTTTTTTTTTAATTTCAAAAGCCTCGCGTATCATCCTTGGTAGGAATCGGTGTTCTTTTGCGAGGACTTGTGGTTTATCAGATCGAATGTAATGGTGGGGACGATCTTCACTCTGGTTTTACTGCGGATATCCTCATTTCTGAGTCTATCACGCAGAGAAACTCCGAGCATAGCCCTCTCCATAGCTCGCTGAGCGACCTTGAGCGTCCTCATACAGCCAGCAGTGAAGGACCACGTCTCTGATCCGTAAGTCATCACTGGCAACACGCACTGGTTGTACACTTTAGTTTTCAGAGATTGAGGTATACCTGAGAGAAGATGTGTCGTAATTTCCCGAACGCTGCCCAGCCGAGTTGAATCCGTCGATTGACCTCTCGGTCGGAGTTGGACTTACCTAGTCGGACTATTTGTCCCAGGTAAACGTACTCGTCAACAACTTCGAGCATAGTGCTCCCAACAACTACCGGCATAGGTGTGACAAGGACATTAAACATGATCTTTGTTTTGTCCATGTTCATCTTAAGACCTATCCGTTGGGAGGCACTATTGAGGTCATTGAGCATAGTGCTTAATTCCTCCAGCGATTCTGCCATAAGGACTATATCGTCGGCAAATCGAAGGTGAGTGATGTACTCGCCATTGATGTTAATACCGTATCCTTTCCAGTCCAGTAGCTTGGAAAACGTCTTCCACAGCAACGGTGAAGAGTTTCGGGGATATAACGTCACCCTGTCTTACACCTCTCTGCAGTTGGATAGGTTTCGAGCTCTGGTTCTGTACTCGGATAGCCATCGTAGCCCTACTGTACAAACACTTCAGCACTTCGATATACCGACAGTCACCTTGGCACCGCTGAAGGGACTGCAGCACCGCCCATAATTTCGACGGAATCAAAGGCTTTCTCATAGTCCACATACGCCAGGCAAAGTGGCAAATTGTACTCTGCGGTCTTCTGTACAATCTGCCGCAGGGTATGTATGTGGTCTATGGTACTGAAGCCTTTTCGGAAACCTGCTTGTTCGGGAGGCTGGAAGTCGTCGAGTCTGCGTGCGAGACGATTCGTAATGACTCTCGAAAACAGCACGTAGACGCGGCTCAGAAGGGAAATCGGTCTGTAGTTCTTCAAGAGAGCGTTGTCGCCTTTCTTAAAGAACAAGACCACCGCACTTCTGCTCCACGCCTCTGGAGTAGTGCCACCATGGAGCATGGAATTGAAGAGCTTCTGAAGGACTTCAAGTACCGGTGTTCCACCCGCCTTCAGAAGCTCCGCTGTAATTCCATCCTCGCTTGGGGCCCTGCCGTTTTTAAGGTGCTGGAGAGCCATTCTAATCTCGCTAAGACTGACCTCCGGGATATCATCGGAATAGTGTCGGATAAGACTTGCTCTTGGATCGTTACTCACACTTGCGTGTGGCTCCAACGATGATGTGTACAGCTGCCCATAGAACCTCTCAATCTCACTCAAAATCTCAGGTGTCCCGGAAACGATGTTGCCACACTCAGTCTTCAGCCTTGACAGTTGGCTCTTACGGGCAGACGGATCTCTGGCAAAGACTTTGGAGCCCTGGTTCCGCTCGATCACTTCTTTAATACGAGCAGTATTAAAGTTGCGTAAGTCTTGCCGCATGCATTTGGAGATCTGTCTGTTCAGTTGCCTGCATGCTGTCAAATCTGTTGACGATTGCAGCCTCATCTCCCGTCTAACAGCCATGAGATTAAGAGTGTGATCGGAGAGTTTTTGTGTTCTTCTGCGGCGGGTCTTGCAGAACTTAGCTCCGACCGCATGGACAGTTTCCACGAGCTTGTCTTGTCATCATTCACATCGTCCACTGCATTGCAATCTTGTAGGCACTGAAAGCGGTTGTGTAACTCGAGCTGAAAGTTTTCGGGATTCTGGATTAGAGCACGAGGGGGACGGAACGTTAACTTCATTAGACGAGACCTCTCCAACTTAACGTTTAGATTCAGGATGCCTCTCACCACTCGGGGATTGCGCCAGTTTTCACCCTTGCGATCACTGAGACATCACTGAACAGTTGGCGTCTGTTCGTCATAATGAAGTCAATCTCATTTTTTGTCGAACCGTCGGGGCTCGACCAGGTCCACTTCCTGTGGGGCCGCTTCTTGAAGAAAGAGTTCATCATAAAGAGTCCCTCTTTCTCCATAAAGTCGGCCAGCTGCTGGCCCCTTCGGTTCCGTTGCCCTACTCCAAATTTCCCTAACTTCAGCTCACCGTTTTCTCTTGTGCCTAGTTTTGCGTTGAAGTCTCCCATCAACACCGTGTAGTGGGTTTTGGAGGAATGCATGGCTTTGGAAATATCCTCATACATTTCCTCCACCTCCTCATCGGAATGTGCCGAGGTTGGTGCGTAAGCCTGTATGACCTTCAGCGAATACCGTTTGGTGATTCTGAGTATCAGGTACGCGACCCTCGTCGACATACTCCCAATCTTTACAACGTTGTTGACGAGAGACTTGTAGACGATAAATCCGACACCTCCTTGGGACAGATGGTCGCCCTCCCGGTGATAGAACAAGTTGCCGGATTCGAGAATCACCGTGTCCTCCCTCTCTCTTCGGACCTCGGATAATCCTATAATACTCCAGCGCAACTTGTCTATCTCTTCTTCCAGCTCCAGAATCTTTTCGTCAGTCCTCAGTGTGCGTGCGTTAAATGTTGCCAGGTCGAGTGGTCGTAGGTGGCAAACGAACCTCCACCGGAGATTCTTAGCACCGCCTGCCCCGCCGTTACCATGTTCGCCACCGTAGCCAGGAATAGCGGGGCCGCCGGGGACTGGGGGCCGTCTATTTGTGTAATTGTTCATGGGGGGTATATTTCCATAGTTGCCACGCTTGGCGAGCGGGTTGGCAACCGCAGTTTTTTTTGTCGTACAGTTGCTGTTATCAGGAAGATGCTGCTGCCCATCTCCTGCCTGTTTCCCTCTGTCGCCTTTTACGACACCCACGGGAAGATATGGGGTAGTGGATATTCTTAACCGCCACTACATGGACATGTACATGCGTAGGTATATGGATGTAAAAGAGAGACCGGCGAGAGAGGTGTATCAGGATCGTGCCAAATGTATGGTTAGTCTGAATTATTGTAAACAACACGTCCACCGTACACCTGCGCATTGCACCTGCAGTGGCGCTCGGGTAGCTACATGTCTCGATTGTTTAAAACAGACGGAGCGGCCGTCGTTAAGGCAGTCATGGTCCTGGCGTGGCACGGTTCACTTGTTGTATCCCGTTACTAGCTCATCCTAGACTATTCGGATAATTAATTCTTGGAAACGAATAAACTATTATTATCAGCTATTAAATTAGTCTCAGTACAATTTATAGTTGTTTACCTGTGATCCGTGTATTTTGTGATTGTAAATTAATTCTATTTAACTACCTTCCTACATATGTATATATGTCTTTTTTTAGAGCATTTCAATAAAAACCTTGATTTTAAAAATGTTTTTACTATTAATTTAGTTTTTATTTTTATAGTTATAGCTGGACATATTTCTAAGTCTATTAATTTAATTTAATGCCTCATTGTTGGTTTTTGATGGTCATCTTAGATCCACTATCCTTATTTTTTTATCACCAGCAGTTGACCCTTGTCGGTCTCTACAACATTTGTTCGAGCACCGCCAAACTATCCCTAACCTTTGCCGAGTTAACTCTGAAACTGGTATTGTGGCCATCTTGTTTTCAGCAATTAGAATTTTTTTCACCACCGCTGGTAATTGCCCAGGGTGTAGACCGATATTCGTTAAGACGTAACCCCGCTAAGTTTTACCGTTTAATCGGAGAGTAGTACACCATTTCCTCAAAAAGCTGAACGCGGACGTCATTTTATTTTTGTATACTTATCAGCAAACACTTTCATTTGATATCCATATCATGGGGTAAATAAAAAAACATAGTCCGCCATTTTTTAGACTCCATCATATTCGACTTAGAGTGACGTAAACTAGGGATGTTCGATGATCATCGATGTTAGAAATTAAAACATCGATGTTGCCACATGCTAAACATCGTAACATCGATGATGCACATGTCAAACATCGAAACATCGATGTCAATGAGCCGATAATTGATTAATAAGAACTTGTGAACAATGCGAACCCGCGAAATCAATATCAACTAAATATTTCATCTCCTATTAAAGGTTTAAAATTTTGAATAATTTAGCATTCTTAAAGGCATCAATCATCTGAAAAATATCATGATGTGTCAAACTCCCTCTCAAGTGTGAACCGTAATGTCACAGTTGTCACTGCTTTCGCTTTGTTATTCTGTGGTGTCATTGTCGCCTGATAACTATTCTACTAAAATTTCTGTTCAATTGGTTGAGGAAGTATTTAACTCCATTGCAAGATTTGACCCTAACAAACATACATTGCAAGTTAAATAAAAGCTTTTAAAAATAGCAGATCAACATAGAGCTTTGGCATTGTGATTGTGAATGAATTTTTTTTTGTCTATTGCAACTCAAGTGGTTCATTATTCTATTAATTAAAATAAACGGATTTAATCACAACAACATTATCACATCTCGTACATAATTCAGATGCTACTTTTTATGTAAATCGTAAATTATTTTACGTTATGGTTATACACAGTTACGATTACATTTATCATACTAATTAAAACAAAAATGTACGCAAATTTGAACTTTGAATAGTAACCATATCACTAGATCTACTATATCTTATGCCCAAAATATACTGTACGTTTACTATACTAATATCTAATAGTAAAATAAGTCACAATAGGTATTAGGAATATAATTTGTGGTGATGACATCAATTTAAAATACTTCAAAAATATTATTAATAATAGGCAGCTATGCAATTGATTTTTTCACACCATTTCAAACCTCCCCAAATTTCAGTTGTTTCATAAATAACGGTGCCGTGAAGTAATAAATAAGTAAATATTTAGGTGTTTTTCTTTCATCAGATTTAGAATATCAGAATTTTTCTAATATTAAAAATATATGTAAAGTTGTACACATATCAACACAAATGTATGTAAAGTTATACACATATCATAATATGTGTATAACTTTACATACATTTGTTATACGGCGGCTCTACACGTTGGCTAAAACAGTGGCGAATGTTGTAGCCTATAGCAACCAACATCGTGTAGAGCAGGTGTTTATGCTTACCTTGGTAAGTAGGTATTGGAATGATGGCCCACAAGTTGGCGCGAGATTCTAGTGGTGTCGGTTTTTTACAAAAGATCTAAGAGGGTTGTGGCAGAGTTTGGCCGCCGCGTCCACACGTTGCACGTTGGGCGTGCGTTTAGTTTGCTACGTAGCTCCCAGTACAGTATCCTCTTAGTAGTCTGTGGAGCTCCATTAGTGATTACACGCAACTGATTTAAATTTTATATTCACGTTTCACGGTTCGTAGAGTTGAAAATACCAACCTTTTAGTGCCAATTTAAACTTTAAAAATTCCTGCTACTTTAATTAGCGCACAATATTTCTAAACATTTGTTTTAATAGTTTATCAAATCGATTAAAACAAATGTTTTCGATCGATTTATCAAAAAATATAGTAAACATTTATTTACAACTAAATTATTACGAGAACAATTTTCAAAACGACGCTAAGCAAAAAAAGGCGTTATGGCTCATATTCAAGCCACCCTGCACAGAATGTCGGCCTTTTGTGTAACTAATGTCAGCATAGTATAGGGTTGTGTCTTATGCGTTTTTGGTAGGTGTATCTATTGTTGGAACGTTTTAGAGGCACAATAATATTAATACAAATAATAAAAATAATAAACTCGCAACTTATAAATTTTGAATCGTGCATGTCACAAGCATGGAGTTCGTATTAATACAGACGATAATAAGTATTTTTTTTACTTTTTACTACTTACCTTACCGTGTTTTAATTTTAAGCAGTTCGATCTTTCTTTTAAAACTAAACAATTAACTAAAACAAAGTATGAAAAAAAAATTAAGCACATCGATTTCTTATAATTTAATCATGCAAGTTTTCGAATCATCATCATCATAACAGCCCTTCACAAATTCACTACTTATATACTCCTCCACAGACTGCCGCAAAGCATGGTACTGAGCTACTTTCCTTGTCATGATATTTTCATTTATGTTCTAAGTTATAATTAGTAGTACTAAGTCTGAGTTAATTATATTTATTGCTTGTTTTTGTCTTTCTCAAAAAATAATTTAATTACCAAATAAATTATAATGTGTTCTTAACCCTTCGTCTGTTGAACGCTGGTATCCCGACGGATGTCAAGATGGCCGATACTGTTGACCCACCGGTAAATAAGCGCAGACTAGTAAGACAAATTTCGCGCTAATTTTAACCGTTAAAATCTCAGATCATATAGACAACAGGAGATATGCCCGGTAGTTAAAATGTATCGGAACCTGTTGTCGCCAGTTTGTCCCCGCCACTCGCCAACTACTACACATGCAGTTCATTAAATTGATAGATACGCAGTAGCGCACACACACGCATTTAATAAATCAGAACGATCTACACAACCAATTATAAAACTTATCTCATCATACGCAGCGTGCATTTACCATGCACCGTACAAAACTTATTCACACAAAAACATCTGTCGCTATCATTCTGCTTTGCAAAATATTTATTTTACTTACACGCTAGTGATTGACTAAATCGGAAAGTTATCGATTCTTCTATTTATAATTGTACTAAAGGTTTTTTGGGGTCCTGAAAATAAAATAAATAAAAAACGATATGTCCAGAAAATATTATAATAAAAATAAACAATATGTAGTAAAAACAAAATATTAATAAGTAAATTATAATTAATATTGTTGAACCCGGTTCACTAATCAAAATACCACAAAACTTTTTGTTATTGACCAGTAAAATGTAAATATTTATTTAAAACTTGGCGCTCAGACAATTTAGGTGTTGCGTTCTTAGTTAAATAATGTAATCTTACGTTTATATATTTTTGCATAACGGCTTTTATGAGTAATATTAAATGGTTATTCATAGGCGACTGATTGTATTGGTGAAAATTTATTTTTTCAAAAAGATTCATACCTATAAAATGCGATAAGGATTTTGACATGAGCTCCTGTCCAATATTTTTTGATGTAATTTTTGTGTTATCAGATGAAAGCATATAAGTTTTTATTATTACTTCCATCCGTTTACATATGATTATTACGTCATTGGATGGAAATATAAGACCGCCTTTATCCTTCAATTCTTAAAAATTCTTAAACCAGGAGAATACTTCTGGTTAGTGCCTTGCCCCGATGAAACATTTCTCTCATAGCGCTGAATAAGATCGGTCACGCCAATGTTTTCTAACTGCGTTACGTGATCAGCGCTAATGTAGTTTTTTTCATTGAGGCTTTTCAAAATTTCTTTTAAATTTGTGATTTTTTTCTGATACCGGCTGGTTTTCTTTTTGAAGCCTTTTAATTTGTAGTTTTTGCTTTTTTATGAAATTCTCTTGTACGGAAATCAATTGGCGTAATTTACGCTTTCGAGGAGTTTCGATGAGATCGTTTTTTCGCGGATTTTCTTGATGCTTCAAAATGCTATTTTGTCGAGCGTTCAAGTTGGTATCGACACCATCTATTATAGACATTGGAACAGTATTTTCCGAATCGTCATTTTGCTCACAAGCGAGGTCTGGAGTTCGGGGAGGGCCTTCCGATTGGAGATTTTGAAGCAACAGTCTGTAATTAAAAAATAATATTACACGTTTACATAATGTCTCATAGTAGCTACAGTTATAAAAACTTACTTCGTTTTATATTTATACCAAGAAATAAAACTCACACAAACTTTGGATAAGGAAGGTTCCACATAATTCGTCAACACCATACGCAACTTCAATGTTGGGACCGACCATTCGAAGAGCCGACGAACTTTCTTTAATGGTTGAAAACACTTTGGTTCAAAGTGAGACGAGCATATTGTGTTATTTTTTGTTGGAAACCAGTTTGGACCCCTTCCTGTTGCATTTATCCATTTTTCTTTTATTTTTGGACCCTTCGGATAGCTGAAATTTTATAATAAAAGCAAGATATTAATAATGATGATGATAAATGAATCATGCATGAATACACACGGCTACATATCAAGCTATAAAAATCCAGTTTACGCTGACCTCTCATTGTACAGAAATCCTATAAAATGCGATATCAGCTTATACTGGAGATACAATAAAGTAAAAACCAATACTTTATCTACACTTTTATACATTTATCAGCTAAACGCCCAGTTTCTGAAGTTCCTAGTTACTTATATTCCCATTAGCTATTGATTCAATAAAAGATAACTCGAGTATATCAAGAAATATCTTTTATTCAGTCAATATTAAGCAATAAAATTTAACATGATTAAAACTACTTTTACGGATTTTATCGCGTTTATTTTTTTTTTTTCCCACTTTTTATTTGTGTATAGGAAAAAGACCCATACAAACCGATATTTAAACGGTGAATCTCACCACCATCCTTCACAGTTAGCTACCGTGGGCAAATCTTTGTTACAGAGAGCACGAGGGATCTGTGACAGCAAACACCTGGCCGCCGAGCTTCAGCACGTCAAGCAAGTTCTGCACGACAACAAGCTTCGGGTCCCGCGCCTACGTCACAGTGACCGAGTGAAGCCGGCCACAGTCGAGCGTGTGCCTGCTGTACTACCATATGTCAGAGGTGTCACAGACAAGATTGGCTATATCTTGAAGCGAGCTTCTATTAGAACATTCTACAAGCCGCCGAAGAAGATTAGTCAGTTCCTACCATCCGTCAAGTGTCATATTCCTCTACAAGATGCAGGAGTGTACAAGCTTGATTGTGAATGTGGTCTCTCTTATATAGGACAAACCAAAAGATCAATTAGGACCCGCGTAAAAGAACATATAGCTGATGTGAAGCATCAACGTTCCGGGAAGTCTGCAGTTTATGATCATATCCTAGACGGCCCCAACCATTACATCAGATTTGATAGACCACAAATCCTCGCGAAAGAACACCGATTCCTACCAAGGATGATACGTGAGGCTATTGAAATTAAAAAACATCCTAATTTCAATAGAGAAGGAGGCTGGGTACTACCACCTGCTTGGGATCCTATAATCAATAAAATTAAAACTAAACCCAAGCATACCACTGCAAGACCTCAGGACATAGTCAGTTCATTTTGCATAGATCGGACCATAAACAATAATTAAAAAAGCTGAAGGTACTCCGGGTTTAACAATGACATCGGGACGTCAGTCATCTCAGTCCCCCGTGACCATGGGTGCTGGAAAGCGCCCGAAACGTCGGGAATTAAAAATAAAAATAAAAAGTAAGAAAAAATAAACGCGATAAAATCCGTAAAAGTAGTTTTAATCATGTGCAATGTTCGCGTAAATATAAGAAATCATTAATAAAATTTAATTCATAGAATCAGGCGTTACTTTGCGGAAATCCATTATAATAAAAAATAAAAATTTCTTTGCAACTTTCCGCTAAACATATAAAATGATGTGTCTTACCTGGATTGAAGCGCACCTCCCGCCCTCCCTCAATTGCATACACTAACTCCGTCACCACTAGACCAAGCACCACTACTCTCAACACCACTATTCCAGGCAAGACACACCATCGACGATAATACGACACGTGTTTCGCCTCTACACGAGGCATCCTCAGGTAATATAGACTCTACGGCGGCTGACCGCTAAGTGAGCGGCGAGTCGAAACAGTTGCTATTTATACACGCTGACACAATCGCTCCCTACCAAAGTAGCGAGTGACCGCGTCGTGCGATAACAAACCTGCCAACAGTTATTATTATTGTTATGATTATTTTAAATACTATTATTATTATTGTTTTGAGTGACCGCGCCGTGCGATAACAAATCTGCTACTAATTATTATTATTGTTATGATTAATATTTTAAATACTATTATTATTATTGTTTTATTGATATATATAGTTGAACCCGGTTCACTAATCAAAATACCACAAAACTTTTTGTTATTGACCAGTAAAATGTAAATATTTAATCATTATTCACTTATTAATACTGTTAACAACACTTATTAATATTAGTCAAAAATCGGGTGTTTATAAACTTGTTTGTGACGAATGCCACGCCGTTTACGTGGGTCAGACTGGTCGCAATTTCAGGACGCGCTATAAAGAACATATGGCCGCGTACAGAAATTGCAATCCTGATAAATCCCATTTTGCTAAACATCTCTTGGACACGACACAACCTAGCTAGCGACCATTCCTTTGAAGTCTTACATACCTGTAATAAGGGACTGCGACTGTGTGTGCTGGAGCAGTTGGAGATTTTAAAAAGTAATAATGGTAATTATACACTGCTGAATGAACAAACAAATGTTTCTAATTCACCTTTGTTAAACATCTTTAAGGCCAATCTTTAATAATAATTTTAGGATTAATAATAATAAATAATTATAATAATATCAATAAAACAATAATAATAATAGTATTTAAAATATTAATCATAACAATAATAATAATTAGTAGCAGATTTGTTATCGCACGGCGCGGTCACTCAAAACAATAATAATAATAGTATTTAAAAATAATCATAACAATAATAATAACTGTTGGCAGGTTTGTTATCGCACAACGCGGTCACTCGCTACTTTGGTAGGGAGCGATTGTGTCAGCGTGTATAAATAGCAACTGTTTCGACTCGCCGCTCACATTCCGCCTGTGGCATCGCTTTCGCTTCCGAGCGGTTGCATCCAGGTAGTCCGCGCTTTCGTTCCTGTACGTAGTGCTCCCCGCTCTCGCGCCCCCGCTGTCTCGCTCGCGCTGTACAGCGCCGACGCAGTGCTCAGTCGCGCGGCACCGCTCTCGGACGGTCGCCTCCTGGTGGTCCGCGCTCCCGTACAGTACGGTAGTGCTGTCGCGCTCTCACGCGCCTCCGCTGTCCTGCTCACGCGGAACAGCGTCGAGGCTGCCGGTGAGTCACTTTTTCGCTACAGCTCTTGCCCCCCTGTCTTCGGGCAGGGAGGTCTGACTGACTTCCGCTTTTCATTTTCATTTTCACTTGTCATTTCATTTCATTTTCATTATCATTTTTCAAATTTTTTTTTTTACTGTCTCCTTTATTTTCTGTGTTCTTGTTATTCTTGTATTACGTGTATAGTGTGTCGTAGTACGTCTCGCGATCTAGTCCCTGTTCTACCGAGAGCAGGGACCCGTCCTCGTCTTTATTTATACATAGCTCAGCTTGCTTACTGACCCAAAATGGCCACACCCAGTTTCACTGAGTCCCTCGCCGCCCTCATTAACCAATTCGGTTTAAATGGCAATGAGACGGTTCTCGCCGCCATCGCCACCATCGCCGCCCAGGCTTCCCTCCCTGCACCTCAGGCACACCATCCGCCGCCGGTAATCGCATCTTACCTCGAAACGAGGACCTCTTTTGCCCCGCTCGAATCTACCCCCCTAGAAATGGAGTACGCATGCTCCGAGTCCTCGGCGCCGTCCTCCCGGAAGAGGCGCGCCACTACCTCAGGCTCCGGTTCATCGGAGTCCTCTGACTCCGACGGAACCGGGGAGTCCAACTTCACCACAGTCACCTCCAAGCGCAACGGAAAGCGCGCCGCGATAAAACGCACCCCCCCCACTTCAGCGGCCCCTGCCGCTCCTTCAACCTCCGCAGCCCTCGACGCTGCCCCCGTCCCACTGATGTCACTAGACATCCCCACACCATCCAAACCAGCCTCTCGTTGTGCTCCAGTACTAGCGAAGAAGCAAGTCCCGCCCCCTGTCTTCCTAAGAGACAAGGCAAAATTCACCCAACTATCCAAAACCTGCTACGACGCAGGTATCAAGTATGATCATGCCATCAACCTCGGGGAGGCGATCAAAATCATCCCTGCCTCGATCGAGGACTTCCGTCAGATCACCCGGCTATTCACAGCCGAAAGGGTCTCATACCACACGTACGCTCTCCCTGAAGAGCGTAAAGTTAGGGCCGTCATCGGAGGCGTCCCATTCGAATTCTCGAACGAGGAAATCCTCGAGGACCTTAAGTCCCAAGGTTTCCCCGTAGAAGCAGTGCACAAAATGCACAATAGAACGGGCAAGAGATACAACCTTGCCCTAGTAATCCTGTCAAACGTGCCGGAGGCTAAAGCCATCTTCCGGCAGGTGCGCACAGTGTGCGGCCTGTCAAGGGTGAAGGTAGAGCCCCCACATAGGCCCGGCTTCCCGGCGCAGTGCCACCGCTGCCAACTTTATGGTCACGCGGCGGCCAACTGCTCCGCCCCACCCAGGTGCGTGAAGTGCCTGGAACCTCACAACACAAAAGAGTGTCCCCGGCCCAAAGACGCCGAATCCCCGCCCGCCTGTGTCCTGTGCAACCAGACAGGACACCCGGCGAACTACAAGGGTTGCCCACGCGCACCTCAACCTCGCCCCAGTAGGAAAGCTCCACCGCCGGTGAATGACCGATCTTTTCCGGCCCTCCAACAACGGCCCCGTCAGGGCCCTTCTCAGCCTATCCAGGGCTCCCCCTCGACCCTCTCAAGGTCCCCATAGGCCCCCTCAGGGTCCCCCTAGGCCCCCTCAGGGTCCCCCTAGGCCCCCCTCAGGGTCCCCCTAGGCCCCTTCAGGGCATAATTCGGCCCCCTCCGGGCTTCTCCAAGCCAATGCAGCCTCCAGTCTTCCCCTGGGGGCCCAAAAAGGCAGACCCACCGCGGACAACCTCGTACGCTCATGAAGCAGAGCCCACAATCGACGACTACAACACGCTATATTCCGCTATTAGGAATATCGACGTTAGGAAAATAACAGTAGTATCACGCAAACTGCGCGCGGCCAAGTCCCCCCAAGAACGTCTCCTCGTTCTTGCGGAGCACAATAACCTTTTGTTAGCGTTGTAAGTTAGGTTAACTTAATTAACTTAACTTCAATGACTGAGCGAATTAACCTACCTAGATCTCACGGTCGTATCAAACCTAAGGGTTTATCGCTTGTATCATTTAATATTCGCGGCTTGCGAAATAACCTCCCAGAGCTCAAGCTCTTTCTTCGGAATCGTGAAGTCGATTTCCTCCTCCTACAGGAAACTAATCTCAAAGCTAAGGACACTAGAGGCCTTTCTATTAAAAACTTCTCTCTTCTTCGTAACGACAGACCCGACCGCCGAGGCGGCGGAACGGCCATCTATTACAAGAAGACACTTCATTGCTCGCCCATTTCTACTCCGCAGCTTACCAACATGGAAGCCACGGTATGCAGGCTAGCTATGACTGGACATCAGTCCATCCTCATAGCCTCCTGTTACATCCCTTCAGGAACCTATCCCCTCAAAAAGGATTTTGAGGCCATTTTATCTTTAGGCAATTCAGTCATTATGTTTGGAGATTTTAACTCCAAGCATACTGAATGGACATGCCGCACTACGTCCCCTAGTGGCAAGATACTGCTCGATATCACGCAGTCTCTTGATATTACCGTCCATAGTCCTCTCGGTGTTACTCACTTTCCCGATAACACCGATCACGCCCCCGATGTGTTAGATTTTGCGTTACTCCAAGGAGTTTCTCTCAACCTCGGAGCAATCGAGACACTAGACGATCTAGGATCAGATCACCGACCGGTCTCCCTCATTCTTGGCCATCAGCCACCTCCCCCAACACACACGAAAACCTTCACTAACTGGAAGGGATTCAAGGAGTCCCTAGCTAAAGCTTTGGACTCACAGGACTCTACCATCTCCCTACCGTCGGACTTAGATAGTCCCGAAAAAATCGACACCGCGGTCGACTCACTCTCCACCCTTATTAAATCCTCCCTTAAGGAGAACGAAAGGGTCGTCCCGGTTGCTAACAATAGTGGGCTTCCCCTACATATTAGCAACCTATTAAAAGCCAAAAAAGCTGCTTTCCGGAGAGCAGCAAAATATCCCCCCCCCCGAATATAGGCGCGCGGCCAATCGTCTTCAACGAGAACTCCGCTTCCGCCTCTCTGTATTTCGAGACCTCGAAAAGAGTAAGCTCATGGAGAATATCTCTCCATCTCACACAGCGTACTATCAGATGGCTAGAGCCCTCCGCATAGACGCTATCACCCACACTCCCCCTCTCTCCCGTCCCGACGGCACGGTTGCCTTCGAGGACGAGGAAAAGGCTGAGTGCTTTGCAGATAGCATTGCCGCTCAATGCTCTCCCAGTTCTCAACCCGTCGACCCCTCACACGTCCAGGCAGTGGAGGATGAGGTCCGCCGCCGGAACTCACCCCCCACGGCCTCCGAACCTATCTCTGTGTCCAATGATGAGATCTCATCCCTCATCAAAGGACTTAAGCCTAAAAAGGCTCCGGGCGCGGATGGCATCTCCAACCAAGCCCTAAAACACTTTCCCGAGCAGGTGTTAACCTTTTTATCTATTATCTTCAACGCCTGCTTCAACCTTAGTTATTTTCCCACTACGTGGAAAGAGGCTACTGTGATTGGAATTCCCAAGCCAGGCAAGCCTCTCAACCTCCCCCTCCAGTCATCGCCCCATTAGCCTCCTCAAGACAATGGGCAAGCTCTTCGAAAGAGTCATCCAAAGTCGTATGAGGCGCTATCTGTTTCCCACAGACGGCGACCCTCTTATCATTCCCCATCAATTCGGCTTCCGAGCCAAACACTCATGTCCCCAACAAGTTCACCGCATTGTGGAATATATCCTCAGCGGTTTCTATCCTCGTCGTCATAAGACCATCGCGGTCTTTTTCGATATAGCCAAAGCTTTCGATAGAGTCTGGCACACAGGCCTTATCTACAAGCTCTATAAAATAGGTCTCCCCGATCGTCTAGTTCGTCTCGTGGCCTCCTATTTAAAACATCGTACCTTTCGTTTCAGGCACGAAGGCACGCTCTCTTCACAGCGAACTATCAAGGCTGGTGTCCCTCAGGGCTCAGTACTTGCTCCTCTGCTGTACATCCTATTCACCAACGACATTCCCATCCCGTCGAAAGGTGTTCAACTCTCCCTCTTTGCAGATGACACTGCCATCTACTGCAAAGGTGTCTCACTACCCCTTATACGGAACAAGATTCAAAAGTCAGTTGATGACCTAGGAGCTTGGTTCAAAAAATGGCGCATCGATGTGAACCCGGAGAAGAGCTCCGCCGTCCACTTCGATTATAAACGACGCCGTCTCAAAAACACTCCACCAATACGTATGCTAGGGACCCCTGTCCCCTGGCATACGTCCGCCAAATATTTAGGTGTCACTCTAGACACAGGGCTCACTTTCAAGCCCCACGTCAAAAGAGTAACCCGTCACGCACGATTTTATCTGAGTAGGCTCAACAGTATGTTGGGCCGACACAGTAAAATGTCCCTTCGAAACAAGCGTACACTCTACAAGGTATGTATACGACCAGTCATGTCCTACGCGGGCCCCGTCTTTGCCCACGCAAACCCTAACATTTTAAATGAACTCCAAATAGTTCAGAACCTCTTCTGTCGTCGAGCTGCGAACGCACCGTGGTACGTCCGCAATGCCGACCTTCATCGGGACTTAGAGCTCCCAACAATTCAACAATTTCTTAAAAAACTCTCTGAGAACTTCTTCAAAGCCTCAGAGTCGCACCCAAACCATTTAATTCGTGAGGCAGCTTCTTATGCAGCCCCACCCCCCTCTCGCTATCGTGTCCGCAGGCCGAGAAACTCTCTCTCGGACCCGCCTAATAAACTTTCAAACGACCTGAACTGTCTCCTGGCAGCTCAGGCCAACTCTAATTAAATAAAATTATTGTAATATCTAACATTAACTTGCCTTCGTAGGCACTCCCTCAGCGGCACTTAGCCGCCTGCGCCCTCTTTTCCCAAAAGAGGGTCGCTCATGATAAGGCACAATAGAGCTTAATCAGCCGGTTGCCTGTCCCCAAAGGCGGTTTTTTAGAGGGTATCACTTAGGGTCCCCGGTAGGACAGTGAGCCCCTCATAACCACGATAGACCGGCTATCGTGGTATGCGTAATGCATTTTCCGCCTCCCTACGTATAGGGTAGCCCTTTAATTGCTTCGGGCGCAAAAAAAAAAAAAACTCGCCGCTCACTTAGCGGTCAGCCGCCGTAGAGTCTATATTACCTGAGGATGCCTCGTGTAGAGGCGAAACACGTGTCGTATTATCGTCGATGGTGTGTCTTGCCTGGAATAGTGGTGCTTGGTCTAGTGGTGACGGAGTTAGTGTATGCAATTGAGGGAGGGCGGGAGGTGCGCTTCAATCCAGGTAAGACACATCATTTTATATGTTTAGCGGAAAGTTGCAAAGAAATTTATATTTTTATTTTTTACAATAAAATTTACCTACTTTCTATTTTCAGTATTGCTTGCCATAAGGGTTGTTATTTGTCTCTATGTTAATATTTATTGTTTGTAAATCTTTTACTTTAGTAGTAAATGCATATTTTAATAGTAAAGAATATTGATTTTTCTTATCTCCATTTAACGACAACTCTCATTAACGCCATAAAATGCGCAGTTCCTTACACTGTAGTGACAAACTATGTTTTACAATACTTAATTATATCATGAATTCGTACTTAGCAGAATCGTATAAAATATCGACAACCACAAACATCACATCACATCTCTAACTCAAAAAAGGCTGCTTCACGAAACTATCGTGTGAATGAGAGTATCAGTAAAACACTTATCCATTGCGGTATTAGACCAGCTGATTCACAGGTCGATTTGTACCATAGAGAATATAACCACTAGAGAGCGTATAGGCAGATTTCTTCTAAGCGTACGACTCACTACTGCGGGCCGGGGGACGAGGAGGAACGCGTGGCTGCAAATGGTCAAGTTGCGTTGTTATGGCTATCTTTAGGGTTGCTCTTCTTAATAAAGGAAAATATTCGTTATCGATAAAATGGATTTTATCATTATGAAAAATACTCAATTAAAATCATATAAATAATATTTAATCAAAATCAATCAGTTAAACGAAAACATGTATTTATTATATTATTATTGATTTTTAAAATGAATAATTTTTTATATTTATTTCGAATTAAAGTTTAGGGGTCCTGATTGTTCTTTGTAAAAAAATATAAACAAGCGTCAAATTTGTAAATTATGCATCTTGCTAATTCAATTAAATGATTTGTTGATTCTATTACATATTGATAAAATATCCGGGAATCAATAATACCTAATCAGAGATTTTAAAACCGTTCTCATAAAATAATTGGTATTATATTTCGAAGACAGTACTTTTGAACCACTCTCATTGATCGCCCTATTATTAAAAATTTTACAACGACGACAAATATCTATTACTGTAGTGGATCCGTACAATGACTTGTCTTTAGTGTCTTTTTAAAATTGTAAGCCGTTCTGATTTGGTACACCAATCTAACTAATTTAACTAGTTAACTATAAACTTTAACTAAGAAAAAAATACCGACAAACTGAGAGCCTCCTCTTTTTTTCTGAAGACGGTTAAAAGTAGATAAGTATTTTTTCACAGTGTGTGAATTGAATAATCTTAATAATTTTATTATTTTCGATATCGACTTTCAGCTATTAAAGGTAACAGTAAGTACTAATGTTTACGATAAACATACAAAGGGAAAGAAAGGGATAGAAGCATTAGAATTGTCTAATAATAGAACGAGACTTTTCCAAAAGACATCAACGCGCGACTCAACCATGTCGTTATTTACCCGGCCACCGTTTTAGATAGACCCCTGCGGTGGCTCATAATCTGAATTAATCAACAATAATTTTCATATTTTGTACTGTACTTAGCAATGAAAAGTTACTCCATTATTTTTGGACATCTGTCCTGGAATATTTCCCACACCACTTCACTGCGCATGAAGGCATTTTGATGCATTATAATTGCATAAAAATTATAAAAATTTGCATTAATTTAGCGTGCACACAGGTCTAACACTTGGACAATACTAAAATGGTTAATACTACCATAGCCGATGCATAGGCGACAAAATACTAATAGTTTTCGAGCGTCGGGGCACTGTATGCGCAGTCAAGTGGTTATATAGTCTTTGATTTGTACTAAGCAAGCAATGGTTTTTGTTCCTAATGAAAACATTTGATTTGGTTTTTCATCGTGTTTCTAGTACCACGAAGTAATGTTTTAATAAATTGAATAAGAAAAACATTATACATATTTTAGTACTTACGTGTGAAATGAGATGCCATCTTTCATGTAATTCACAATACAGCTGTTATTTTTGTAAACAATCACTGATCAACGCGGCATTTTGTCAAAAATCACGAGCAGTGAAGACGTCACAAGTTGACATTCGACTAATTACCGAAACTGGCATCAGGCCGCTTTGCGGCCAGATGCGTTCGCAAGTGCCACGCCTCCTTGCCATATCTCCTGTTTATATGATCTGAGGTTAAAATATTTCTCTCTCCTTTTTTCATGTACCAAAATGCTAAGGAGTAAACGGGCTAGCAATAAATTACACCTTTTTAGTCTCTGTAGAAATAAAGGTTGACGTTTTTGGCAGTAAGTAGTAAGTGGGTGATTTTTGCTTATCTTTAGACGCCTTTATTTTGAATTTTTTGTTCAAAGCATACATTTATTTTGTTGTAAGTTACGACATGGTTTCATGCAAATGTTAGAAAATATAAAACTTGTAGACTTTCTAATACCATTTCACTAAAAAACCAGTACCTTTTCAAGTGCCACAAGTTGGGTCTGTTTTAAGTGAATTTACAACTTATTACTGTAACAGTGTTTTGGCCTAGTAGCCGAAAACTTTAAGTTACTAGAACAATAAATGTAATGTTGTTATTTTAAAGCGTAACACAATAGAGCTCTAAAATATGAGACCCATTTTTATGACTCACAGAGCGGTAGAATTTTCTACCTAAGTATGAAAACATGTGTTGTGTAAAAATATTGTATGACACTTGCAAATTTTAGGCTTTTAATTTGTTTAATATATTATAAGCTGTAAATAAAAATAAAAATAAGGACCAAATATCTTTTTGGTTTTATTTCGTAAAGAAAAAATATAAACTATTAGACATTGCCATATTTAGATTGAAGACTGCTGCAGTTTTGTCTTGATGAAGAAAATTTAAAGAAAACAATAGAATAGATAATAGTGAGTAATATTTAATTCAGAATTATGAATAATTTCAATTAAAATAGAAGATATTTGAATCTAAAGAAAAAAATGCCAAAACCAAGCCTGCATGTGTTGAACGACCGGGAAACCATCAACAGTATCAGCCATATTGCGAAATTTTTGTATAACAGACGAAGGGTTAATAAAGAAAAGCAAGTACATCTTTTGCTAAACTTTAAAATGAAAAACCAATTTTAAAACATAGACGACTCAATGATCTCATTTAATTTTAAAATAAGTTAAGTTCTGATTAATGATATTTATTCCAGTTTATGATTCATGAAAAGGATAAATAAAGCTAAATGTATGTAAATAAATAAATAAAATACCGTTTATAACAGCCCCAATTTATATTACATGGTTAAAATTAAGTACTTCATAATAGGTACCAAATATCAGCCCGATGGCTGACATTATGCACTTCATACATTTCGTATATCTATTTACAGCCCCATTAATTTCCACTAAAATAAAATAAAAACCGTGTAAATTTAAAGAAAAATGACTGCATTACTATGTCTGTAGTCATATATCAAAAAGCATACAGATGAGCTAATGTAAAATAAGCTTATTTTTATAGAGACCATAACTAGTCAAACATTAGAAAATGAGCATTTTCCCTTGTGTACGCATTTGATTTTTAATTTAAAACTGTTAGATTTATAAGTACGTGATATTTGAAATATGCTTTCCTCCAGTTACGAAGAATTTATTAGCTGCAATATTTGTAGTGAAGACTACTAGAAACCTTATTTACGAAGTAAAAGGGCGGTAAAAGGCTGGAATTTGGGGCGTGGCTGGTATTAGGGGCATCCACCCTAACTAGTGTCTACAAAATGGCAATAACAATGACCAGTCAAAAACTTTTCACTTTATAGAGCTCTATCAAGCCGAAAATTGTTTGTAGAACCCAAGAAATAAAAATTGTAATAAAAATAAATGTAAATTATAATTTCTTATACTACACATTCACATAGTAGCGGTATGCTGTGAATAAATAAACCGCAGCAGCTGTTAGCGCCTCAATATCCATTTTAATAAATTCATCCGCACCTTGTTGGCCTGAACCGAAGTAAACTGAATGACCATGTGTGGACACCATCACAAACACTTGACTAATATCTTTGCCACAACATTCGCCACTATGTTGGCTAACATGTAGAGCTGTTGTTACAAAATGTACATTATATGGTAGATACTCTAATATTCAAACTCAACTTGTTTAGATACTGCATTTTATTGTATTACATTACATTTTTGAGCACTTATTATACAAAATTTTATTTGGCTTGTTAATCAAAACAAATTTGAATAATTGAAATTAAAATAATTATTTGTAATTAAAACTATCTCGAATGAGTTTTATTTTAATTTTATGTATAATAAAACCACAAATATCAGCCTTAAAATATTTCATCCATAAGCATAGAGAACATTATCAAGTTTGTTTAGGAGAATATTTATAACTCTTAAAAGATGTATTTGTCTAAACATCCTATCCTTGCTTTGCAATTTCCTGCAACATTTTTTTGTCACCACAGAATATACATATAGGTAAATGCTCATATATACCCAGAAAACAGCTTAGTTTTAATATGCATATATCAATATAAGTACATAAAATAGGCATAACTTTTAAATAATACATTTTTAGAAAGATTTTCATCGGCCTCCATCCTTTCCAGCCATAAACTTGAAAAGGCTATTAATATCATAGTTAAATACATATGTGAACATATTCAAAACGAGATTAAATGAAAAACCATTTTATATATAAATAAACTATTCACAAACGGAAGCAAATAATTACCTCCATAGAAAACAAGCTACAATCATATGGGAGCAATTAAAAAAATTAATATAAAGTTAGTTTTCTGTATGTTTTAAATATCAATACTTTTGTCTTGAACAGGCAAATGAAGTATTTAACATGATTCTTTAATTAATTTTTAAAATTTATAAAAATTGCTACAAAATATTTTTAACAAACTATGCCAATGACATGATTGGAAAATTATATCATGTAAAAAGCTGGAATGGAACAATAAATGTTTAAATTTACAAAGAAAATTTATTACCACCATTACTACACATTGTATGGTACATAGCATGGAATTTATTCATTTTTAATTTGTGTGCAATTTACTTGAGTACTTACCTATTTATAACTTATACAAATAATAAAATCCATTTAGGTAAAACACCTTGGAAATATATAATTTGATTAAAATTTTTATAAGCAAAATTACTGACCTAGCATTAAAATAAAACTATTATGTCATAGTTCCAAACACAGGATTGTGTCTGCAAATACTTGGCCCATACTCCATGTATGCCTGCTTAGTATGACAAACTTGGTAAAATTCGGGTGTAGAGCCCAACAGGCTGCCTCCAAACCACACAGCATAACGTTGCATGTTATGGGAAATAACTTGCACATCTATTGGCTTTGGTGTGATACGTCCTTCTGATAACATAGTTGACAATTTAAGCCTTGCATCAACAGTACGCTTTATATCTCTTTGTAATCTTCTACCAAAATCGCGGAACATTGTGGACCCACCAGACAGCACAATATTTCCATATAATCCTCTCCTGACATCAATGGGACAAGATTGAATAACTTCATCCACCATCTCGTTTAGTGGTACAGTAAAATCAGCATTTGAAAACTCTGGATGAAAAAAAATTTCAGGGCCTAAAAATCTTTCATACCCAACATCTACAATAAAAGGATTTTTAGTAATCGCATTAATCCCAGTGTATGTTTTCATCCACTTAGCTGGATCTGAGTCATACTTAGCAAACTCCTTAGCAATGTCAGGACATATATAACTATATCTCTCTTTTATAGCTTTTGCAGTCTCCAAGCTTTGTTCAGGTGGGATACCAACTTCCCTTTCCCGAAGTAGAGATTGGATAAATGATGTAATGTTTCCTCCTGCAATTGGAATGTGTTTGATACATGAGCCAATCACATAACCTTCTGCCACTGGAACAATGTGTGTCACTCCATCTCCACTATCTACAACTATGCCTGTAAATGTGCGTTTTGCAGACGTACGGGATTTCCATGAAGCAGCGAGTGCAAGAACAGCTTGAACAGCGATATACAATCCAGGGACATTAAATGATTCAAACATTATTTCAGCTAAATATTCCCGATTCTCAGGCGTATTTAAAGGCGGTTCCGTTAAAAGAAAGTGATGATCTTCTGGTTCAGCTCTAAGGTATTTAAAAATACACTGCTCAATATATCTCTCCATGAGATCCCAATCTTCAACTAATCCATGGCGTACTGGATATTTTACTGAATAACCAGTCGCTTCAAAAGCTTCATCTCCAATAAAGAAATCTAAATCTTCTACTGCTTTGGTCATACGTCGAGTGCTTTGATCGCCAACTTTAGCAGTTTCTTTTATCGCTATGGCTGACGGAATGATAAACTGGGGTTCCTTATTACCAGCAAACCCCAACTTTGTGTATCCGGTCCCCACGTCGATAACACAAGCCGGTAAATGATCACCCATGATTGCTTTTATTTTCACAAAGAAATTATCGTATGTTTAGCTGTACAAAAATAATAAAAGTAAAAATTATTGGAATTTGGGTGCGGCGACTTGACAACTTGAGTCAACCATAGATAAATAAATATGTAGCAAGCTAGTGTCAACCCATAAACGATATTATGTAGAAGACTAGGGATGTTCGATGATCATCGATGTTAGAAATTAAAACATCGATGTTTTAACATCGATGTTGCCACATGCTAAACATCGTAACATCGATGATACCATACGTCAAACATCGAAACATCGATGTCAATGAGCTAATAATTGATTAATAAGAACTTGTGAACAATGCGAACCCGCGAAATCAATATCAACTAAATATTTCATCTCCTATTAAAGGTTTAAAATTTTGAATAATTTAGGATTCTTAAAGGCATCAATCACCTGAAAAATATCATTATGGGTTAAGAATGGGCGAGTTAACCGTCAAATGCCTTTTGTATGCCGATGATCAAGTCATATTTGCGTCATCTGCGTCTGAGTTGCATATGATGGTTACATTAATGAACTGGGAATTAAAAGAAAGGGGAATGAAAGTGAACGCAAGTAAGACGAAAGTGATGGTTTTTGAAAGAGAAGAAAGCAAAACGGTATGTGAAATAAGAATAGAAGGAGAGTTAATTGAGCAAGTGGATGAGTTTGTGTATTTGGGATGTGTATTTAGCAGGGATGGTAGATATGATAGGGATACAGAACGACGAGTAAATGCAAGGAATAGAGTGAATGGGGCACTACACTCTATTATGAAGAACCAGAATGTGTCAAAAAAGGCACGTATGGTAATTCATAATGCTGTGTTAGTCCCTACTTTAATGTATGGTAGTGAAAGCTGGGTATGGCAGAAGAAGCACGAAAGTAGAATAAATGCTGTAGAAATGCGGTCTTTAAGGAGTATGCTAGGGTTGAATCTGAATGACAGGGTGAGAAATTGCGTGATAAGAGATAAATGTGGTATGCAAGATGATGTTGTGACCAGGATTAAGAAAGGAATGCTTCGGTGGTTTGATCATGTAGAAAGAATGAATGAGGAAAGAGTGACAAAGCAAATTTATATGGCAGATGTGAACGGCAGAGTCGTGAAGGGACGCCCTAGAAAAAAGTTTATCGACCAAATTGGCGATATTTTGAAAAGGGGCCACGTTAGAAGTACCCTTAACCAACGAGCATGTATGCGTAGATATATGGATGTAAAGGAGGCGAAAGAGGTATGTCAGGATCGTGCCAAATGGAAGTCCGTAGTCTCTGCCTACCCCTGTGGGTGACAGGCGTGAGTGTTTATGTATATAATCTACTAGAAACTAACAAACACGGCTATTTGTATGTATATAACATACAAATTGTTATTTAAATGTATCTTACTTGGTACGCCTAAGAGTGTTAGCCTATTAGTCTAATAGTATGACCGCTGAAAAGGAGAGGAAAGTATATTATGTTGAACTACCCCAAATCACATTATTTCCAGATAACACCTGTAGGCCATATTTTTCATACATGCTGACAGCTAGCTAGTCATTCACATTCATCTGATAATTTGCAAAGAAGAACAGTTGGCCATCAAAGTGTATGTGTTGTATGCGGACGATCTATACTAAGAATTATTCGACGGAGGATTTTGATTGAAGGCGCAAATGAAGAAGAACAAAGAATGGCTAATACAGTTTCTACTTGGATCCACCCACGAGAGGTATACATACTATAACTATTATTAATTTTCTTTATTTAATTTAAACTAAGAAATAAAATAATATTAATTATTTCCCACTATTACTATGCATGTTTGAATGCAAGCTTTTCTTTATTTATATTTTTTGTTTTAGCTTCGTTCTGAAGATGAAGCTTGTGTGACATGTTCGCTAAGAGCTAGAAGAACTAGGACTGCTCCACCAGTAGAACATATACAACCCCCTTCACCTGATCACGTGGATGGTGATCATTCTCTTTTAACGTGTACTCTATATGGTCAAATTGTGTCCACCACATCAGATGAAGAGTAGAATCTCGACAACACTGCCCGTTTGTTGGAATACCAGCAGGTATATATCAGATAATATATCTATAGTAACTAGCTTTAGTTATTTATTTATTTCATTTACATGTAGTTTTGTGTAACACATTACAGCACGTGCACTCAGCAATGGTATAACAACACGAAATAAAGCTAACTCTAATGTGTTAACTCTAATACTAATATTTATATATTTTTTTTCTCTCTCTTTTAGGTAATGTATTTATTATATAGTTTAACGTGGGTTTAAGGTGGGTTCTACTAACAACAAAGAGCTCTTTTCCTCTACAACTTATTCACACAACATATATACGATATAGCTATTTGGCAAAGGTTTTCTGTAAGGTGAAGGCAACCAATTATTGTATCTCAAGAACCATTCTCCAGCTTGGGTTGCTCAAATTCATAAGGAATCTAGCTATGTCATACCCATTATCTTGTTTGTGTTTCTTTCATGCTTAAAAATGTTGGGAACAATTTATGTCTATACGAACTTAGTGTTTAATTTGTATTTTATCAATGCTATTTTTACACCTATGGCCATCTCATGAAATAAATTACTTACAAATGTCATCCATGAATGAAGTTTGTGAAGTTTGCACATATTATTAGTATTATTTGGTACCTACGCCATGCTCGCCATGAGGGTATTATCCGGCCTGCCCCCTTCTTAGATGAAGCTTTATTAAAGAATTCATTATAGGTACAATAAAATAAATTCATTTAAAAAACAAAATATTTTTTATTTACCCACACTCAAACCCCATCAGAACTTCATCATTATCAAATTGTTGCAGTCCGCTGCTGAATATAGGTATCTCCTAATTTACAACGCTGAGTAGATACGGATCCTCATCTCAATCTACCTACTTAATGGTAGAACCACGTTGTAGCTATAATATAGTTGTAGCACGAATGAGTCTCCTCAACCTGGGAAGAACCACGCTCTCACAGAATACCGGTGTAAAATAGCAGCTTAATACTGCTGTGTTTCGTATGGTGAGTGTAGAGATCCGGAAAACCTTTTTTACTGGAAACGAGACAGTCGATCCTAGTCCTCAGACGTGACAACGCATCTGAATTTTGATTCTAAATCGAGGATAAATGTAGATGTCTATGGGCCACAGCATCCACTAACCATCAGGTGGACTATCTGTTCGATTGTCACCTTTATTCAATAAAAAAAATGGTTAATAAAGCACTACAGAGTAGCGAAAAGTAATATAGAATATTTACTTTATAACAAAAATAATGTTTATTTGCCTATATGTAACGATCTACATAGGTATACTAGGAAAGGTTTTGGCCGTCGACAGATTGTCGCTCCTGTTTTGTTGCTTAAATAAGGTTTGAAGTAGATTTTGTTTCGTAAAATTGATGCGATTTTGTGAATTGTCTGCGCGTGTGAACTATTAGAGAAAACGACGAAACAAGTGGTTTGATGTTGATATAATCTCCCAAAAACTGTGACGCAAAAAGTGACGCATCAGCATATTATGATGGAAAAAATATATGAAAACGAAGATTATGAAAGAAATGATAGGCTCAGAAGGGCTAGAACCTAAAGCCACTAGTGCATATTATATATTAGTCTATGGTCTATGTAGATAATCCTAAAAATTAAAACTGGTTATAACTTTTATATCCCAAGTTCTAAATATCTAAGAATTTAAAAGGGGTTAGTCTATCCTACTAACTACCAATTAAAACCAAAAATACCCCAAAACACGAAGTTTTACTAGCGGTACGACACTCCCATACAAGTCTGCCATTTCAGAATCAATATGTAGAAAACCGAATAATAATTAATGTAAACCAAGAACATAACAACAACAGCTCACTAGTTGTGTAGTAAAAGTGAATAAATAAATTGGGTTTTAAGTTATCTGTATCTAATTTACTCTGTTATTAATCCAGATAAAACTGTAAATGATTGCCAACTTTGCCAACTGATTTTTCTTAAGAATCGAATATTATGTAGGTACAGACTTTTCAATTGGAACATGGAGTTTTGAGGGAAGGAGAACCAACTGAAATGGGAGAATAGTTGAAAAAGAGCCCATTTGTAAGCAGTAAATAACAGTTCAAAAGCTCTCTACAACAGCGCTGGAGTAGCTAGAAGGTATGACATGAACTTAACAGTTGTTGACAGAGAGAAATGTGCTGAGTTGAGGAATTTAATATTAGTGGTGACTAAAGTAATAATTTAGTAAATAAAACGTAGAAAAAGTCGCCGTAAATTTTCAGATTTTGAAAAAAAAAGTATTTGAAAACAATAAAACAGATGATTAGGAGATCTTAGCTTTTTTTTAACATTATTATCCTCCATCTGTGGTCTTGTCTTAGTTATCCTTCCAGATACTTTAGCATTTTTTCTATTTTGATTAATATTTTTACCTCTATACGTGCAACTCAGCTGTCCTCCATCTTTTTTTGTTTATTCTTAAGCTGTTTTTTAGTGTTTTTCTTTGCCTTCTCTTTAGCAATCAAATAAGTCTTTATAGTTCATAAAAGATAGCTTGATCTCTGCGACAGCTGTCAGTAAAATCATGCCTATGAAGTCCTGAATTTCTTAGTATACCAGTTCCTGTCAATGTCATACTTTATGGGCATGCCGACCTAATTAGGTCGGCATGCCCATAAAGTATGACATTGACAGGTACTGTCTGTACTACTAAGAAATTCAGGACTTCATAGGCGTGATTTTTACTGACAGCTGTCGCAGAGATCAAGCTATCTTTTATGAACCATAGTAATTTTCTGACCTATATAATTAAGCGCCTTTCGTCTAGTTATCTTTGATTTTTCCAAAATTTGGTGTTGTAATTTGCTTATGGAACGGTGATTTAGAGGCTAAAGGATCATGAACGTTCTTTAACTTTAGTAGCGGTAAATTATCTTTTGAATCCTCAGATTGAATTTGCTCAGAGATTGGTACAAGTTCTGTGAATTTTGGGTTTAAATTTTCTTTCGTTTGAATCGGAAGACGAAGTGTAAATAACAATAAGTTTTGAGGGATATTGAAAATTCTTTAAAAAAGTAGTAATTTCTTCTTCTTCAGAACTATCAGATGTAATAGAATTCAACCTTGGACGAGGCTGTATATTACTAGTTCCCGACGTAGTTGGAACAGGTGAAGAATATCTAAAATTTATGTCTAGAAAAGTTTGCATATGAAGTTGTTCTTGCAAGTCGTCCATATAGGATTCTAAAGAACTATAATCAACTAGCTTTGTAATATGATTTGAAGATTGCGGATTTTGTACATTTCTTTGTTCTATGACGCCTGTCCATTCATTGGCAGCATTTTGAGTTAGAATCGATGGTGATAAATTTTTAAGATTTTCTTCACAATCAGTGACATCTGTATCAGACATATTATCATGTCTTGGGGATAAAAGAGAACTTCGAAGAATAGAAGTCCATGATGTTGACATAATATCAGAAGTGGAATCATTCATAGTTGAAACATTTTGTTCTATATCATGTGGATCGGGCAATTGCGTTGGCGCTGAAGGCGCATACGTTTCCTCAGGAATTGCATTTGGATCATACGGAAAAAGACCGGTCACAAGAAACCCATTAATTATATTTTCTTTGGTTGTACACTTGGACCAAACCTTCGTAAAAATTTTGCTAAAACGCGTTTTTGTAAGTTTTCTAGTTTTGTCAGTTTTCGTCCCAGAAATGTTCGTAAGATTTATTAACTGATTTGTCAAGGGGTTGCAATTCATGTGTAGTATTGGATGGTAAACAATAAAGCACAATGTCATGAGCATCAGCAGTATCTACAATTCGAGCATCCAAGTGTAAAGAAGCCCCGTCAAAAATTAACAAACATTTTCCTTGAGATTTAAATTGACCCAGGTGGTTAATAAATTGAACAAATAGTTCGGTCGTCATGCTTCCCTTCGTGGCCATCTTTACTAAAGTTCCGGGAGGCATATAATCGCAAAATTCTGGTCGTAATATTTTGCCCTTAAAAATAACCATTGGTGGCACAGTATTTCCTGTTGCATTCACGCACATAGCAATTGTTATATTTTCTGCGTGTTCTTGGGCAACGACGTGCACCCATTTGGTCCCTTCTGCAGCAAATACTTTGTGTTGGTGGTGGATTGTTAATCTGTACCCCTTTTCATCCATATTATAAAGACGCTCCGGATGACTACAAATATTCAAATCTTCATAAATGGCTTTGATGGCATTAAAATGTTGTTGCACAATATACTTATTGAGTTTCTGTGCTCTTGCCGGATTAATTAGTTGAGCCCTGCAAAGCGAAATTTCTGGATTTCATTTGGCAAAAATTTTCAGCCATTTTTTTCCAGCGCTATATTTTTATCATTAAAAGAATTTGTATACTATTTGCCTTAAAAAATTCATAAGCTTGTTTACGAACTACTTTGGAAGTCAAAGGCAGACCGACCTGAGCAAGTCTAATCACCCTTTTACACAAATCTTTTTCTTGTGTTTTATTAAGAACTGGAGTGCGACCAATTATCTTTTTTGTAGATCCAGATTTAATATGATTTCGTAATGACGCCTTGGTATGTTAACGTTGCAGCTGTTTTCGTTGTGACATCTTTCCTTTTTGTACCGCTTCAAGGGCCGCTTTTAGTTGACTTTCTGTCCACTTCCTACGCTTTTTTTATTTTATGACTCCATTTGTACCTATGTAAAAAAATTAAAACTTTAGAATTGCATATTATTTATGTAATCTACTTTAATGATATTTTTTTTTGTAAACATTTGATCATTGCATTTAATTTAAAAAGTAAGCGTTAGAAAATTATCAGCCTCCGTCACTTTAGGTCGTAGGCCTCGTAGAAAATATTTAATGTCAAAATTCTTACCAAACAAGTTAATTTATAACCAATAATTTAGTATATAAATAATGTATATAATACTTAATTTGAATCAAAACTAATAATATACTTTTAATAGTCCTAAGTATGCCCGGGCCATGTTTGGTACACATTTAGTGGGGTTTCATAGGAAACATTACCCCAGTTCAATACAATTGCAATAAAATACTAAAAAGTTATAAAGCAATAAAACTTACCTTTTATTTGATGGCAAACAAGTTAATTGTGAAGTTTCTCTCGTTAACACAAAGTTAAAATTCTTATTTTTGATAACCTTTGTAAAAAGCTACTCTTCGGATGTTAGAAAACGTATAGCGATTTGACACTACTGAGCAAACTTTTTGTCACACTCAAATGGCGGGGCGCTGACAGTCGGACGTAGTTGCAATTTTGTCTTTGGCTGCCCGTCGCATGTTGCCCGCAAAATTTTAAATAGTTTTGACAACCAAAACTGTTATATTTTAAAAGTGGGCGATAATAGGAGCTGGTCCTTCTTCGGTCACACTACCTTAGAGAGAGAATCTTACGTAAGAAGAGGGAGGAGTTGGGGTCGAGAAATCTTTGTACATGTGGCGGCGCTGTCGTCGCGTCGCAAGTGAAACACACCGAAGCCAAAATCACGCTGTCAATGTTCCCAATCATAAACAGTATATATAGAACATCTCCGAACTATCTCATGGAGTGCTGGCCGCTCCCCGGGCAGAACACCTTGCCCGGAGGGAGATCTCCCCTTTTCCTTCCACGCCGCTACAGTGGTGACCCCGACGTGATCTGAACAAGCAACAGAAAATATCCTTCAGTACTTCAAGCTTCATCATTGTATTCGCTCCCGAGCAGATATTGTCTGCAGTCTTCATATCCTGCAAGCCATCTAGCTTCACAAGGTTCATCGCAGCACTGGAATAATAATGCTTCCTGTTTCTTCAAGCTACTCTCTGCGCTATACAGTGTTCGGCGCGGCTCTGAGCCTTACTGCTCGCCTCTGCTTCATGGCACTCTCGCAGATTACTTGCCTTCTTCTCGACTCACCGCAGACTACAAGGCAATCTCCTGGCACTTGCACATTCGTCGGCAACGAGGCTGCACTATCGACCTCCGGTCTGAGCAGGGGGGTGATGTGGCGGCGCTGTCGTCGCGTCGTAAGTGAAACACACCGAAGCCTAAATCACGCTATGAATATTCAGAATCATGAACAGTATATATAGAACATCTCCGAACTATCACATGGAGTGTTGGCCGCTCCCCGGGCAGAACACCTTGCCCGGAGGGAGATCTCCCCTTTTCCTTCCACACCGCTACATACCCTTATATGGGAGTGGGCGGAGTCAAAAATCACTAAAATCATCTATACCCACGTAATTAATGAATGTCCCCTTAAGTTTTTTTTTTATTTATTTATCATATGAACAAGCATTACACATATTTGTAGTGATAGCATTTAAAAAAAACCACTAAGGTTTATACTTAAGCTATCGAGAGATTACAATTTTATAAAATAATATAGCGTTATGTTGTATTGCAGATACTATAAAAAGGAAAAACAAACAAAAAACATGAAATAAAGATGCAAACAATCAAAAAAAAAATGACAAAATACGTTATAATAATTTAAGAAAGTGACCCTTTAGTTTACACCTAATGTTATTTTTAGTGATATTGTCCACTATTTCTGATGGTAAGTTGTTGATAAGCCGAGGTATTAAGTAGCTACATGTTCTCTTACCGTACGCATTGCTAGCACGCGGCTCGTTGAGACGGTTTTTAGAAATTGCTCGAGTGTTTACAGAATGCTCAATCGGGATTTTTAGCGATTCATTAAAAAATTGTTCTTTTAATAAAATATTTTGTACTTGTATATGTAGTGGTAAAATTTTACAATGTTTAAAGAGACCATTAACGTCATCCCTGAATTTATTTTTTATTTTATTTGGAACTATAGTATTGAGTATTCTTACTTGTAAACTCTGGATCTGGTCAAGATATGTTTTGTAAGTTCGGCCGTAGCTACTTAGCCCGTATTGAATGTGCGACTCCGCAAGTGCATTATATAACATTAACTTTATTTTAAAAGGAATGCGATTATTGAGAATAGTGATATTTGCTAAAAACTGTCTTAGTTTAGTACATACACGGTCAATATGCTGGCTCCAATTTAATTTACTGTCAATAACTAGTCCGAGATACGTTTGTGTGTCAACTATCTCAATTGCTGGGCAGCAGCATTCAGCAGCGCGGTTATTATGTAAGCAGATGTGGTTGTGTGCAACCATTTTTTTTATTGAAGCGGGTTTTTGGTATGGAGATTTAATTACTAACAACTTACTTTTACTATCATTAAGGACAAGCCCAGCATCATGGCACCACCTTGATAGGATATCTAGGTCAGACTGCAAAAGGTCACATGCCTTTTGTGGATTTTTATCACCGATTACAAGACAAGTGTCATCTGCAAACTGGTAGCATGTGCAATTGACGATGTAGTTGCCCATGTCATTGACGTAGGACAAAAAGTGCAAGGGTCCTAGTACCGAACGTTGTGCTGTTCCCTCTGTTATCAACATCGGCTCGCTGTAGTTATTTTCAATTTTCATAAACGATTTTCGGTTCTTCAAGAAATTATGGCACCAAATAAGTAAGGGGCCACGTATACCACATTTGTCTAATCTGTCCACTAGCTGTTCATGTAACAAAGTGTCAAAAGCACGTGAGAAGTCGATAAATAGGGCAAGCACCTGTCTTTTTTCATTTAGATGACTATTCACTTCATCAGTAAATTTTGATAAGAGTCCTGTTGTACTTTTTCCTGATTGAAAACCAAACTGATACGGGCTTATTACTGTGTTATTCTATATTCTCTTCTATTAAATTTTCAACAATTTTATCGATTGATGAAAGTAATGTAATTGGGCGATAGTTCGAGTAGTCATCACGTTTTCCTTTCTTATGTACGGGTCTGACACAGCCTTCTTTCAATTTATCAGGATACATACCACTTTTAATGCTACTGTTACTTAGGTCAGAGATAGTTGGGGAAATATGTTCGCCTATCATTTTAATGTCAGCAATCGCAATATTTTCAGCACCTGGTGCCTTTCTTGAGTTAAGATTTTTAATAATTTTATGTATACTACAGGGGGTCGCTTTCCGAAAAAATATACTGGAGTCTAAGATTTTATTTGTATTGTTTTGGTTGATTAATTTTATTTTACAATTAGGAACTATACTTTTTACCGCCATGTCAAAGCTATTTGCGAAGTTATCTGCAATAGTTTTGGAGGTAAGTCCCTGTGCATCGAACGCTTTTAGTACAGCCGCATCAATAGACAAGTTCATTCTCCCTAACATTTGGTTAACAATATAATTTTTTTAATATTCTTAAAATTACTATTTATTTGCTTAGTATAATATATGTTCTTTTTGGCTTCGAGAACTTTATGGACTTTATTGCGTATTTTATTATATTCTAGTCTAAGCTTAGAGTTATCTGGATTATTTCTCCAATTATGGTATAATTTGTCCCTTTTATTACAAAGACGAGTAATATCAATCCAGGGTAAATTAAACCGCTTGGGGATCTTTCTAAGTAGATTGTAGGTTTTAATATTATTTGCGGAATTTTTTGCCGTTTGAAAAGAGCTATATATAAAATCTATATCAAGTCTACCGCATATGCCACTTCTGCTAGCTATTTTTTTATATACGTTGATTTTCGATTGACTTTTTGATTATTAATGGTTGTAAATATTAGGTCCTTATATGAAATTGGCATTTTGTACGGGAGTCCAGTACAAAACGCCAATTTCATATGCAATGCAATAGTTGCCTTTATATTAGTGAGGCCCCTAGCTACCCGTATTATGAATCCTAAATTTCTGTAGGATTCCTTACAGATTTTCGTAATATGCTCTCGAAATTCTATTTTAGAGGAGAAATTAACCCCTAGATCTTTGACATCTGACACTTTCGCTATTGGTACCCCGTTAATTTGATATTGGTACGTAACTGGAGATAGTACACGGCTGAAAGTCATGCACTTCGAGATGTTAAATTGTAAATTATTATGTTTGCTCCAGGTTACCACCCTATCTATATCTTGTTGCTTTTTAACATATGGCAATCTTCTCTGTTCCTAACAGCAAGATACAGTTTCAGGTCATCTGCAAATAGAGTGCAATGAGCATCTTTGACAACGTCGGAAAGTATTTATTATCAATATGAATTGCAATGGACCGAGATTGCTGCCCTGACTTACTCTGGACCTAGTAAAATAGTTTTAGACCTACACTCCGCATATTCTGCATATGCTGTCTGGCCCGCATATAACTAGCAAAAAATTTTAGTAAATGGGGAGTAAATCCTACACCTGCCAGTTTTGTGAGCAGTATGTCATTATCAATTAGGTCGAAAGCTTTTTTGTAATCAAAGAAAGCTACATCGACCTGTCCTCCAGCATCCACTTCAGGTACAATATAATTCACATAACTAATTAGGTTGCTGGTGGCGCTCCTGTCGGGTCTCAAACGGTGTTGCTCACCTGAAAGATGTACATTAACCTGCAAGAGGATGCTCTTGTGTACTGCAACCTCCAGTACTTTAGCTGGTGTCGAAAGCACAGCAAACGGCCTTTATTGGTCCGCATCCGTTTGATGATGACTTTATTTTGGGTACTGGGACGACCTTAGTTGGAACCATCTTTCTAAAGGTTTTAAAAGGTTTAAAATAAATCGGTAGCAATACTTTATAAGGCAAATAAGAATCGTTTTTATTATGACCAGTTTCAAATGACATATTTACATAATATACATCACAGGAATGTGTCTGCAACAATGAACATATTCATAAAATTCTAGAAATACTAAATAGATTTTTTTTAACAAAAAATTTATAATTTTGCCCTTTTTTATAATAACTACATATAAACATATAAAATATCCCTACTTATATTGAACAATTCAATTTAACATAATCGAGGTGTTGATTTAAAATATTATATTCATTGTCACACATTATTCCTGAAAGTGTAAATTAGGGGTATTTTACATGTCCTAAAACTACTAAAAGGTACATTATCAGTGCTATTATTATAAAAAAGTAACTGATCAAAAGCCTACATTAAACTACATATAAATATAATAATTAATTTACAAAAATAAACAATTTTATACTGAAAATATTTATTCTCAATTTTGTATAATTAATTCAATCACTAAATCTATGGTTTATTAAACATCTAAATAAAAACATAAATAAACTGGTTTTTGTTAGAATTAAAAATATATTGATAAACAAATGGAATAGGTACGTAAGAGATAAAAATTTTAAAAAATATTTTTTTTTTCGTAAATCAAAACGTTTTATGTTAAAAAATGTAGGTATTCAATATAAGAACAAACAGAATACGTATGCTAATACCATAGAATACTATAATACACAATACAATGGCTGTCAACCTTATTTTGTACGAGGATCGGCGTCGTCGGGAGCACACAAGAAATTACGTCGTATTATCACTACTACAAACCCGATTCGCTATGTTGTCAGACTGAGTAAATTTACAAATTTTAAATGATAAATGTTCAAGATCATCATTAAAAAGTAAAAAGTTTAAATTTTAATTCATATTTATTGGTAAATAGTGTGCAATTTCGCATTTGAAATAGTAAAATTTGCATGCAGCGACGCTTGACACGAAAATTGGAAACGATTGTAACGTCAAAAGAGATGTGTTGACATTTATATGTGTGAATTGGCATGTTAGTGGCTATACGGGCTCCACCCACTCGCCCGTTCTATTATGTATGTATTTATAGTATTCTATGGCTAATACTAACTTTATATGTGATTTTTAAGGCAAAAGCAATCCATACAAATGCAGAAAGTTTTATTATGCTGTTGCAACTTTTTTAATTATATTTAAAGGCATTTATATTTAAACACCAAATTCAAAAAATACTAATATTATCTTACTTTCAGACTTATATTTAATCAGATACATATAACCACAACTTTGCTTATTATAAAAAAAACAGCTTTCAGATAGTCAGTCAATCCACAATGGCATTTTTAGATCTCTCACCACATAGCATAATCAGAATCATCCATGTCAAAAATGGTGAAGAAACCTAGTATGGTCAAATAAACTATGACATTGCCTGCTAGAGTCAGGTAGCATGCACCCCACATTATCTGAAACAATATTGATCTTATTTTGACTATTTATGTCAGTATTTCATACATAAGAATATAAATGGTCCATTGCAGGACATGGGTCTCTCTCCCTTTGTAAAGAGTTTGTTTTAATATTCAATAGAAATTTCTCTAATATCGAGAAGACAAAAATTAAATATGGACCAACACCCACAACCGGAACAATTATAGACCTACCTAGTAATAAATACATGTTCCGAACTAGGATCACACATTCGAACTCAAAAATTTACGTAGTGTTGTTAAAAAAGGTAAGCATTATAGCGCAATAAAATTCTAGACATGGAAACCCATTTTAAGACAACATGGTGTGTAATCTGTTTAATTATTTTTCAAAGGCCTTAATATATTTTTGTAATAGACTGTTACATGGATTACTATTATAATATTGTTTTTTTCTATCAAATCTTTTTTAACCAAATTTAAAAAGGCGATTATCGATTCGACTGTATGTGTTTTTGTAATGTATGTTATGCTATATCTTCGTCAATTATGAACCAATTTTCATAATTAAAAGTAAAAAATAAGTTACACTTCATACTTTGGACTTAATGGATAGACATGCTAAGGGGCTTATTGGTAACCTTGATTTGGTTGAAACCTAGAAATCTTGTCTGCCTCGAGCACAGGTAGAGTAGCCTGCCTCAGTATTCTATAGGATGCATTTCGGAGTGTGTATGCAAGAATCACCTGCTTTAATTCCTTCTTGCCTTTCCACCATCAGATAATTAGGCAGTCGGTGGGTCTTCACCCCATTGTTGTCGATATTCCACGCATCCGAACCAAACGGATTGCTTCGTTGTTCGTAATACATACAGCAAAAGAGTGGAATCATTTGTCAGCGTCTGTCTTTTCATTTGACGTGGTAGATCTATGCTGCAGTTATATTAGTAGTATAGTTGTAGCACGAATGGGTCGGCTCAACCGGGGAAGCACCATGCTCTCGCAGAATACCAACGTCAAATAGTAGCTTAATGCTGCTGTGTTTCGTATGGTGAGTATAGAGAACCGGAAACCCTTTTTAGTGGAAACGAGGCATTCCACCTAAGTCCTCACGGGTGTCAACGCATCTGCATTTTGATTCGCAATCGAGGCTATCCTCGAGGCGATCTGCGTCTATATGCAGATGTCTATGGGCCACAGCGACCACTTACCATCAGGTGGACTGTGTGCTATTTTTTCACCGTATCCTATAAAAAATTTTTTGAATACAATCTGGGTGTCTTAAAGGCAAGAGTGAATAGGGTTTTGTTACGTTAAGACAGTGCTATTTGCTATCTAGGGGTTTACACTTGCCATCTGGTGGTATTGTAGTCAAGCACTGGCATCTAAGAAGTAAAAAAAATGGGAGATCCAATATAAATTTTACGTGGTAGAGCCACGCTGCAGCTATATTATGGTTGTAGCGGGAATGGGTCGGCCCAACTGAGGTTACCACATACTGCATGGTAGGACCACGCTCTCACAGAATACCAGCATAAAAAGCAGCTTGAAGCTGCTATGTTTAGTATGGTAAGTGTAGAGAACCGGAGACCCTTTTTACTGGAAACGAGACATTCCTTCTAGTCCTCAGGAGTGACAACACATCTGCATTTTAAATCTTAATCGAGAACAAATTTAGGTCTCAGGCCTTAGCATCCACTTACCATCAGGTGGATTGTGTACATGTTTGTCACCCAAATTCAATAAAAAAATTGGAAAATAAATTCCACCCAATTTAGTTTATTCCAGTTATAATGGAACTATTTAAACGACTTTGAGAATGTGTGTGATATTTCTTAGTCCATTCAAAAATGGTAAAAACTGAACTTTTATATGCATAAATATTTAATAATTATATCACTAAAGTAATTTCACTTTCTGAAGTCGGATCCTTATTTCTTCTATATACTATGGCCTAGCAGCCCAAACAGGCTGGCAAGCAACCAAAATTCAAAATGGGAACACTGGAAAATATCTCCCCTATAATGGTATTCATTTAGTAAGTTTTCTTAAGTCAAATTATATCTTCTACATAACATTTTACATGTGAATATTATGAACAATGAGTAAAAGGATATACATACCCCTCCAGCTCGAGCTAGCACTATAGGTAGTGCAAATGAACTAACAAGAATGCCCATAGTTATAAAGATTGCGGTCTCCATACCAGTAGAGTTTGTGCCTCCTGTGCTATCTGTGTGACGTCGCGCTATCATCGTTGGAATTGGACACAAAATATAGAAAAGTACTACAAAAAATGGCCACCATACTCTGAAATTAATGAAATACAATTACTTTCAATATGAGGAACTTAAAATTTTACGATGTATCTACATGTAAGATATGTAAAGCATAAAAAAACTGTGAGTTGTAGAACTGCATGTCAGAAGTGAAAACTTCTTAGCTGCACAAACATTCATATGTATATATAACATCTGTGTAACCAGTGTGTTACCAGCGATAACACATTATGGTTAGTGATTTCTCATTTCCTGGTAATCTCACAAACTAAAGTGATGACCTGTTAAGTTATGAATGAAATTCATGGTTACAGAGGGCTAAAGTACCCTATTTTACGGCATTCAGCAATGACTATTCAGTAACCTAACTATTCAGCAATGCGCTTATGAAATCAAATACAATACCTAACGACCCTTAAATTGTTGAATGAAATTCAGGTTTGAAATCCTAATTTGATCAAAAATAGAAAGTGCCTTTATAACCATCCTCTCCTTTGAAGTACACAAATGAAAGGAAACTTACTTGTAAATATAATAAAAATTTAAATAAAAATAAAAAATTTAATTTATTTTTGAAGAGATTATGTAAGTATTTTTCGCATTATTTATCAATATTTTAGACAAATCTTGGATGTCATATCTATCAAATTGGATAAGCAATAGAATGACATGTTGTACTAAATATAAATATTATCATGATCCTTTTAAATTCTTGATGATAAGCATGATTTATAAAATAAGTATATTATATTTCAGTAATTATCCACTTTTTTAAATTTATCATCAGAATAATATTTTTCTATTGACATCTACTTCTTAATATATATAAATTACGTATCACGTTGTTTGTCCGCGATGGACTCCTAAACTACTAAACCGATTTTAATCAAATATGCACACCGTGTGCAGTTTGGTCCAACTTGAGAGATAGGATAGCTTTTTTGCCCATAAGAGACCCCCATTTTTTTTTGCGAATTTAAGGATTTTTAATAGGACATGACAAAGGGTCGTCGAAAAGGGCAGAACAACGTCTGCCTGGCAAGCTAGTATAATATATAATAGGTCCTTACATATGAAATTAGCGTTTTGTACGAGAGGAATATAAAGTCAATTTTTTTTGTAAAATATATTTAATCAAAGTATGCACTCTTGTTGAAATAATACTAATTTTTACGGAATTTATCGCGTATATTTAACTTTTTTACCCGACGTTTCGAGAGCTTTACAGCACCCATGGTCACGGGAAGGACTGAGATGTTCAACGTCCAGCTGTCATAGTTAACCGCGGTTACCATAGATTAAGATTTAACTTTTGTTCCGATCTACACAGTATGAACTTATGGTATCATGGAGTCTTGCAGTTGTATGCTTGGGTTGGGATTTAATTTTATTTATTATAGGATCCCAAGCAGATGGTAGCACCCAGCCATCTTCTCTATTGAAATTAGGATGTTTTTTGATTTCAATAGCCTCGCGAATCATCCTTGGAAGGAATCGGTGTTCTTTAGCGAGGATTTGTGGTCTATCAAATCTGATGTAGTGACAGGGGCGATCCTGTACATGTTCACAGACTCCAGACTTGAACGTGAACATGTACAGGATCGCCCCCGTCACTACATCAGATTTGATAGACCACAAATCCTCGCTAAAGAACACCGATTCCTTCCAAGGATGATTCGCGAGGCTATTGAAATCAAAAAACATCCTAATTTCAATAGAGAAGATGGCTGGGTGCTACCATCTGCTTGGGATCCTATAATAAATAAAATTAAATCCCAACCCAAGCATACAACTGCAAGACTCCATGATACCATAAGTTCATACTGTGTAGATCGGAACAAAAGTTAAATCTTAATCTATGGTAACCGCGGTTAACTATGACAGCTGGACGTTGAACATCTCAGTCCTTCCCGTGACCATGGGTGCTGTAAAGCTCTCGAAACGTCGGGTAAAAAAAGTTAAATATACGCGATAAATTCCGTAAAAATTAGTATTATTTCAATGTGTAGTGTTCGCGTAAATATAAGAAATCATTATGCACTGTTGTTATCTATGTACTTTTGCCATCTCATAGGTAGTTCATTGATCCCTTTACTAAAAAAACCATGGGGGCGAGAATCAATCAACTCTTTGAAGGCGGTTTGGACTGCCGCATTGGAGTTGTATTTTTTTCCTTATAAGAAGTTGTCCAAATTCCGGAAAAAATTATAATCTATTGGAGCAAGGGCCGGGGAGTACGGTTAACGTCGCAGACATTCCAATTGTAGCTCATCTAACTTAGTGGTTGTTTGTTGTGCAGTGTGTGGTCTTGCATTGTCGTGAATCAGCAGTGGCCTAGAGCGATTGAACAATTTTGGTTGTTTAGCAGCTAGTTCTTCCTTCATGGTTTGCAGTTTGGCCAGATTTTAGAAAACTGTAGTAAACGACACCGGTGCTAGTCCACCAAACACTCACAAGTAACTTTTTCGGAGTCAATTTTCAAATAGTGCAGGATTTGGTTGGATCTACAGGGTTCAGCCATTGCGGCGAGCGCTTCCGATTATCGTACAGTATCCACTTTTCATCACAAATAATGATTAAATTTAAAATCCCTTCATTTTTGTGTTGGTGGAGCAAAGTAACACAGCAGTCGACGCATGTTTGCAAGTTCGATTCACTCAATTCATGAGGTACCCTTCGTTCAAGTTTTTTATTTTTCCGATTTTCTTCAAGTGGATTAATACAGTTTTATCACTTACCCTGCAGCTATCTCGTTAAGTGCTTTGTGATGAATCCGCTTCCACAATAGCCTTTCATACTTCATTTTCCACTTTGATCTCCGGCCGTCTACGGGGTTGATTCTGAAGGTCGAAATTTCCAGAACGAAAACGTTGAAACCAAAAACGTACCGAGATTTCTTTTGGGACACCAGCGCCATACACATAATTAATCCTTGAAGCTGTTTCTGCAGCACTGGTGCCACGGTAGAACTCGTACTCGTAAATATACCGATATTTCATGTTTTCCATTGTGCGGTAATAAGCGACGCCAAAGAAAAAAATAATGAAGAAAAAACAAATGAATGTTTTCAAAACTCAAATGTACCAGCTAAACGAATTTATAAATTTGAACTTTAAAATCTTAACCAAAGAGGAGATATTTCAGATCAAAGTGGACAGTATATTTATTGGACCCAATATTGTAATTTAACATTACCTCAATATCTTTAGTCATTACAGAATTTCAAATAATTATGTTAAATACTTTCACAAATTGCTGATGATAAATGGACTCCTAATCTTTAAGTTAATAGTTAAGTATAGTGTTTAACCAATTTTATTGTGGTACACAAAAACCGCTGTTCAGAGACAATCCTTGAGCTTACAACCAAACTCCATAATGTCAAATATTGAGTCTAAACAATACTATGCTACACAAATTTTGACATAGTGAAGTATGAGTTTAAGCTCAAGAATGTCTGATTACAGCTTAAAAGCCTCATATTGACACATCTCATCACTCATTCCTCAAAGCTTGAAAAAAAGTGTGTAGAACCAGTCCCTTTTTGCCAGTGATGACATTTAAGGGGAAGAAAATTTCTGTTGCGAAAGTTGTAGCCTACTTACTAAAGTGTTGAGTGACCCCGCACTAGATGGCGCAACAACCTAGTAAGACATATGGGAAGTCATACAGGAAGTCAATAGATACAGGTGGCTCAGAACCATGTTCTGTGGCATACCTTGAGGTAGTCATTATATTTTCGGCAGTAGGCTTGTGAAGGACTGTAATATTGATGATGATAACGACACAAGCAACAAAATACCACTTACTTTTTGACAACCTTCTAAGGTCGTCAAAACGTATACGTACCTAAAAGAACTAGGTAAGAGGTAACTTTTTACGAAAACACCATTTAATATTTTAATACAAAGAGTATGTTTCAAAATAGAGCCCAGTATACTGGCCATCAAAAATGATGTCATAAATCAACACCATACTGATAATTCGTTATATTGAAGATAGCGTCAATTAATGATGTCATTTGCATTCGCCAGTATACCGGGAACATTTCGGAACATACCTTTAATGTTTTGCTTATGCTTGAGCAATATTATAATCTATTATGTACCTTGATAACTGTAAGTAAGAACTAACAAGAAGTTTCTTTTTTAATAAACTAAGAGTCCTATACCTTTAAACGAGCAATTCTTGTATGTATATATATATAGTGTGTCCGGTCACGGACTAGTGATATTTTAGGTACTTATAATACAGCTATTTTAATATAAAATACACTACACACTGAGGTCTAATCCCCTCCCCCTCTATTTGGCAGCCATTTTGTTTTTCTCTTGAGATATTCTCTACGCGTTTATGAAAAAAGTCATATCTCTCAAAGTTTTAGTCCTACTGAGATAAAAATTAACTCATTCGGAGGCCAATAATATTGTTTATCGTTTACATTATCAAAATTTTTGTTGACATACTTGTAACTTTGAAGAAAAAAAATTTAACTTCAAATAAATATCAAAAAATATGCTAATCGGCAAATTATTGTAAATTACTGCAAAAACAACCCCATTCACCTTTTTTATTTTTATACTAGATCGACAGATTTTGAGTTAAGCTACAATACAACATAAAGTTTACAGCTGTATCTTTATTACTTTAAGAATTATTGTTGTTTGAACATAGCATATGCGCAAACACTAAAGGCCTTTGTTAAATGACAACTGGCACTGCCTGCCTAGAAGTAATAGTAATCTGAGATTACTTATGATCTTCGATGAATTAGAGATGATGAATGAGAGATCAGAGAATCAGAATCATCATTTATAAGTAGTATAATTTAAAAGCAGGCAGCACAGAACACTATTAATCCTAGGCAGGCAGTGACAGTTGTCACTTAACAAAGGCCTTTTGTGTTTGGGCATACGCCATGTTCAAACAACAATAATTCTTAAAGTAATAAACATACATAATAATTTCTTAAATTTACGCGAACACTACACATTGAATAAAACTATTATTTACGGATTTTATCGCGTTTAATTACTTTAATTTATTTTTATTATTATCCCTACGTCACAGTGAACGAGTGAAGCCGGCCACAGTCGAGCGCGCGCCTGCTCTACTACCATATGTTAGAGGAGTCACGGACAAGATTGGCTACATCTTGAAGCGAGCGTCCATTAAGACATACTTCAAGCCGCTGAAGAAGATTAGTCAATTTTTACCATCCATCAAATGTAATATTCCTCTACAAGATGCAGGTGTGTACAAGCTAGATTGTGAATGTGGTCTCTCTTACATAGGTCAAACAAAGAGATCTATAAAAACCCGCGTGAAGGAACATATAGCTGATGTGAAGCACCGACGCTCCGGGAAGTCTGCAGTCTGTGAACATGTTCAAGATCGTCCCCACCATTACATTAGATTTGATAAACCACAAATTCTCGCAAAAGAACACCGATTCCTACCAAGGATGATACGCGAGGCTATTGAAATTAAAAAACATCCAAATTTCAATAGAGAAGATGGTTGGGTGCTACCATCTGCTTGGGATCCTATAATTAACAAAATTAAACCCAAACCCAAGCATACCACTGCAAGACTTCATGATACTATAAGCTCGTTTTGCGTAAATCGGACCAAAATTTAATATTAAAAAACTGAAGGTAGCCGGACTAACTATGACATTGGGACGTCAAACATCTCAGTCCCCCCCGTGACCATGGGCGCTGTAAAGCACCCGAAACGTCGGGATAATAATAAAAATAAATTAAAGTAATTAAACGCGATAAAATCCGTAAATAATAGTTTTATTTAATAAACATACAGCTGTAAACTTTATGTTGCATTGTAGCTTAACTCAAAATCTGTCGATCTAGTATAAAAATAAGAAGGGTAAATGGGGTTGTTTTTGCAGTAATTTACAATAATTTGCCGATTAGCATATTTTTTTGATATTTATTTGAAGTTAATTTTTTTTTTCTTCAAGGTTACAAGTATGTCAACAAAAATTTTGATAATGTAAACGATAAACAATATTATTGGCCTCCGAATGAGTTAATTTTTATCTCAGTAGGACTAAAACTTTGAGAGATATGACTTTTTTCGTTAACGCGTAGAGAATATCTCAAGAGAAAAACAAAATGGCTGCCAAATAGAGGGTGAGGGGATTAGACCTCAGTGTGTAGTGTATTTTTATATTAAAATAGCTGTATTATAAGTACCTAAAATATCGCTAGTCCGTGACCGGACACACTGTATATATATATATATATATATATATATATATATATATATATATATACACGTCACAATATTGATCCTACGTCCCTTCATTTCGCATTATTGTAGCGTCCACCACTTGTAGGCAATTTTTATATATTATGACTGCGAATATTGGTCCATTAAACAATTTCAAAGATAGTGTTTAACTCATTTCTTTGAAAATTTACCATATGTCGATATACAAATATTCGTATATTGCCAGACGGAGGGAAACCAATCAGGACTCCCTTCCATATTACAAATTATCCAGAATACCCGTAATATACATAGTTTTTAACTCATTCTCCTGCTTAACGCAATTCCTTTGTATGGTGCGACGTTGTCACTCTTATTAGTTATTCCGCTTTGTAATATTTTATTTATAGTAGGTGATATTTTGTTTATGTAGGTATTCGATAGATTCCTATAGTCTGTTTTTTTCGCAGGAGACAAAAATAACAGATCTTTATTAGTTTCTTTTAGCACGAATAATACAGTTTTTATGATTCTGGTTCAGATTAGATTTAATTTTAGTCACTTAAGGTTCGTAGGTATATTGTTCAAAATAATGAAATAAATCCACAGAATGTGCAGTTGCGACACAGATTACCCCCTAAGGAGGTAATCTGTGAGTTACGAAAAATACGCAATATCATTTTTGTCTCCGGCGAAAAAAAACAGATAGATATCATGATTAATTTACCAACTAGTTATTCGTTTACTAAATACGAAAAAATATCTAGGATTGCCCAGCCGTGATACGTTATAGATTGACTATATTATTATTTATTTTACTATTGTAAATAAGTACTAATTGTAGATATTGACAGGTTTAATAGAAGTTCATTTTCTTATATTGTCACTAATAACCTAATATGACCTTGGGAAGAAACTCATTTTAATATAAGGTTTTACTGCATTAACTTCCAATGGGTTGTTAATTTCTACAATAGACCGTGGCGTATTGTTGCTGACATGAATAACTCCGAAAATATAATTTATTTACTTGATCGTATTGAGTTTTGGTGCTCTCACTTCGAGTTTACTTTTTATGATCACTATCTTAAGGATGAGTGCGAACTATTTACCTAACCTGTACAAAATTACTCTACTTAACTAGATTCATTTTTGTGACAGGCTATTTTTGTTAAATTATGATATTATGTTTGGTTTTGCAGTTAGTTGAAATACAATTTGTTTGTGTTTGTTGTTATAAATATTGGACGCTATATTACTAAAAACATGCATATCGTGCTCTAATTGGCGTCCGTATTGTGACCTACGCACATTGAGAACTTCTTGTGTATAAGATACACATTAATGATCATTACTTTAATGACATTTTTCGCTATTGTTTTATTTTTATTTTAGGGTGCATGGGCTCCCCATGCGGTATGAAATAGTCACTTTGGTGTTTCATAAAATCCTCCATTCTAGAAACGATAAAACGTTTAGAAAACCTTTCTTATTTCTTTTTGATAAATATTGCCGTTTGTAGCGGTTTTTGGGGCACGGTGTGTGCCAAAATTTCAACTTTAAATTACTACCTGTGTACACATAATAATATGGACGTCCGAAAATCCTAAAACATTCATACTGAATGATATTTGACGTCCATATTTTTGAATTTAGTTATATTTCTATATGTGGACGTCAGATTATCGGTAAAGTTTAATACCGCATGATATTTGACGTCCATATAACCATGAATATATTTATATTTTAATTACTTGTGTATAAGACACACATATATATATACACATTGCCGTGTAGTGGCGGTTGAGAATATCCACTACCCCATATCTTCCCGTGGGTGTCGTAAAAGGCGACAGAGGGAGACAGGCAGGAGATGGGCAGCAGCATCTTCCTGATAACAACTGTGACGTAATAAAAAACTGCGGTTGCCAACCCGCTCGCCAAGCGTGGCAACTATGGCAAATACCCCCCAATGAATAAATACACAAACAGACGGCCCCCAGTCCCCGGCGGCCCCGCTATTCCTGGCTACGGTGGCGACCATGGTAACGGCGGGGCAGGGGGTGCTAAGAATCTCCGGTGGAGGTTCAGTTGCCACCTACGACGACTCGACCTGGCAACATATAACGCACGCACCCTGAGGACTGACGAGAAGATACTAGAGCTGGAAGAAGAGGTAGACAAGTTGCGCTGGCATATTATTGGATTATCCGAGGTCCGAAGAGAGGGGGAGGACACGGCAATCCTCGAGTCCGGCAACTTGTTCTATCACCGGGAGGGCGACCATCTGTCCCAAGGAGGTGTCGGATTTATCGTCCACAAGTCTCTCGTCAACAACGTTGTAAAGATTGGGAGTGTGTCGACGAGGGTCGCGTACCTGATACTCACAATCACCAAACGGTATTCGCTGAAGGTCATTCAGGTTTACGCACCAACCTCGGCACATCCCGATGAGGAGGTGGAGGAAATGTATGAGGATATTTCCAGAGCCATGCATTCCTCCAAAACCCACTACACGGTGTTGATGGGAGACTTCAACGCAAAACTAGGCACAAGAGAAAGCGGTGAGCTGAAGGTAGGGAAATTTGGAGTAGGGCAACGGAACCGAAGGGGCCAGCAGCTGGCCGACTTTATGGAGAAAGAGGGACTCTTTATGATGAACTCTTTCTTCCAGAAGCGGCCCCATAGGAAGTGGACCTGGTCGAGCCCCGACGGTTCGACAAAAAATGAGATTGACTTCATTATGACGACCAGACGCCAACTGTTCAGTGATGTCTCAGTGATCGCAAGGGTGAAAACTGGCAGCGATCACCGAATGGTTAGAGGCACACTGAACCTAAACGTTAAGTTGGAGAGGTCTCGTCTAATGAAGTCAACGCTCCGTCCCCCTCGTGCTCTAATCCAGAATCCCGAAACCTTTCAGCTCGAGTTACGTAACCGCTTCCAGTGCCTAGAAGATTGCAATGCAGTGGACGATATGAACGACAAGCTCGTGGAAACTGTCCATGCGGTCGGAGCTAAGTTCTGCAAGACCCGCCGCAGAAGAACACAAAAACTCTCCGATCACACTCTTAATCTCATGGCTGTTAGACGGGAGATGAGGCTGCAATCGTCAACAGATTTGACAGCATACAGGCAACTGAACAGACAGATCTCCAAATGCATGCGACGAGACTTACGCAACTTTAATACTTCTCGTATTAAAGAAGCGATCGAGCGGAACCAGGGCTCCAAAGTCTTTGCCAGAGATCTGTCTGCCAGAAAGAGCCAACTGTCAAAGCTGAAGACTGAGTGTGGCAACATCGTTTCCGGGACACCTGAGATTTTGAGTGAGATTGAGAGGTTCTATGGGCAGCTGTACACATCATCGTTGGAGCCACACGCAAGTGTGAGTAACGATCCAAGAGCAAGTCTTATCCGACACTATTCCGATGATATCCCGGAGGTCAGACTGAGCGAAATTAGAATGGCTCTCCACCACCTTAAAAACGGCAAGGCCCCGGGTGAGGATGGAATTACAGCGGAGCTTCTGAAAGCGGGTGGAAAACCGGTACTTGAAGTCCTTCGGAAGCTCTTCAATTCCGTCCTCCATGGTGGCACTACTCCGGAGGCGTGGAGCAGAAGCGCGGTGGTTTTGTTCTTTAAGAAAGGCGACAACGCTCTCTTGAAGAACTACAGACCGATTTCCCTTCTGAGCCGCGTCTACATGCTATTTTCGAGAGTCATTACGAATCGTCTCGCACGCAGACTCGACGACTTCCAGCCTCCCGAACAAGCCGGTTTCCGAAAAGGCTTCAGTACCATAGACCACATACATACCCTGCGGCAGATTGTACAGAAGACCGAAGAGTACAATCTGCCACTTTGCCTGGCATATGTGGACTATGAGAAAGCCTTTGATTCCGTCGAAATTTGGGCGGTGCTACAGTCCCTTCAGCGGTGCCAAGTTGACTGTCGGTACATCGAAGTGCTGAAGTGTTTGTACAGTAGGGCTACGATGGCTATCCGAGTACAGAACCAGAGTTCGAAACCTATCCAACTGCAGAGAGGTGTAAGACAGGGTGATGTTATATCCCCGAAACTCTTCACCGCTGCGTTGGAAGACGTTTTCAAGCTACTGGACTGGAAAGGATACGGTATTAACATCAATGGCGAGTACATCACTCACCTTCGATTTGCCGACGATATAGTCATTATGGCAAAATCGCTGGAGGACTTAAGCATTATGCTCAATGACCTCAATAGTGCCTCCCAACGGATAGGTCTTAAGATGAACATAGACAAAACAAAGATCATGTTTAATGTCCATGTCACACCTATGCCGGTAGTTGTTGGGAGCACTATGCTCGAAGTTGTTGACGAATACGTTTACCTGGGACAAATAGTCCGACTAGGTAAGTCCAACTTCGACCGAGAGGTCAATCGACGGATTCAACTCGGCTGGGCAGCGTTCGGGAAATTACGACATATCTTTTCGTCAGGTATACCTCAATCTCTAAAAACTAGATTGTACAACCAGTGCGTGTTGCCAGTGATGACTTACGGATCTGAGACGTGGTCCTTCACTGCTGGCCGTATGAGGACGCTTAAGGTCGCTCAGCGAGCTATGGAGAGGGCTATGCTCGGAGTTTCTCTGCGTGATAAACTTAGAAATGAGGATATCCGCAGTAGAACCAGAGTGACCGACATAGCCCAATTACGATTAGTAAGCTGAGTAAGCAACGGATTAGTAAGCTGAAGTGGCAATGGGCCGGCTATATAGCTCGAAGAACCGATAACCGATGGGGAAGAAAGGTTCTCGAGTGGCAGCCTCGTACCGGTAGGCGTAGTGTAGGGCGACCCCCCACTAGATGGAGTGACGACCTGGTAAGACATGCAGGAAGTCGATGGATGCAGGTGGCTCAGGACCGTGCTTTGTGGCATTACTTGGGGGAGGCCTATGTTCAGCAGTGGACTTGTGAAGGGCTGTAATGATGATGACGATGATGATGATGAAGACACACATTAATGACCATTGCTTTAATGACATTTTTCGCTATTGTTTTATTCGTATTTTAGTGTAGGGAGGCCATGCGGTGTAAAATAGTCACTTTGTTGTTTTATAATATGTTTCGTTCTAGAAATGATAAAACGCTTAGAAGCTTAGAAAACGTGTGTGAAAAATTAAATTGTATTTCAACTAACTGCAAAACCAAACATAATATCATAATTTAACAAAAATAGCCTTTCACAAAAATTAATCTAGTTAAGTAGAGAGTAATTTAGTACAGATTAAGTACAATAGTCGCACTCATCCTTACGATGCAGTGAGAGCACCAAAACTCAACACGATCAAGTAAATAAATTATATTTTAGGAGTTATGTCAGCAACAATATGCCATGGTCTATTGTACAAATTAACAACCTACTGGCAGTTAATGCAGTAAAACCTTATATTAAAATGAGTTTCTTCGCCAGACCATATTAGGTTATTAGTCAAAGGTTATTAGTCACAATATAATAAAACAAACTTCTATGAAACCTGTCAATATCTACAATTGAGTCCATCTTCCTGTACTCAATCAGAAGGTAACTTATACTCAAACAGAATTATGGGTTGCTTACGAAATACCTAACAAGAGTTCTTTTAGGCAGATTAGTACCAAATTTAAAATGTTAAAATATAGTGCAGCATGAAATAAACCGATAAGCCGACGTCCGCATCTACATTTATAAAAATATAACTAAATTCAAAAATACGGATGTCAAATATCATTCAGTATGAAAGTTTTAGGATATTAGGACGTCCGTATTATGTGTAGGTAAATGTAAGGTTAAGAAAACAAGTTTAATAGTAAAATTACTTGTACCAAGCGCAGTATAAATCATATAATAATGTCCTGCAGACCGAATTACTGTCACGGCGGCCTGCCTCAACGGAGATTAGCCATCGGCGCAGGACAGGATTATAGTGCTCAAGTGTATGCGCAACCACAGGTGCACTCTCTATTCCCTCATTCTCATAATCCGATGGGACGGTAAACCGACACGACCGAAGAGAGATCAGGCGTAGTACCAACGGCTTTACGTGCTTTCCGAGGCAAGGGGTTGATACACCATCAACTTCCTGACTCCGGGCAGCTATTGAGAATTTCTTGACAGAAAAACTCAATAATTGAATTTTTGACCCGACACGGGATTCAAACCCAAGACCTCACGATCAGCAGTCGCACTACTACAACCACTAGACCAACGAGGCAGTCATAACCATATATCACCAAATACAAGTAACACATTTACAACGGTGTCGGAACGGCAACGTCGCATCTCCTAATTTTGTGCGGAAGTCAAATACGGCCATAAATGAAAGTATTCACAAATCGACAGCAGCGCTATTATTTTTGCAACGAAAATCAGCGGAACTTCGTAAATATTCAGTACAGCAAGATTGGAAGAAAAATGACGTCCAATTTTTTTTAAGATTTTGACATTTCTGTGATCAGCATGACAATTTGCGAACATTGCGCTAAGTCTCCTATTTGACGTCCGTATATTGGACGTCGTAAGCAGGTTGACGCCACATTATATGCAAAATTGGCCATAGTGGACGTACAATAAATTACGGGATGTATATATATATATATATATATAATCGGAATCTCGGAAACGGCTCCAACGATTATGGAAATGTCCTTTTGTTCGTGTTTTCAGGCAATAAAAAACTGCTATAATATAAGAAGGTAAATTTTGACAGACTACTAATGATCATAATAGCTCAGGTGGGATGTCGATCAGGCGTGATATCCGAGTTCCGTGGTTCGTGTCCCTTTAAAATTCCCTTCTTTTGTGAGAAAATCTATTATTTCGAGCCCTTTTTTTAGTAATTTTTAAAAATAAGAAAAATTTTAATTAAACTAATTGCACCCATGATTTTCATTCAAATCACCAGTTCAGTTTTTTCTATTATGTCAATAAAATCAAAAAATATTATTCATGTAATTTGTATCTAAATGTAACTTAAAAAAAAACCGAGCAAAGCTCGGTCATCCGGGTACTGTTACATTATACTTACTTAAACTGAGGCAGTGCACATGCCAATATCACAAATGTCATGCCAACGGAGCCAGCAAATGCAAGAGAAACCAGACTAAAAATGAAAGAACACAAGTTAAAAAGATGACAATAGAAAACACTTCGTAAAACCATTTCTTAAAATATAATAGTAACTCAGAGTAATTTTTGCATTATTTTTCATTTCTACACTACTTGTTATATAGAAAATCATTAGAGTAAGATGAATGTCAATTATAAATAAAGCAATACATTTGCGTAACTTTTAAAATGTATTTTGATTTTTAAATAAATATTTTTTACTATTTAAATATTAATATGGTGAGTAGTGGAGGTGAGCAAATTTAAAATCATTAAGTGACAAGTTGTTACAATTCTTTAATTGATGATGGCTTAATATACCAATTGCAACGTAATAATAAATTAATATTTTATTAAAAATTCTACCTCATAGCACCTTAGCCCAATTGGTCTATGATCAGAATTAATAAAGTAAGGAATGAAATGCAGTGTGTAGATGTTTAGGTAATTATAAGTTACCATACCATAATTTTATCAAATGAGTACAATAAACAAATGATGACATTGTAATCATAAATTAATTGAATATGTGTAGGTACTTACCCTAAAAACGTCGATGAATTGGCATGAAAAAGAAAAATAGAAATCAATGAGCTTCATGGCTATTACTTATAATAATAGTGTTTGTAAATATATTTTTTTATCACAGGGTACGTATTATGACTCATACTCAATGAGAATAATTTGAGGTAAAATAGTCTTTTGCAATTGAGAAAAATGAGGTAAAACTTATAATAAAAAAAGAATCTCACCTTTAATTCCTGCCATATTGTTAAATAAAAAATTACTGATATTCTTAACTTACATCAAACAAAATTACCATTGAAATTGATTTTATTTGTAATGACAAATGACAATTTGGAATTAGGGATGCACAGACTAATATGATGTAGGGATGCAATTGCAAACGATACATCGATGCATAGATTATACACCATTATCGATGCACAGTCTGTTGTAATATGCGTAATCATAATTGTGCTAGCACTTCTTATTAGTTTGTGATCATAATAGTCGGTGGTTAATGGTTATAGAGATCATCATCGTGGCAGCCCTATACACGTCCACAGCTGAAGATAAACCTCCCCTAAGAAAACACGGTTATAATAGAGCACACATCATTGATGCTTGAAACCACTTGAAACCTTGAAAACAAGGAAGTACTTCATGTTAGTTGCCTAAAACATCGATGTTTAAATTTAAAAAAAAAATGTTCGTCAGCAACGTTTAGAAATTTAAGTCATTGATACATTAGCGTTATTTCCAGTAATGTGAGTTTTAAAACATGGTATCAAAGACTATAATCTATATATTTTACATTTTTAATGATTAGGTAATATCCTAAATATTGATTTTGTAAAAAAAGATCGCCAAAAATCTTAGAGTATACATAATTAAGCTATAAACCGCGATTATTACTCATTGCTCACTTTGCCAGGCGTAATCACTGACACATAGATGAAGAGGTTGATTCACACAGGATTGATTCACCACAATTGAAGCCTATGCGTTATTGTACTTAAATTATTCGTTTAAATTAGGTAAGTATTAATTAAATTATAAGTATGTTGATGATTATAAGATAGGTTTTATTTAACATATCAATAAAATACAGGTACGAATTTACAAAACCATGTTTATTAATCAAAATCTTTATTAATCTTATTAAATTACTACCTCTTAAAAAAGGTAAACTTATTACATAATTGTCGTTTTGTTTACTTGAACGCAGTTTCACGTACAAGATATTTCATTTTAATTAAAATTTATTTTTGAATAACATCCATTAGTTTTGAAAAAATCGTGAACTTACACACGTAATTACGTAGGTACCTACATTAATAATTGCGCTAGTTAGTTTTCCAATCGCTATTTAATAAGCAATGTTAAAATTAAACATTTGACGTAAGATTAGATACACTTACATGTGTATCTAATCTTACGTCAAATTTTAAGCTCTAGTATTGCACCTTTAACCAGTTTGCGCAGTCCACCCTTGCTTTCAAAGATGTACGAAGCTAAAGAGACAAACAAAATTCCTAATGTTGGGCTCCTAGTTGGGTCTTTGTATTGCTACTACCCAGTTATTTGTCAATTCACGGCTTTTCGGAAATCTGAAATTAGAAAATTATTTTACTTTTATATTCACCTATAAAATTCATTCAAAAGTTTTATTTTAGACATTTATCCTTCAGGGCTAGAAATACAAGGGATTAACTAGTATTTATTGTATTATAATTATTATGAAAGAAATCATGTTATTAAAAATATTCGAGTAGGTACAACGTGGCACAACATTAGTTCTAAATCGGGGAAAACCAAAGGGCGAGGCCTCCCTTTACAACCTTCGACACCCTAAGTAATTGTGTTAAAATTATTGTTTTCTTATCAAAATATTACATACCGATGAAAATAAATACTATGTTCGTCTTAGTTTGCTTCAGTGAATCGTTTTTACAGCTTTTCATTGTATTTTCACCATGGTAACTTCAAATTCAAATAGCTTACGTGTCAACGTGACTAAAGTTGCCCTTGCCATTTTGAAACTGTACACACCCGTGCTTACTGTTCAAGCTCGTTAATGCGCACTCTATAGTTTACTTATAAATTCTCTATTAGACCAATTATCAATTAGCATTCGGAAACGTTTTTCTAGTACATTACCATAGATAAATAGTTACGTAGCAAGCTATACATTCCAGTGCTAACATACGTTTCCTATACATTAATCGTTCGCGAACTACACAAAACTAATGACTTTACGTATTATGTATACTCTTTGACCACATCTAAGAGTAATGTTAATGTAAAATTTACTTTGTGTCTCCAAGCAACCAAGGCTACCAAGGACAGTTACTCACAGAGTACATTGTATATACAAGAAACAGTTAAGGTAGAGACAGACAGATAGACTGGTCCCACGTGCGCAACGTATGCCATGTACTATGATATCTAGACTCTTGATTTTGTATGAAAAACTATACATTAAACACACTTACTGTATTCAACGCAATCCCACCACTCCACGCGCACGTCGTATAACCAGTATGTTCCTGGGGAATATTCCATTTATACACCCTAAAAAATCTATCCTGGGGTGGATACTCGGAACAGCGTGTCTGTCTATCCACCCCGGACCCAGATATATTTTTATAGAGTTTATGCTCAGACCAAAGAGAATATAATCACTACGTTTAAGTAGCGGGATTTCCTTAGTAAAAATAAATGCACAAACTAATAAGAAGTACAAGCGCAAATTAATGTACGTATATTTCGCAACTCGAACTACTTTTATTATAGAAAAATAAAAACAATAGCTTTCAAGGTTATTTTATATTAATCGATTCTAATAATAGCATACCATATAATCTCAAGTGAGTTCTCAATTATCACTGTTATAAATTGCGTTCAGGTTCAAATAAGTTTATAAAGGAATTGAATATTTACAACTAAAAACTATTAAATCAGGATATACTAAACTTTACAGTATCCTATTTCAATTTTTTATTTTTTTCGAGTTTTATTTTGGGAATTGATGACCAATCATCCTGCTTTCACAAGGGGTACTTTATAAAAAGAGGTGAAATATTTGTTATAATATAAAAACATTAATTATTAGTATCACATTATTATTGGTGTGTCTTTAGAAAACATATAAAATATAGGTGGTGGATCTACTAACTTTTCAAAGTAGGACTGGTAGGAAACTACCAACTTTTGATTCTGATATAATATCTACCTCAGAGACAAACTTTAAAGTTTAAAATCACTACCAAAGCCAAAATTTTAATTACAAACACAAACTAAACTAAGTTATGAAGTAGGTACCTGCTAGTACATTTATACTTTAAATATTTATTAATCTGTGGCACAGTTTTAATAGTAACAAAAACACAAGCTCAGAAGGGCTAGATTCCACAGCCGTATAGCCAGTTTAAATTAAAAGTGTAACAAAAAACAACAACAACACGCACATTAAACACAGAGTACCTTTGTACAAACTGAAACGCATTAAACAATCTTGAATCTTCTGTCTAGATGATATATGGTTCCTATATATAAAAAAGTACTCTGTGGGATATGGTTAGGTATTAGGTTAGGTTAGCTCAGTAATCTAGTAATCTACGTCTACGGGTTAGCTTTAGCTTCTTCAGAGTTAACTTAGGTGTTTTGACACAACGTATATTGTCTTATCAAAACGTATATTGTCTTTAATATTAGCGTAAATAACAATTAAATAATATGGACGATGATGCAGAAACTTATAAGCTTTGGAGAATTCGTAAAACAGTTATGCAGGTATTGAGTAGTTTAGGTGAAGAATTTAAACACTTATAACCAAGACTTTAATCTTAATCTCTTTTTGAAACTTCAGCTTTGTCATGATCGTGGTTATTTAGTAACACAAGATGAATTGGATCAGACATTGGAGCAGTTCAAGGAACAGTTTGGTGATAAACCAAGGTACATACTTTTGGGTACATAATGCAAGACTTACCCAAATACAATTTTGATGTATTAGATAAAGTGTTTTGAAATCTATCTATCTTAATTTTTTTATCTATATCTTGCATTTTTGTTGGTTATTTTAACTTAAACTTTGAATTTGTGTGATTTTTGTGTCAAAGCAGATGAATTTTGAAATTTTTTTATAACTGTCAAATTATTATTTTTCTTAAAACGAAAAAGTTTGATATTGATATTTTAAACTTTTTTTTTTAATTTATTGACATGCTTTTTAAAAACGTGCCTTCAATATACACATATACACAATATATATATTTTTTTTCAGTGAAAAGCGACCTGCAAGAAGTGACTTAATTGTTCTTGTTGCACACAATGATGATCCAACAGATCAAATGTTTGTTTTCTTCCCTGATGAGGCCAAAATAGGAATTAAAACTATAAAGACATATTGTACTAGAATGCAAGAGGAAAATATTCACAGAGCAATTGTAGTAGTTCAAGCAGGTAGGTGTATCACAGTGTAGTGGTGGCTTAGGAAGCTTATCAAAGTCTCTTTGAATTTCCTCGTATGGCCAGCAGTAAAAATAATGCCTCATATTGATATGTTATCACTGGCAACATGTACTGAATGTAAACTTTTGTTGAGAAGATGTGTTGCAATGTCCCAAATGTTGCCCAGCCAAGTTGGATTCGTTAATTGAACTCTCAGTCTAAGGTTGACTAAAGTTTGTTCCCTGAAAATAAAATGCACTTTTTGCTTAAACTTATGTTTGCCTTATTAGTCATTTTATTTGAGGTTGAAATTGGGTGGCAAAGCAGGGACTGGGTAAGGTTTGAAATTAAGTCCCTGAATTAGTGGTGAGGGGTGGTGGGGAGGTAAGGCAGAGGAGTTGTAGAGTCACCCCCTGCTTCCCCTTCCTGCTGGACATGTTTAGTTTTCCTTTTATAAATATTTAAAAACCTCTATTAGAGACATTTATCTATTCAATCTAATGTCAAGCAGCATTAGTAGCTAGATAAGTTTTATTATTTGGTATATTTGTAATTATAAAATTGATCTTATTTTAGAAACATAATGATAAATAAATAGGGCCTGTTTTAAGAGACAATCTCAAGCTAAAACTAAAATTTCCCTTCCCTTCTGCTGAATCCCTAAATATGCAGTATTTTGATTTATTTAGAACTTGAACAAAATGTTTCACTGCGAGGTATTGAAGTTCATTTATATAAATAGTATATTTATTCTCTTTAACTCAAATTTTAAAAAGCAGACTGTAAGGCAAAGTTGGTAAAATCTAGTAACCTCTTACTTGGAATTCTCTGAACTTATAGCAATAAAATCCAAAAGGAATGTTTGTTACTTCCGTTATATTGTATGTATATGTACATATGCAATTACTGAATACATTCTACTCTATAAATAACACATCTTATGTTTGTCTTAGTAAAAATAATAAAAATCTTAAAGACTTCTTAAGTCAAAAACTCGAAACTCAACTCAAAATTTTTCATTTCAAAGTTAAATGGTATATTGTATCAGTTGTCATTAAAGTTAAAGTTGCAGCCTATATACATTCCACTGCTGGGCACAGACCTCATTTCTAAGAGGGTATTAGGGCAAGAAAGTGTCCACTGTGCTGCCCCAATGTGCAGTCTTAACTACTACTCAGGGGTATGAAAGTCCTCAGTAGCTTGCTTTTACGTTGATACTAGCGCCATCTCGCAGTTAGTAAAAGCACTATTTTCCCCACTAATTTACACATTTTATTCAAAAGCGTCACTGCTGATATTTATTACTTATATCAATGTCGTCCTCATTTAAAGGTAAGGTATTAAAGTTATTATAACCTATTTTTATTATGTCTTAACACTAATTGTCTGATTAAGTTATTAATTTTTTTAAATGTAAAATAAAAATAAAACCAATTTTTTATTTTTGCATTACTTCCCTTTCTGACAACCCTAGCAATTTATTGTTATTGTCAGCATTTACGACAACATCAAAACTCAGTGACTGACTATGTTCTTAGGCTATGCCCACTGCATGTGGGCAAACTTCACTAGTTACAGTTAATTTTTGAGAGAGTTAATCTTGTTACTTATTAAAGTAAAGTAAAAAAAGTAAAGTTACAGCCTATATACGTCCCACTGCTGGGCATAGGCCTCCCCTCATTTCTGAGAGGGTTTTAGGGCAAGGAAGTGTCCACCGTGCTGCGCCAATGCGTGTTGGCGAACTTCACATGTCTTAGAAATATTTTTTTTCTTTATTCCTCAGACATGCAGGTTTCCTCACGATGTTTTCCTTCACCGTCGAGCACGTGGTAAATCAGCACTTAAAATTGCAATTAACAATTTCATTGGTGCTGGCGGGGATCGAACCCGGTTTGCTCACGTACTGTGAAATTTAATGCAAGCGCTAACCATCTGAGCTACCACGGCTCTTTTCTTCTTCTAACTTCACATGCCTTTGAAATATTTTTTTTCTCATTTCTCAGACATGTAGGTTTCTTAACGATGTTTTCCTTCACCGCTGAGCATGTGGTAAATCAGCACTTAAAATATAATAAACAATTTGCCAGTGCCGGTGGGGATCTTACCCGGTTTGCTTGGGTACTGTGAAACTTACAGCAAGTCCTAACCATCTGAGCTACCATGGCTCTCAATGGTCGTTAATAAAATTAATTTAAAAAAAGATTCCTATCACTGACGTTTCAACATCCATTCAATCACTTGTAATTCTACAATGTAATACTTTTTAAACCTTTAGAGAAATATTATTTATGAACCTCAAATATATACTTTGAGGTTCGTAAAATTAATTTAAAAACATTTTTTTTACAAACAAAGAAATAATAAAAAATATTATAATTTTCAGGAATGACACCTTCAGCAAAACAGTCTCTAGTAGACATGGCTCCAAAATATATTTTAGAACAATTTCTGGAATCCGAGTTGCTAATCAATATAACAGAGCATGAGTTGGTACCTGAACATATTGTGTTAACTCCTGATGAGAAACAAGAGTTATTAGCAAGATAGTATCCTTTTATAAAATATTATATCCATTTTATATTTTAAATAGGCTAAATAAGTAGTATTTTTTTGTAGTAAGTATAGTAAACATTAGATACTTTTGTGTAAATAGGAAAATGTTTTCATTCTCTTACTGTTAATCTTTCTAATATTTTATTATTTATATATCTTAATGTTGCATTCGACAACTGGTTATTTTTGGGTCATGGTTAGAGACAATTATGGGGAATTTGGCTAAACTTACAAAGTCAGGGATAATCTAAGAAGTGGACCATAGTTTTGGCTTTTTTTCATCAATATGTACAACTTTACTGCTAGATGCGTCTCTCTTCCTATTGTAGATTTGTTATAATCATATTTCCTTCTCGCACTTCCATTACAGCCTATTAAAGTTCACTGCTGAACATAGGCCTCCTCTATAGATTGACTCATAAGGGAAATATGTCATTATTATGAAGACGCTGCTACTCATCTCCCGATTTATTTTCCTCCGTTGCCTCTTACGACACCCACGGGATGATATGGGGTAGTGGATATTCTTATACAGCCACTACACCGTAATCGTCTGCGGTGAAATGGGCTGACATATTATCTAATGCTGTCACCACATGGTTTAGTTTTGTGTAATGATGACAGGTTAGATAAAAGACTCCATTATATCTACATATATAATAATGAACTAGTTGTCGCACATATAATG